>CM035411.1:74191584-74206584 GCA_020310875.1 Ceratopteris richardii
ATTCTTCTCGTGCAACGGTCTCTACTTCTTCACATGAGGAGGAGTCACATTTTCATGACTCAAATGTTGGTTCATCCTCACAATCACCATTACAAAGGGAGTCACAATCAATGAGGCAAAGTGGATTAGGGCAAGCTCCCGGGCATGTAAGGTCCTCTCTCACATGGATCAAAGAGAAACAAAAGATAGCCGACATAGAGATTGCAAGAACGGTAATTATGGAAAATCTCTCATTTAATCTTCTTAATTCAAACCAATGGAAGACTATGGTGAAAGCAATTAGTGAAGTGGGTCCATGCCAAGGATGGAGTGGACCTAGCTACTCCGATATGAGGACAACCAAGATTGATGAGGAGAAGAAAAGAATAGATCTCTCACTTGCCCCTATGCGTGAGAAATGGTTTAGGTATGGATGCACTATCCTCTCGGATGGATGGAGAGATAGAAAAAATAGAGGCATAATTAATATTCTTGTGTCATGCCCTATTGGTACTTTTTTCCTACGTGCCGTTGAGGTTGGAAAGAAGGGAAAGAAGACAACCGGAGTGTTCATCTATCGGCATATCAAGAAGGCCATTGAAGAAGTAAGTTTTAAATTTTTATTTTATTTTAATTTCATTTTGATATTTTGACACTAATTTATGGATTTTATGCATAGGTGGGTTCATCAAATGTAGTGCAAGTTGTCACCGATAATGCAAGCAATTGTAGGCATATGGGGCAGCTTTTGGAGGGTGAGTATCCACATATTGTGTGGACTCCATGTGCAACTCATTGTCTTGATTTGCTCATGGAGGATATTGGAAAGCTAACATGGGTGAAAGCTTGCACACTACAAGCCTCGAACATAGTTACAATTTTCACACAAAAAGTGAAAGTGTTGGCTATGTTTAGAGAGCATAGCAAGCTTGAAATAAAGAAGCCCGCCACCACACGCTTTGCATACATGTGGATTGTCCTTTCAAGGTTGCTTGAAGTGAAAGTGCCTCTACGACAAACGGTGGTATCTACCTTTTGGATCGAGTGGGACGAGAGCACATCGGAGGAGTCAAAAAGCATGCAAAGGTTATGTTTGGATGAGAGCTTTTGGGATGGTGTGAGAGCTATTTTAGGTGTCATCACACCTATCTACAAAGCTCTACGCATGACGGATTGTGAAGGTGCTACTCTCGGTCTTCTCATCCATATCATGAGAAGAGCTATGCAAGAGATAAGGGAATGCACTCTTGTCACCGAGGAGCAAAGAGATGAAGTACTTGAGGTAAGATATTTTGATAAATTATGCTTTATCAATTATACCACGATTCATATTAATGATTAATCATTATACGTATCATAAATGTATTTAACATTTGTATTTGGTATTTATGTGCAAATTGCAATTTGAATTTTGCATGTAATGATTGAAATTGCAAATTGCAATCATGCATACATGATGTATCATGTAATCATCATGCATCATGCATGCATGCATGATGCAATGAGATATATATCTCACATGTGGCATGTGTATTATAATTTTCATCTCATAATTCATTCTTATTATTAAATTTTAATATTTAAATTTTAACCCTCTTTCTTTTTTTTTAGGCAACAATGAGAAGATGGACATGGATGCATCGGCCTATCCATGGGTTTGCAGGTTTATTGCATCCGGCATTCAAAAGCACCCGATTATATGATGATGTGGAGTTATTATCGGATCGTCTTCAATATATGTCACGTGTAGTTCCCACACATCTACATAATGACATGTTGGAGCAAATTAATTGTTATATGGATGAGAGGGGAAATCCTTCCTTTCTTTTTCCTACATGTTGGGATAGGGAATCAATGGTAAAACCACTCTTTTGGTGGCAAAATTTTGGTTTTGCATTCACTACATTATTCACATATGCTCTTAAAGTGTTATCTCAAGATTGCTCATCCGGTGCATGTGAGAGAAATTGGAGTGCTTTCTCTCTCATCCACACAAAGGTGAGGAATAGACTTAGTTCTCATCAAATGGAAAAGTTAATATATTGTCGTACAAATCTTAAGATGCTGCAAAATATCCCTAACATGGAGACTCTCAAACAAGTAAGTAGCTTTATCATTTGCCGCTTGCATAAAATTTCAGCTTTCAATGTTGTAGGCTTCCGTGTTATGCTAATTCATGTTTTGATTCTCTTTTTTGTTTAGGTGAATGTGGATAAATTTTGGCCTTCCGTGAAAGACACTCCTCTTCCATCACATGATGTGCCTCAAGATGAGGAAGAGCTTCTTTTTGCCGATCTATATAGAGAGCTTTGCTCTATAGATGTGAGGCAAACAAGGGGCCATAGCAGAGGAAGGGTCAGTGGAGTCCGTGGTCGCGGGAAGGGATTGATTATCCGGCGTGCATCAACCACTTCACACGGGGATGGAGCTAGCACTAGTCGAGCACCGGCTAGTACATACACGAGGAGGCAGAGGAGTACATTATTATCGCTGCAGCAGCTTCCACTATCCCCGCGTTTTGATGATGAGGGGAACCTTGTCAGTGATCCTCCCACACCACCATCATCTACTTATGAGATGACATCATCGGATTCTCTTGATGAGAATTCTGATGATAGTGATATTGATGAGATGGATGATGAGTGATTGATGTCACTTTATTGACACTTTATTGACATTGGACAATGGACATTATGATGATTGATGATGTTTTTCATTGGCTTTTAGTTTTTTAGTATTTACTATTTATCACTCTAGACTTGTGACTTATCATCTTGTTATTTCATGTATTCTTGGTGATGATTCATGAATCACGATGATCATGTTTGAAACTTTGATATGATTTGAAGCTAGATTTATCATTTTGGTATGATGGTATCATGTAGAATCTAGATGTATGTAGTATGTACATGTGTCATGAATGAAGTTTGAAAATTGATAGCATGATTTTTGTTTTTAACATAAATCATAAATGATAGTACTAACTTCTAAGTTCTAAGTTTTAACTTCTAAGTAGATATTGATACATCCAATTCCCCGATATGACGACAATATCCCACATGATTAAATATAGCTAAATGAAGTTTTTTACCTTTATTTTGATGTATGTTATTCATAAACATGATGTTTATCATCTCAAATATAAAATATATTATTTTCAGCCAAAAAAAAAAATCGTACCTTATGAACGTACGAATATCGTACGGGAAGCCCTAAATCTTAGGGTACGTACGTAGTACCGTACTAATACGTACGGTACGAACCGTACGGATCGTACCTTACTAACTATGCTATTGGTGATGGGTAGAGGTGGGTATAGTATGTGGTCCATCGGTGGTGGTCTGAGTGCCTTCTGAAGGAAGAAAACCAAGGGGGTGATGGTACGAATCTGCTCCATCATGCAGTCGTGGGTTGTCCTGATGCGTGAGATATCCTCCTGATATAGTCGTGGTCGACGATATCCAACCATGCGTGGTGCTCTTTGTGCTTCTTCCCAGTGGAGCGTGAGCCCTATAGATGGACCCTCTGATGTAGCTCAACTCATTGAAAGAACTGAGTAATGCTCTTCCGGGTACTCATCCGTGTCTGATGTGTGGGCTGTAGTGACCATCTCGCCTCTCGTATGTTCCTATGAGGAAGCGTCCCAAGTGCCATTAGTCTCCCATAGTCATGCACAATTGGAGCGACTCCTCTATCTGGAACTGTGCTCGTAGGTCTAAGTATGCTGGGTATCTGATAACAAAATGCTCCTCGCTCTCTACCTCTGTCTAGCATACTGGGCACAACCTCTCCTTACGGGGGACTCCCCTGGACCGACCCCTCTCAATCTCGAGCTTATGTGATGAAACCTGGAGCTTCCCAATGATGACTCGAAAGTGGTGGGGTAGGTATGTCTGCATGTATCTAGGAATCTCGATGAAGCCCTCGTCTGATATATGTAGAAAATGCTCACGATAATAGAGCATTTTCGGTGGCAATGTATACCTAGGGCTCACCCATGTCCTATGTATGTATGTATGCCTTATCTCCTTGCGAATGACCCTATTCCTCTCCTGATGAGCGAGCGAGTAGGTGGGTGCCTATAAGTCATACTATAGTGGTGGTAGCCTATCTATGTCAAGACCATGCTGAGCCAGCCAGTCTGGTGTCTGTGCATAGCAATCATGTGATGCCTGGAAAGCACGATAAGCAATGCACTCTGTATCCATGCTCCGAAGTCTGTGTAATAGGCATACTGTTTGGAATAGTGCCTCAACTAGCATCGGTGGTGCAACGAGCTCTGCTCTAATAATATCACGTGGTACTGTAGGCTTGCTGCGGATAAGTCTGGTAATCATGAGGATCTGTGGCCTCTTTAGTGCCGTCCATGCTGATGTAGTTGATCTCGGCCCCCATATGGCTTCCCCATACATGAGCGCTTGCATAACCAAAGTGTCGAAGAGTCACCCCTTTGTGTGGGGCTCCTGAAAATATGCGAGGTGGCACTGTCTCTCCATTAAAGCTAGTGCTGCATACCCGTGTGATGGGGTTACGGGCTTCCTGAGACATAGAGAAGACCCCTGATGCTGCTATAAATGTCACTCATAAGTAAACATATGATCTGACCACCTCCGTCGGTCCACATGCTATTGTGAACAAACTATGTCTGCGTACTTGTGCTGATGTATGAAAGATCATGACCTTGGTTTTACCAAGGTTCATAGATAACCCTTTGTGTTTGAAAACGTCATCTAGGCCATGTAGACGATGCTGTAGACCTTCTGCAGACTCTGAAACCAGTACAATATCATCAGGATATAAAAGAATATGGACAATGGACCTGCGTACCTCAATGCCATCACCCCCTTGCTTCTGTTATTAAGTCCACTATCTCATCAATGTAGAGACCAAAGAGGGTGGGTGAAAGAGGGCACCCTTTCTTCACCCCGATAGTGCTAGCAAGTGGATCAGATAAGCCTCCTGGACATCTGACTCTACCAGATACTCTCTCGTATAAGGCGTAGATCCCCCATATCATCTCCTCTAGAGCTCCGATATACTCTCTCGTATAAGGCGTAGATCCCCCATATCATCTCCTCTAGAGCTCCGATATCAAGTAGTCATCTGAAGAGTATCTCAGCTCTCATTTCATCTCGGTCTTCTTCAATAATTTTGACATGCTCTTCTAGGGCTCTTATTCTATGTGGGCTTCCTCATTTCTTGATTAAGTGCCTTGTCTGCCTCCTTCTTTGCCTCTCTGTCTGCATTAGTAATCATGTCTTCCACATCTTTTTTTTCGAGCCAAGCCATGCTGCTGAGAGAGAGAGAGAGAGAGAGAGAGAGAGAGAGAGAGATAGAGAGAGAGAGAGAGAGAGAGAGAGAGAGAGAGAGAGAGAAGAGAGAGAGAGAGAGAGAGAGAGAGAGAGAGAGAGAGAGAGAGAGAGAGAGAGAGAGAGAGAGAGAGAGAGAGAGAGAGAGAGAGAGAGAGAGAGAGAGAGAGAGAGAGAGAGAGAGAGAGAGAGAGAGAGAGAGAGAGAGAGAGAGAGAGAGAGAGAGAGAGAGAGAGAGAGAGAGAGAGAGAGAGAGAGAGAGAGAGAGAGAGGGAGGGAGAGGGAGGGTATATGGGATTTTAAGTGAACTGTTCATACAGGTGAATCCACATATAAAGATGATGCGAGTGAGGGTGCTGATGATGGAGCAGTCATCAAGGTACATTCTCATTGCTGTTCATGTGGATTTCATGAATATCTATCATATTATTTTTTCCAGGTCTTTGGTGTGATTTTGATCTGGAACTTTCAGGCTACTGGTGGAGGGGCATTTAAATATGCTGAGCTTTTGAAAGACAAGCTCGGTGTAACATTAGACAAAGAAGATGAAATGGACTGTCTTGTTGCAGGCTTGAATTTCTTATTGAAGGTGCAAGTCTCTTACCTTGTGGTGCAAAAGTTAAAACATTTACAAGGGATAGTACCTGATAATTTTAGGGTTGGGTTTGACATTTAAAGTTGTCCACGTTGGGATCATTAGAGGAAGTGTTGGAGCTCTAGGAGACTGTTAAGATGTGCTGTGTGGGCATGGGTTTGTAGTCCTATCCAAGTGCCCAAGAGTGGATGTTTATTCATTCCTCACTAAGGGCAGATGATTACAAATCACCTCTTTCCCTAACCCTGTGCATGTGTGCGTCCACCCACCAACCCCCCCCCCCCTCCCCCCCCCCTCCCCCCCCCCCCCCCCTCCCCCCCCCCCCCCCCCCCCCCCCCCCCCCCCCCCTTCCCCGCCACGACGCGCACACACAAACACACACAGAAAAGGAAAAGCAAGGTTTTAATCTTTTACTTTTGCCACTGATATTAGCATATAATTGAATGGACTAGCAAGTTTTATTCTCTATAATTAAACAAGATACAATGAATGAACTTGGATATGGCCTATAAAGCATGGTATTGCTATCATCTAGGTTCACAGGGATTTCGTTCTTGTGCTTTGACATTAGTCAACATTTTTAACAAAGGAAGCTGTATTTGATAATTTAGCATCTCTCTAACATCTTTTTCTTGCTGATCACTTTTTCTATAAGAGGATATTCGATTTGAGGATTGCATATTTTTACAGCATGTTTCTTTTCAATCACATTTTCAATTTTCTAAATTGATCTAGCTCCTTAATCGTGATAACTTTTTGATGCTTAGACTATAAGGGATGAAGCATTCACACATGTCGATGGCCAGAAGCAATTTGTCCAGATTGATCCTAATGATATGTTTCCTTATCTTCTTGTAAACATTGGTTCAGGTGTCAGCATGATAAAGGTGTGTATAATATATGAAGGCTCTGCACACCACCACCACCCCCCCTCCCCCCCCCCAAAAAAAAAAGAAAAAAAAAAGAAAAAAGAAAAAAGAAAAAAAAAACCCACCCCAAGCACACGACAGCAAAATAAGAAAAAAGCAAGGGAGGGAGAAAAATGAATAAGGCTAGGTAACTTTGTTGTTCTTCCAGGTTGATGGTGAAGGGGAGTTTCAAAGAGTCAGTGGCACAAATGTTGGAGGGGGTACATTTTGGGGACTTGGTCGGTTGCTCACAAATAGCAAAAGGTATGTTTTAGTGAGTCTAGTTTCTTTTGTATGGAACTTTGGTTATTCTGTTGAAAAAGATAACCTGTGATGCTCTAAACCACACATACCTTATATTTTTGTGTAAAGTATCAAGCTTGAACCTATGTACATCCTGATTTCAAGAGCATAATTCATGTTGCAGTGAAAATGCAAGTATGACAGAAGGGAGATCACCAACCGCGATAACTTTTGTGAAGGTGAAATAGCTTTGAAGATCTAAAAGCAAAGCTATCTCAAATTTAGACTTTTGTGTATTACACACTCCTAGTTGGGAGCAAAATGCATACCCAGTGAATTTTGAAAGAGCATCAGGGAAGAGAATGGAATTTATCTAGTAGCGAAAAACATTGATGTGAGGATATCGGGTAGTGGACAAAGCTAAAGATAGCTAGGAAAACACACACATGGAAGTCAATGTACCAGAATAACTTCTATAGATGGATCCAACATTTTATTGGAGGTGAGTAGGCTGGATCCATATAATTGGCTATATGGATGTGCTCACTAGATTAAGTTCAGCTGCTCTTCACAATTGGGAAACCTATTGTAGATAGCCCCTCACATCATGAATACTACATATGTTTGTCTTCTAGGTGCATGGAAAACATTACTTGTTGTCTTTGGAAAATATGCTAAAAGCTTGGGGCTTTAAGAAGTCCATCAGACTTAAGAAAATTGTTGGAAGTGAGGTAGGCCCAATATAAATCACAAGATCTTTCCAACACCTAGAACCTTGCACACATACACACCTTGAACCAAATAAGATAGATGAATGATTCCAAAGTAGAAACAAAACAACAGAAATGAAACGAGTAGGTAAACGGGCTGCTCTAAAATAACAACTCCTTGATGAAAGAAAAACTCTACAATGTGTGTAATATACAAAATTTGGATAATACACTGAATGTATGATGGATCTTGGTACAAAAATTGGAGAGAATTGAGCCTAAGAGTTATAGGAAGTGAATGTGTGCTAGAATATGGAGTTATAGTAACTGGAACGGTCTATATGCTGGATTAAAGAGGAAAAATCTGCAACCTTAACAGAAATTGGCATCTTCTTTGATATAACCAGCTATTAATGCTTCTACTTGTAGTAATTGGCTGGAAACACCTGGTATAGCAGCAGGAATAGAAGTACGGCCAAAAAGAGCAGCAACTTAAAAAGATTAGCTGTGTACACACAGTGCACACGTGTGTAAAGAAGAAGTGTGCAGCATCAAACTGACTCCAAAACAGCCTCAAGGCCTCCACGAGGTAGCACTGGAACCTCTAGAGCTCCAGAGCATAAAATAGATTGATTACATAGAGTGTGCCCCATCTTGCTCTTATATAGAACTTCTGCTCTCCACTTGCTTTGATGAAAATCAGGGATAAAGAGGTTAAATAGCAAATTCCTTTTCTGTAAATTATGGAACTGACCTATGTGTGCTATTCATATGCATTCTAGTGTTAAAAACGCCATTGATTTTGAATGCTTTTACAAGATTTCATCTTGACCATCTAAAGCTATTAATCATTAAGTATGAAAAGCACTTTGAAGAACTAGAATTAGGGTTTTAATTACGAGGGTTCATATGATCTCAGATGGCTAAGTGTTATATATCATTAGATAGTGTACGAAGTGTATGTTCCAATTATGCAACAATACTTTTTGACCATCTATGACCATTTTGACCATTTCTATTTTTGTGAAATGGAAACTTTATGTAATTAGGGTTCCCTGAAAATTAGGGTTCAAGACATAATCTGACATTGTTTCCAACAGTCACCTCCTCAATGTTCATATTGGGTTAAAACTTAATAATCTGGATAATTTCTTATGACTTCCTTTGGATAATGTCTTAGTAAAAATATCTACCACATTCTCACTTGTAAAAACATAGATAAGTTCAATGTGCTTCTTAGATACCTCCTCATGAATATAATGATAATGAACTTCTATCCTCTGCTTCACTTCAAGATGTAGCTACTGTAGGTTGTTTTTTAAAATGCCAAGAAATCAAGCATTCTCCAACAAATAAACAATAGCCGCTTGTATATCTTCTCGAGTCTTTGTGAGATGCCCAATCAGAGTATACACTTCCTATGAAATTTCAAGATGTTTGTGCATGAACCTTGATAGTTGAGACACAACGAATTGAATGTTGGGATGTGTATTACATAAATAAATCAAGCAACCAATTGTTTGAGTCTTGACTATATATAGTGGCATCAAAATAATCTGAATGTGCTTCTGTTTATCAAGACATATTAACATCTGTAGGAGTTTGCATAAGTATAGAATCATGCATTTGAAGCCTTTTTAGAAGTTTCTCAATGTAACTTTGCTTCGTCATATAATACAATGATCCTTGTGAATGAATTCAATGCCAAGTTAATAATGTAAAAATTCAAGATCATTAACATCAAATATTATCTTAAGCTTTGGCTTAAAAAGCTGTAAATATGAATTATGATCATATCATTAACATAAACAATGATTATAATCAAAATATCTGCCTTTGATTTAACATAGAGAGTAGGAGCAGTTTTTGAGTTTTCAAAACCAACGGAAATAAGATATAATTGAATCTTTTCATACCAAGCTCTTGGGACTTGCTTCAAATCATAAAGAGCTTTGATTAGCTTTCAAATAAGATGTTCTTCTCTCTTCAAAACCCTCCGGTTATTAAATGTAGACATCCTCATGCATATCACCATTAAGAAATGTTGTCTTGATATCTAACTGATATACTTTTCAACCAAAGAATGCAACTT
Source organism: Ceratopteris richardii (assembly GCA_020310875.1). Taxonomy (NCBI): domain Eukaryota; kingdom Viridiplantae; phylum Streptophyta; class Polypodiopsida; order Polypodiales; family Pteridaceae; genus Ceratopteris; species Ceratopteris richardii. The sequence goes on from CM035411.1 coordinate 74,201,421, forward strand.
AAAAAGTATAGTTTTGACTATGGTCATTTTGGAAGTAGGAGCAAAGGTTCTATCGTAGTCAATACCTTTGTTTTGTGTATAATTTTTGACAACTAACATTGCTTTATACCTATCAATAGTAACACCAACTTTTCTTTTGTTTTTGAATATCCTCTTGACACCAATTGTTTTCTTTCTCTTTGGTAATTTCTAAAGCTTCCATGTTTGATTCTTATGAATAGAATCAATCAATTTACTTGATCTGCTTTATCTTTCTGACTTCTTGTTTTTCCTTTGAAAGTTTGGATGCCACTCTCTTGCAAAGTTTGCAAGTACCACCTTGGAATCTTGTTAAAAATTGGTGCTATCTCTCTTTCTTCTTGGCTTTTAGAAGACTTTTCATCTTCTTGAATTGGTTCTTGTTCTACAGATTGAGAAGGAATCAGAGATGATAAAGGTTTTGATGATGGCATATAAAATTCAGCTTCTGTATGAGTGGTTATAACTTTCTACTTTCCTTTACTGTTATATACTTGAGTAAGGATTTGAGAAGGTTTATCGTCCCCCTCCCCTCGTATGACTGAATACAATGATCTAAACTCCTTTCAGAATATGCATAATTATATGCCTTAAAAAAGTGTGTAACTTTTGAATTTTTGTCATAAATCTGATTTTAGCAATGTAAGCATTGTGTGAGAGTATGCTTTTTTTTTTTTTTTGTTTGTGGGACAAAAAATCTGTAACCTTTGCTTTCAATACCATGACAAAAAAAAAAGCTTTGATAGTTTTTTCATCAAGCTTACCACGACCCTTCTTTTCAATGTGAACATAAGAGGGAGAACCAAAAACTTGATGTAATTCACATTTGATTTCTTACCATAATATGCTTCATAAGGTGTAATCACTTATATAGCTTTTGGTTAAGCCCTATTAAGAATGTGATTAGCTATATGAATAGCGTAAATCAAAACTTCGGTGAAATCTTCTTTAAAGATAGCATACTACACATCATTTTTACGTGTACGATTCTTTTTCTTTGCAATACCATTTCGCTTTGGAGTATAAGCAATAGCAAGTTGATGAGAAATGTCTTGTCTTCCAAATATGACTTTAAGTCATGGGAACATGGATTCTCCTATGCTATGGTTTCTTAAAATCTTAATTATAATCAGATTTAATTTTTCAACCATAGCTTCAAATTTCTTGAAAGAAACAAAAAATTTGGACTTTGCTTTAAACCAAATACCCAAGAATATCTTGAAAGATCATCAATAAAGACGACATAATACTTATGATCATGTAAAGAGTATACTCTCATATATCCATTTACATCATAATGAATAATGTGCAACTTTCTACTAGTTGAAATGTATCTGTGTTTTTTGAATGGTAATTTTTGTCACTTTTCTTCAAGACATCCTTCGCATGAATCTGCATCATTTGGTAAAGCAAAAGTTGGGAAACTTTAAACCATACCTTTGTCCTTCATATGTTTGAGAGCTATATAACTGGTGTGGCCAAATCTTACTCCCACTAAACCCATGTATGTGATGTATGTGCTCAAAAACATCGCACTCGTAGAGTCGTGATATGTTGGTAGCCTAGCCTCTCTTGTTGGGATGTTTTCACTAGAAACTTTTGGACTATATTGTTCACCTACAACTTTTGGACTATATTGTTCACCTACAACTTTTGGACTATATCATTCACCTAGCCCGAACACCAAGCATGGCCTCTTCCCTCTTAGAGTTATGTACGTGCTCTAAGACCTTCTGTAGGGTACTCTCTAGATGCAAAATCCTCTGACTCATGGTCTTTATGGACTCTAAAGAGTGCTCGGTCATGTGCATGTCTTCTTGGTATGGTGAGGATAGTCGTGATTCCATACCTACAAGTGTATAAATTCTCTCTCTCTTTTTTCTTTAAAAGTTATGTTTGGTTTTGTGTGTGTGTGCGCGTTTTTTTTTTTTTTAATTTTGAGTTTTTTATTTTTAACTACAAGTTGGTATATGCACCTAAGAGTCTATGGTATTAACAGTGGCACTTAGAAAATGAACTAGTCACTAGCTTTTGCAAAAAGAAAACAATAAATGAAAGTATGCATGTAGTATGCCTCATACTATGATTCAAGTGAGTACGCATTGAAAAAATTAAAAAATTCGATAGCGTTTCACTAGTATTTTTTCGGTTTAACAAAACATAGTGCTCTACATGCATAAATAAGGTCTTCTGCTTGCGGGACAATTTTATACCAATAATCATCTTGCACTATATGCTCTTATCAAAATACATGTGCTTGCTGATTACTGTAATAAATATAGGGCATTAAATGCACTTTCTTTCCCCCCCTAGTACCTGCACAAAATATGCTATCAAGCCTTCTCGACAACTTAAACAAAAGTGAAAGAGTTCATATGCATGCTATCAAACATCCATGCATATGTTAAACCTAAATACGTGTTTTTAATGGCAAATTATTCATGAACAGAAAGTTTTGAATGCAAATATTGACCAAGAACTCATCTTAAGTTGAGGAGATCCTTGTGTAGAGGTGGTGCAGAGGTTGAAAATTCTCATGAACCACCTTTCAAATGCTTCTGAGTTTATGTAGGTCACCAATACATCTTCAAATGACTCCTTTGAAGCTCCTCATGCATGAACAATCAACTTTGAAGCTCTCCACGGTGGGCTTGCAATGGCCAAATGCCGTCCTTCATGGAGTTCTTCGATAGCTCTCAAACCAAGGAATTCAAAGCAAGTGAAAGATTTTGATTTGGACTTGTATGGTCCATGAACAGAGTTATATCCCAAACAATGAGGGGAGGGTGTTACAAATTCATGCTCTGCAGAGGGGGTACGAAGAGAATCGAGCTCCCAAAGAAGGAGAGGATAGGTCCTTGGGCTTCCATGCAAAGGAATAGACAAAGGAGGATGTTTGTGCTCTTTCTCTTATCCCATACATGAGATAGAATCCAAAATAAGCACCTATATAAGTGGCCCCAAAGGTGTTCTTGCTTTGTAAGCAAGGGAGTGGAAGAAGGAGAACTACTACCTCCTTTCACACTAAAAGATGTACCATGGATGATTGTCTTAGTTTGCGAGTTGCTTTTGGAGCTTCTTGCTCGTGCATCTGATCGTGTGCATATTGCACACGTGCGGATCCCTTGGGGGCTCTTTCAACTTCGTAAGAGGGCTACAAGTACTTTTTTTGATAACCAAGCGCAAAGCTTTGCAAAGTCTCCAAACATCTCCTTGTCGAAGATGATGATGAAGGCGACTTGAAAGGGGGGGATTGTGGTCCTCTCCATCTGTGTAGCTGTGTGTGTTAGTGGTAAAAGTGCATCCTTATGGCTTTGAATCTTTGTGAGGAAACACCCTAACTGTCTCTGATCTTGAGAGCCCATAATCTCTTGTAGCATGGGTTGTCCTATGAACAAAGTCTCATATCTGTCTCTAATTTGAGTGTATACTCTGCATCGTCATACGAAATGCTCCTCACTCTCCACCTCCTCTCTACATAGTTTACAGATCTGCTCTTCCCTTGGGAACCCACTGTGTGTCCCACTCTCAGTCACTAGGGCCACCCTCAGCTTGCTGACCAATCGCCACAATCGCCACTCATGAACTTTATGACATATGGATGTCCATATAGTGTAGTCTTTGTATGAACCCATCTGACAAAATGGTGAGAAATTGGTCTCTATAGTCTGACATCCTCCCCTCTAAACTAGATAATCTCCATACCCTCGTGATGTAGAGCCTCCAAAGATCTTGTCTCAGTACCGAATTCCTCTTGCTACAAGAGAGGTGATAGTATGGTGAGTTGGAGTTGTACTGAAAAGGTGGTAGATGCTTCATTCCCAGCCCATGTGTCGCGAGATCAAGTTCTGACATGTATCATGTTCACTCTCAGACAACTATATAGTTGTCTCAAACTATATAGCTACCTCAAATGTTTAGAGAGAGAGAGAGAGAGAGAGAGAGAGAGAGAGAGAGAGAGAGAGAGAGAGAGAGAGAGAGAGAGAGAGAGAGAGAGAGAGAGAGAGAGAAAGAAGAAAAGAAAGAAAGTCATATTAACGTCTTCTGGAGGCCAAACTTGGCCTATGAGACAAAAACCATGTACAAGTGTAGTAACCCTGTGTAGAAGATAAAATGAAATAAAAAGTATATCGCTACACAAAGCTATATAGGGCTGGAAAAGGCTGGGAAGACGTGGCTCTGACTCTGCAGATAGTGGCCACCTAATACATGGGGGATCCAAAATGTGAGTAAAACGCCCTAGCTACTGGTGATGGGTGGAGGTGGGTGTAGTATGTGGTACATCGGTGGTGGTCTGAGTGCCTCCTGAAGGAAGACAACCCAGGGGGTGGTGGTACGCCTATGCTCCATCATGTGGTCGTAGGCAATCTTGATGCGTGAGATATCCTCCTGATATAGTCGTGGTCAACGATATCCGCCCATGGGTGGTCGGCGCCGTGCTCTCTGTGCTGCTGCCTCTTGGAGCGTGAGCCCTATAGATGGACCTCTCTGATGTAGCTCAACTCGCTGAAAGAACTGGGTAATGGTCTGCTGGGTTCTCACCCGTGGCTGATGTATGGGCTGTAGTGACCGCTCTCGCCGCTCGTATGCTTCTGTGAGAAAGCGTCCCAAGCATCTCTGGTCTCCCATAGTCATGCACAGCTGGAATGACTCCTCGATCTGGAACTGTGCTCGTAGGTCTAAGTATGATGGACATCTGATAACAAAATGCTCCTCACTCTCTACCTCTGTCTGGCATACTGGGCACCACCTCTCCTCACGGGGGACTCCCTTGGACCGACCCCTCTCAATCTCGAGCTGATGTGATGAAACCCGGAGCTGCCCAATGACGACTCATAGGTGGTGGGGAAGATAGGTCTGCATGTATCTCGGAATCTTGATGAAGCCCGTGCCCGATATATGTAGAAAATGCTTGCGGTAGTAGAGCATTTTCGGTGGCAATGTACCCCTAGGGCTCACCCATGTCCTCTGTATGTATGTATGCCATATCTCCTGACGAATGATCCTATTCCTCTCTTGATGAGAGAGTGAGTAGGTGGGTGCATGAGAGTCGTACTGTAGTGGTGGTAGCCTGTCTATGTCAAAGCCATGGTGGGCAAGCCAGTCTCGTGTCTGTGCATACCATGAGGAGGTGTCGCCTGCTAAT
>CM035411.1:74211584-74214084 GCA_020310875.1 Ceratopteris richardii
CCTCAAAAAACGTAGAGGAGTTGACTGCTCAACTCCAATTGAGCCGAGGGGTGGGTAATTTGCCCATGCCTCCATCGTCTGAGAGCACTGTGGGTGCGGGTAATGAGCCTCTTCATGATGAAATCCTATCTCCTCAAGTTCATGATCACAGTGCAAGTAGAACACCACGCATAGAGAGTATGAGTTTCATTGGTGCCAATGCCTCTCCCTCTTTTTCACGTCATCCATCACATTCAAAGATCCGTGATAGTAATATATTCATGAGAGGCAATATAAGGGCTGGAGTGCAAAAGCAACATATGGAAGAGGCCAGTAGAGAGTTGACCAAACTCTTCATTCAGTGTGGCATTCCATTTAATGTTGCTAGTACTCTTCCATGGAAGAGGGCAATGAAAGCCGTTAGTAGAATAGGTGTTGCTTGGGAGGGTCCTTGAGGACAAACCTTGCGCACTATTGAGCTCTCAAGGCAAACAAAGCTGGTAGAGACTGAAATGTTTTCCCTATGATCTGTATGGGAGAAATATGGATGCTCTATTCTGTGCGATGGCTCGTCAGACATTCGTAGAAGGAATGTTTATAACATCCTTGTGTCCTCTTGCAAGGGCACAATGTTTTTACGTGCTATACCAGCCCATGCACCAGGCACAGTAGTGACACGTGAATTCATATTCTCACATGTTAAGAAAGCCATTGAGGATGTGGGAAGTGAGAATGTAGTGCAAGTCGTGATCGACAATGGGTCCAATTGCGTGTGGATGGGGCGTATGATTGAAGAGGCATACCCCAAGATTACATGGACACCATGTGCATCCCACAGTTTAGATTTGCTTATGGAAGACATTGGGGCACTTCCATGGGTGAAGTCGATCCTTGATAAAGCAAAATTCATTGTGAAGTTTGTCACTACTAAGCCAAAAGTATTGAACATCTTTTGTGCCCACTCTACCTTGGATTTCCAGAAACCCTCTATGACATGGTTTTGTTACATGTATATAGTACTTGATAGAGTCCTTAGAGTAAGAAAAGGGCTTCTACGTACGGTGGTGGCTGAGATTTGGTACAACATTGAGGAGGTCAAAGGAGGAGACACTCTCTTCACACAGTTCTCAGCGCTCGTTATGGGAGATGATGAGTTTTGGACGAAGGGAGATACGTTGGTAGCTTCCATTCAGCCAGTGTACAGTGTTCTTCGCATCACAGATATGGAGGGCAGCGAAGTTGGTCTTTTATATGAAAACATTGATCGTATACAAGAAAGCATCTAGAAAGTTGTCGGACTCTCGGACATTGAGTAAGTTTTGTCGATTGTTCAATCATCATATGATGTAGTAATAGTAATTTATCATGATTCACATGTATGATGTTTATAACTTCATTGTTTATAGTATAGGAAGACCGCTTTATGTGATGCTGTGAGAAAAAGATGGGATTGGTTTCATAAACCAATCCATTCCGTTGCTCATATTCTTCATCCATTATGGAGAAGTGAGCAACAATTTACAGACATTGAGCCAGAGGATAGCTGGATTGACTACATCATGCGATGGAGCGGCGGTGATGTTGGTATTTTGTCACAGTTAGAGACTGAGAGATTGCAGTTCGGTAGCATGGAGCACTACTTTGGACAGCCCACTGCACTGCTACGCGGGAACCAGGTTGCTCCGGTCACATGGTGGGAGAAATATGGAGTGAGTACTCCACTATTGGTAAGTATTTTTACAATTTAGTCTTTCAAAATCCATTTGAATCTATTTTTTATGAATCATGATCTATTATTTTTTTCATGAATCATAGCGAAGATTAGCCTTGCGAATTCTTTCGCAAGATTGTAGCACAGGTCCTGCAGAGAGGAACTGGAGTACATGGGCTCTATTTCATACGAAAAAACGGAATAGATTGAGTCCTCAACAACTTGAGAGATTGGTTTATTGCCATTGTAACCTCAAGTTGTTAGAGACTAAAGGGATCAACATAGCTCCACTACAGGTAAGTTCTAACTCTGAAGTTTTATGAAAGCTTAAAGCTATAATCTATTTACTGGAGTCTAGACTGAATTTTGATTAGAAAACTGAATTTTGCATGTAAATGTTGATCTAGTTGATATTAGTAAAGTCAAAGATATTCCTCGAATCCCTTAGGAAGAGAGGGATATCTTTGCCATGCTTGCAAAGGAGTCTCAGATATTTGTACGACAGACTCGTAGGCTCACTCGAAGGGGTAGGTAAATTGTGAATTTGTAATACTATTTAGTATTATGTAACACGTTATACAAATATGCCCATTGCTACGATTTTCTCTCATATATATGCATTGTTTATGTAGGTGATCCATCATTACCATCCACTAGCCGACATCCACATAAGTATGCTTCAAGAAGGGGTGGACGACGTCATGGAAGGGGTGGTGGATCCTCTACCACTCAGAGAGATCATCCAGTTGTTCCAGGGGATTGGGAGAAGGATTCAACCTCATCTTCTAGTGGAGATGATGACTTGGGATG
>CM035411.1:74221584-74250877 GCA_020310875.1 Ceratopteris richardii
CACTGCATTTGTGTAGCATATGCTGCTGGTGTCTGATCTCCAAATGTGTTTCTGATTGAAGTTTTTTACCATCATGAATAAAATATCTCAAGGTGCTGTATGCAGTGCCATGTGGACTCGATTGCGGTATTCTGCTGACTATAGCATTTTTATTTGAGTGCTTCATGTTAATAAAAAGTAAATCTGAGCTTTGGATTCCTGTGCCTTTGTTAGGCATGTAGATTAGCTCCTTACAAAGTGATATTCTTGATGGAATAATCACTTTGTACAGTTTTTAAGTTATTTGTTGTGTATGTGTGCATGTGTGTGATGATTCGATTGTGTTAGTGACAGGACCCCTCCTTCCCCTTCCCCTCCCCCCTTTTTTCCTTTTTTTTTTCACATGTTCTGTACCACTCAAGTTGTCAAATATTTTCCTTCCGATTAGGTTTCAAATGGCATATTAAGTTTGATTCTGGGTAGTCCTACATGTGTATGTGTGCATGTGTGTGATGATTCGATTGTGTTAGTGACAGGACCCCTCCTTCCCTGTCCCCTTCCCCTTCCCCTCCCCCCGTTTTTCCTTTTTTTTTTTTTCACATGTTCTGTACCACTGAAGTTGTCAAATATTTTCCTTCCGACTAGGTTGCAAATGGCATATTAAGTTTGATTCTGGGTAGTCCTACATTTGCATCCATTATGCATGGGTACACCTAGCTTCTCATGCTTTGATGTTGCTTGGATAGGATGAAAGTCTGGCATGAACATCTTAGAAATATTAAAGCTTTTTCATTTTGCTCTGTGTGGAAGGATTACTTGCCGGTTCCTTAATATTTGCTATGCTTGAATTTTTCTCGAATTACTGTTCGTGTTTATTTATCCAGTGTTGTCATTCAACCAAATGAATAACTGGAAAGGGTCCTATATTTTGCTTTTTCTGTTTTATAGACTGTTCAGGGCTGCAGAGATTTATCATTTTAGTAAATGCACAGAGAAAGGACGCTCCATCTTTCCTGTTTTTTCTTGTTTATAACCATGTATCCTGGTTTTTATTTTAGTTTCGATGAGATACTGGAGCTAAGTCAGAAAGGTGATAATAGTGCGGTTGATATGCTTGTTGGTGATATTTATGGAGGCCTTGACTATAATAAGGTTCTAGATACCGTTTGCATAACTTTCAAGGTTAGCAGTTTTGACAACATAGTCTTCTGAGGACTTTCCTTCTTCATGTCAAGCAGATTGGTCTTTCTGCCTCAACAATCGCCTCTAGTTTTGGAAAGGCAACATCAGGTAGTAAGGACCTTTCCGATTATAAACGTGAGGATATAGCACTTTCTCTGCTGCGAATGATCTCCTACAACATCGCACAGGTGCTTTGCTTTTTATCTGTTCAGCTTTAACCTATTATGGCCATTTTGATAAAATAGAGCAAGGGAGGAAGGAGATGGAGAGAGGGCCAGAGTGTTTGGTGGGAGGGGGAGGTGGTTAGGGGCAGGATTTTCCATGCATGAAGTATACGGCAAACACATAGGCATACAGAAGTAGGGAAAAGTTACAAGATTCTTTGAAATCTATCATACATAATATCATACATTTGCGTAAAAAATCTAGGTAATACAAGAATTCATAAAATGCAGGAAGCTACACAAGGCCATAAATAAAATTTTGTAGCACAAAATTTTTCGTAGGGCTTTCAAAAACTAGATTGAATCATAGATCATAACGTAGAGTGACAATGGTAGTATTTATACCATATTATGATAAATCATAAAATAGGAAATCAAAAGGTCAAGCTTCATACTAGCATATGCCATAGGTAATGAGCAATATGAAGCGAATGCCAAAAGTGAGCAATGGCCATTGATGATTGGGCATTTGACTTTCATGCTTCATCACGTCCCTGTTGACGACATGAGTTCTTCTACCTCATTTCCATTTGTAGCTGCATGAGTGCATCTCCATTTTGTCTCGAAGAGACACTCCATTTTATATTGTTTTGTATCGTATCTCGTTCTATTTGGGTATCTTGCCAATTGCTTCTACCATTGTATTCATTCTCCTTGAGGGGGAATTATCCCACGTATGATGGTCCAGAAGTTCTTCGAAGTTAAAGGATTTCAAAGGAGCACTACCGATGGTAACTTGTACATATACTAGAAAGAGTCCTTAGTTGCTATAATCATCTTGATTTTGATAAAATGAGATGACGAACACATCCAATTTACTATCACAGAGCTTCAACTTGAGTTTTCCATGACAAATCTCGGCCTGCATCAACTATTTTTTAGGCGTGGACTTGTGACAAATAAAAAAATGTATATTCCTATCACAAAAGAAGTACTCTTTTGATCTTCTTTCTAGACATAATATGGACCAATGTCTTTCAGCAGCTACACCACTTGATCCAAACATCAAGCTCACACCGGAAGACTCATCATCTCTTGTGGATGTGCATGCTTATAGACAATTTGTTGGCTCTCTACTTTAGGTGGCAAACACGAGGCCATATATTGTCTATGCAGTTGGCACTCTAAGTCAGTTTGCATATCAGCCTTGTCAAACACATTAGAATGTTGCAAAGAGACTACTTCGATACCTTGCCCTTACCGGGCATCATCGTCTCTGGTATAGAGGGGGCATTGAACTCATCGGACATTAAGATTCAAATCGGGTTGGTGATCTTTATTCTCGACGGTCTACTTTTGGTTACATATTCTTGCATGGCTCAGGATCTATATCTTGTGAAAGAAAGAAGCAACTTAGAGTTGCTTTGTCATTCATCGAAGCCAAATATCGAGCATCGAGCTTTGCAGCATGTGAGGCCATTTCGCTTCGATGTTTTTTATCTGATCATGGTATTCTGTAGATTAATCCGACATGCATCCACATTGAGAGCCAGCGAGCCTTGGCCATTGTCAAGATTCCAGTGTTATGCTCGGATGAAGCACATTGAGATCCTCTACCATTTCATCCACGAGAAGCTCGTATCGGTCTGGCCATGTCCAAAGTGCTCCGTTGCAGTCACACTGCTCCCCTGAGTGGTGACTCCTGGTGTGGTATTGCCTCATAGGCCGCATATCCCTATTTGATAGGGCGTCCATCTATAAAGACTTTACCGTCACGGAAAAAAGCCTTCCTTCCTTCTCTCCTTGCCAGTAAGATCTGAGGCATACATGCCTTTCTGTGCCCTATCTGCATTTTTGTGAGGTCCTCGTCCATGAATAAAGTTTCACATGGAAGTCTTCTTAGTATGGATCGCTTTGTGAAAAAAGCGATTCTATCCTATGCTGACCTCATGTGTAATATAAGAGCTCGAGGTTTTGTATGATCTTTTCTGGCTCTCCACGCACGCGTGAATGGCATATCGCTATATCCTAGCCGACGACATATATCTGATGCATTAGCCTCAGTTTATGTTCCTTCAGAGAGGCGTGTGATCCTTACATGTAGTCTACGGACCTGTCAGAGTCTCTCCTCTTCAAGTGTGTCTTGCACCCTGATGTATTCATCTTTGATTGCCTCTTCTTTTACTTCTTTTTTAATACTTTTGCATACCACTTCAACCCAACTGTTTTGGGTTGATTCCACCTCTGATTTGAGCTCCTCTTGGATGTTTATGTTGGAGTTAGACGTCTGCGGAAGCTTGTGAACAGCACGAGGAAGAAGAAGAAGAAGCTTGGAGCACAACACACAATACGGAATGTAGTACCACTAGAATGTACAAAGATAAGTAAGCCGTTAGGGCTATAGGCGTATATACGAGCGGGGCGGAAAAAAAAACTCTTAAAGAGGGAAAAAAGTGCCCGGGCGGTCCTAGTGTGTTCACACACATCACTACCTAAATATATCAACAAATCCCCCCCTGGGAGTGATGCGGTGAACAAGGAGCTGGCACTCATGTATAAGGAAGTGCCAAGCTATGTGGAAATCACTCCACAAAAGGAAGTAAGCCCAAAGCTTTGCGGAAAGCTTCAAACTTCTCCCTAGGCAGAGCCTTTGTGAAAAGGTCTGCAATGTTCTCCTGCGTGGGCACATATGCCAAGCTGATCTCTCCAACAGAGAACCTCTCCCTGACATAATGATAATGCACCTCAATGTGCTTAATGCGAGCATGGAACACAAGGTTCCTCGCAAAAGCCAACGCGCTCTGACCATCAATGAAGATGGTGGTGGCAGAAGACTGATCAACACCCAAATCAGCCATAAGGCATGTGAGCCACACACACTCAACAGTCGCTGCGCAGGCTTCTCTATACTCAGCCTCACAACTGGAAGTGGCCACAATAGGCTGCATCTTGCTCAACCAAGATATACATGAGCTACGAAGCATGAAGCAAAAACCACTAGTGGACACACGAATGTCATAGCAACGAGCCAGTCAGAATCACAAAAGGCATGTAAATCTTGCGGTAGTGATCACCCCTTGGGATAAAACAATCCAAGTAGTCGGCTACCACTCAAGTAGCGAAAGATGCGCTTAACCTCCTTCCAATGCTTGACTACTGGGCAATACATAAACCTGCTCATTTGTGAGACAACAAACGGAATATCTGGCCAAGTAATGCATAAGTAAATCAAGCATCCAACGACCTGCTGATAGAGAACAACATCAAATGCATCTCTAGCATCATGAAGACTGAAACTTAAACTTGCCTCCATAGGAGTGGCAATAGGTTTACAGTAACGCTGCAATAATGTATCAATATATTTCGTTTGACACAAAGCCATTCCACCATCAATGTGCATAAACTGAATGCCCAACTAATGATGCAAATGCCCCAAATCAGACATCTCAAATGAGGCATGCGAATCAGCCTTAAAATCAACAATATGCTTGCCATGAGGACCAGTGAGCAGCATGTCATCAACATACACAACAATGATCAGAAGTACATCATTAGCACGTTTAACATATGAGGTGCTTTCAATTGGATTGTTCTCAAAACCATGTGCAATCAGATAGACATGTATCTTTTCATACCAAGCACGTGGTGCTTGCTTCAAACCATATAATGCCTTTTTTAACCTGCAGACGTGGTTTTCATGCCCTTTCTGCAGAAAGCCACGGGGCTGAAAAACATACACTTCTTAATGCAAGTCACCATTTAGAAATGTAGTTTTAATGTCCAACTGATGCACATTCCAACCATGATGTGTTGCAAGTGCACAGATGCTACGAACAGTAGTCATTCGGCAAGTAGGAGCAAAGGTCTCATCAAAGTCAATGCCTCTTTCCTGCACATAACCCTTTGCAATAAGCCTAGCTTTATACCTGTCAACTTTTCCATTAGGCTTACACTTCAGCTTGTATACCCACTTAGTGCCAATGGCCTTCTTGCCAGGGGAAAGTCACATAAAGATCAAGTACCATTCTTCATTATAACCCTTTGCAATAAGCATAGCTTTATACCTATCAATTGTTCGAGCAGGCTTACGCTTCAGCTTATATACCCGCTTAGTGCCAATCGCCTTCTTGCCAGGAGGCAAGTCACATAAAGACCAAGTACCATTCTTCATTATAGCATCATATTCAGATTGCATAGAAGCCATGCAATTTTTTGAATTTTGTGCTTCATCAAACGAAACATGTTCATTCTCATCACAGAGACTAGATGGAGCCATAGCATAGCAATCTGATGCAAAAGAGGTACTATGAGAGCCTGATCGAGTACGATATGACAAAGATGCATCTAATTTGCTATCATGCAAAGTCTGCACTAGCCATTTTGGCATAGTTTTTGCCTTCTCAATATCAACTCTCTCATCAACAAGTGCATCATGTAAATCTGCATCAGAAATGGAATGATCTGCATCATCACATGAAACCTGCAAAGGTTGAGAAGTTGCCTCATTAGGACCAACACTAGACTGTCCATCTGTAAAAAGAGGAAGCAAAGTATCATACATGTCTTTGGAGCTAAAAGATGTTTCCTTAGTACATGAAAGCAATGGTTGAATAGCAACTTTCACAAAAACAACATCATGGTTAACCAGAATGCATTTAGTCTGTGGAGATATAGACGATAGCCTTTACTTTCAGAACTATACTCAACAAAAATACATTTTATTGCTTCATCATCCAATTTTCTGCGATGTTGTTCAGACACTAATGCATATGTCAGACAACCAAGAACACACAGATGAGCAACAGATGGCTTGCGGCCATGCCAAGCCTCATATGGAGTGATAGACTCTAGCGCTTTAGTGGGACACTTGTTAAGTACATATGCTGTACACATGACAGCCGCGAGCTAGAAACTATGTGGTAAAGCCTGGCTCTTGACCATACACCTCGCCATCTCCATGAGTGACTTGTTCTTTTGTTCAACAACTCCATTTTGTTGAGGTGTATACGGCACTGTACATTGATGTTTTATCCCACATTCAACCAGAAATGCATTAAAGTTAGAAGTCATATATATCCCCCCCGGGTCAGAACGGAGGGTGCCCATTTTACATGCTGACAGATTTTCAGTCAAAACCAAAAACTTTTTGAAGCACATAAACACTTCGGACTTTGCTTTGAGTGGATATATCCATGCATGCCTGGAAAAATCATCAATGAAAGTCACGAAGTAAAGATACTTTCCAAAAGAAGGTGTCTGCATAGGACCATAAACATCATTATGTAAAAGCTGCAATTTCTGCGTAGCCCGAAGTGAACCATCTTTTGAAAAGGAGGAACACTACATTTTGCCAAAATACAGCCTTCATAGACATGTTTTCCGGGTGCCTCAAGTTTCGGCAAAGAGGACACCATATCAAATTTCTGCACGCATAGCAAACTAGCAAAATTTAGATGACCCAAGCGTGCATGCCAAAGCTTTGCATCTAACATAGCCTGAGAATCATGTATTGCACATGCCGAATCATTCACAGATCTTTCATAGTCTATGAACTTATACAACCCACGACATAAAATGCAAGAAGCAATAATCATGTCGTCATTTGACAGATCATGAACTCTACACTTGTCATCAACAAATTTCACAACTAAGCCAATCTTGGCTAAAGCCGAAACTGATAACAGATTCTTCTTGATCCCTGACACAAATATAGCATTTGACAAAGTGAAAGAACTACCATCAGCAGCAGTCAGAATGATCTTACCAACTCCCATGACAAGACAAGAGGAGTTGTTGGCGCATGTGATATTCCATGTAGGGGCTGGCTGAAGTGAAGTGAAGAAACCGTGCTACAAGGTAATATGTTTAGTTTCCCCATTGTCAAAATACCAAACATTCGAGTCTATTGCAGACATGCACTTCTCACGAGAAGATGGGTCAAAACTCCAAACAGTAGTAAACACCCATTCTTCTTCCTGTACAAGATTAGCAGACTCTGTTTTCGGTGTAGAGGCCTCTGCAACAACCATTTCGGCCTCTTTCTTCTTTGCCTCTTTAGCATCCAGTTTTGGACAGCTCTTAATGACATGATCATTTGCTTTACAATATTTACAAAACAATTTTTGCTTTTCTGATTTCTTCTTATCGTTGTCTTCCTTCTTCGAATGTGTAGCATTTGCAGATTTCTGCTTTCCCTTCTGACTAGACAGGAAAGCTCGATCTACAACATGCATAATAGACCGGTTCTGTCTAGACTGGTCTTAGTGCAACAAAACAGAAACTAACTCTTCAAATGTTAAGGCATTTGGATTGCCTTTCATCATCAAATGAAGAGTAGAAGCAAAACACACATAATAGACCGGTTTTGTCTAGACTGGTCTCACTACTGCAGCAAAACAGAAACTAACTCTTCAAATGTTAAGGCATTTGGATTGCCTTTCATCATCAACGCTGGAATCAGGTGGGGAGGGACTCTAGACCTCTGGAAAAAATCAGTGAGCTGTAGCTGTCTCCTCTTCACCTGTGTAGCTGTGTGTCTCAGTTGTAAGAGTGCATCTCTATGCCTGTGAATCTCTATCAAGAAACGTCCTAACTATCTTTGATCTCCGGAGTCTATAATCTCTCGTAGGGTGGGCTGCCCTCTGAACAAAGTCTCATATCTGTCCCTTATTTGAGTGTATGCTGTGCATCGACATACGAAATGCTCCTCACTCTCCACCTCCTCTGTACATAGTTTGCAGATCCGCTCTGCTCTCGGGACCCCACTGTGTCTCCCACTCTCGATCTCTAGTCTGTGTGATGCGACCCAGAGTTGTCCAATCGCTACTCGTGAACTCTGTGGCATATAGATGTCCATATAGTGTGGTCTTTTTATGAACCCATCTGACATAATGGTGAGAAACTTATCCCTGTAGTCTGACATCCTCCCCTCTAAACTGGGTGAGCTCCATACTCTCCTGATGTAGAGCCTCAATAAGTCCTGTGTGATCACCAGATTCCTCTCGCTGTGAAAGAGCTAATAGTAAGGTGAGTCTGACCTGTGAGTACCACGCTCTCTCGTGTCCACTCTGAGATAACTGTATAGCTGCCTCAAAAGATCTACGAGTGAGTCTCTCGCGTGGTAACTCCCTCACCCTTTGTATGAGGGGGGAGAGAGAGAGAGAGAAGAAAGAAAGAAAAAGAAAGAAAGTGTTTTTACGTCTATTAGGAGGCCGAACTCGGCCTATGAGACAAATCGATGTACATGGGTGTATCTTCTGTCTATCAGAGAAGATAAAAGTGCTGAAAAAGAAACTGGTAAAGCTGATACATATCTCCGTGAAATGCGTGTGGAGATACCCATGAAAGGGGGGGGTGTATGGAGTGCGATATCTATGGCAGTCTATATGCAAAGGGGTAGTACAACAAGCATGGGAATGCATCTGAAACGACTAACTAGCTCCATCCTGTGCTAGTGGGCGGGTGTAAGATGTGATACATAGGTGGAGGTGGAGTCAGGGCCATCGTGATAGCTGGAGCGGGATCAGCCATCGTCTGGAATCGTCTCTCCTCCATGGCGCGATGGTGACGAGCCTGGATCTCTGCAATCTGATGTCGGTGATGTCTTGGGGCCCGATATCCTCTAGCACGGGGTCGTCTCCTAGCTCGAGCAGCCTGAGCCTGCTGAAGAGTCACCCCTCTCGGTGTGTGGGCTGAGGGGGGGAGGGCTGCAGCACGTCGTGGAATAAAGAACTCAGTGAGCTTACTCTGTCTCCCTCCTGTATGTGCTTCTACAGTAGGCTGGAGTAGGGAATCTCTTTGACTCTGTATCTCTAGTAGGAATCGCCCGAGCTGTCGTTGGTCTCTAGAGTCCATGATCTCTCGGAGGGTGGGCTGCCCTGTAAATAGAGTCCCGTATCTACCTCTGATGCCATCATATGCGCTACATCTGCATACAAAGTGCTCCTCATCCTCTATCTCTACTCTGCAAACCCTGCATATCCGCTCCTCTCTGGGAATGTCTGTGGCTCTGCCAGTCTCAATCTCTAGTCTATGTGATGAGACTCTCAACTGGCCAATCGCTACCCTCGAGCTATGAGGCATGTAAGTATCCATGTAACATGGCCGCCGGATGAAATCGTCTGCTAGGATGTCTAAGAACTGGTCTCGATAGTGCAATAGTCTCGATCCCATGTGTGGTGTGTGCCATGTCTGACTAATGTAACGCTGCCAAAGATCCTGTCTCAACACAACATTCCTCTCATGACGAGAGAGGTGGATGTGAGGTGAGTCTGGGTCGTACTGAAAAGGAGGCAATCTGTCCATATCAAGCCCATGACTATCAAACCATACTCTAACCTGAGTGTACCAAGCTCTCTCATATCCTGACTCTGATATCTGTATAGAGAGAGAGAGAGAGAGAGAGAGAGAGAGAGAGAGAGAGAGAGAGAGAGAGAGAGAGACAGAGAGAGAGAGAGAGAGAGAGAGAGAGAGAGAGAGAGAGAGAGAGAGAGAGAGAGAGAGAGAGAGAGAGAGAGAGAGAGAGAGAGAGAGAGAGAGAGAGAGAGAGAGAGAGAGAGAGAGAGAGAGAGAGAGAGAGAGAGAGAGAGAGAGAGTCATATTAATGTCTTCCAAAAGAGAGAAAGAGGAGAAGTAGAGATAGAAAGAGAGAGAGAGAGAGAGAGAGAGAGAGAGAGAGAGAGAGAGAGAGAGAGAGAGAGAGAGAGAGAGAGAGAGAGAGAGAGAGAGAGAGAGAGAGAGAGAGAGAGAGAGAGAGAGAGAGAGAGAGAGAGAGAGAGAGAGAGAGAGAGAGAGAGAGAGAGAGAGAGAGAGAGAGAGAGAGAGAGAGAGAGAGAGAGAGAGAGAGAGAGAGAGAGAGAGAGAGAGAGAAAGAAAGAAAGTCATATTAACGTCTTCTGGAGGCCAAACTTGGCCTATGAGACAAAAACCATGTACAAGTGTAGTAACCCTGTGTAGAAGATAAAATGAAATAAAAGGTATATCGCTACACAAAGCTATATAGGGCTGGAAAAGGCTGGGGAGACGTGGCTCTGACTCTGCAGATAGTGGCCACCTAATACATGGGGGGATCCAAAATGTGAGTAAAACGCCCTAGCGACAAGTGATGGGTGGAGGTGGGTGTAGTATGTGGTACATCGGTGGTGGTCTGAGTGCCTCCTGAAGGAAGACAACCCAGGGGGTGGTGGTACGCCTATGCTCCATCATGTGGTCGTAGGCAATCCTGGTGCGTGAGACATCCTCATGATATAGTCGTGGTCGACGATATCCGCCCATGCGTGGTCGGCGCCGTGCTCTCTGTGCTGCTTTCTTGTGGAGCGTGAGCCCTATAGATGGACCTCTCTGATGTAGCTCAACTCGCTGAAAGAACTGGGTAATGGTCTGCTGGGTACTCACCCGTGGCTGATGTATGTGCTGTAGTGACCGCTCTCGCCTCTCGTATGCTGCTGTGAGAAAGCATCCCAAGCGTCTCTGGTCTCCCATAGTCATGCACAGCTGGAATGACTCCTCGATCTGGAACTGTGCTCGTAGGTCTAAGTATGCTGGACAACTGATAACAAAATGCTCCTCACTCTCTACCTCTGTCTGGCATAGTGGGCACCACCTCTCCTCACGGGGGACTCCCCTGGACTGACCCCTCTCAATCTCGAGCTGATGTGATGAAACCTGGAGCTGCCCAATGACGACTCGTAGGTGGTGGGGAAGGTAGGTCTGCATGTATCTCGGAATCTCGATGAAGCCCGTGTCTGATATATGTAGAAAATGCTCGCGGTAGTAGAGCATTTTCGGTGGCAATGTACCCCTAGGGCTCACCCATGTCCTCTGTATGTATGTATGCCATATCTCCTGACGAATGATCCTATTCGTCTCTTGATGAGAGAGCGAGTAGGTGGGTGCATGAGAGTCGTACTGTAGTGGTGGTAGCCTGTCTATGTCAAAGCCATGGTGGGCAAGCCAGTCTCGTGTCTGTGCATACCATGAGGAGGTGTCGCCTGCTAATGCCATATCACGTGATGCCTCGAAAGCACGATAAGCAATACGCTCTGTATCCATGCTCCGAAGTCTGTGTAATAGGCATACTCTCTGGAATAGTGCCTCAACTAGCATCGGTGGTGCAGCGAGCTCTGCTCTAATGATGTCATGTGGTACTGAAGGCTTACTGCGGATCAGTCTGGCAATCATGAGGATCTGTGGCCTCTCTAATGCTGTCCATACTGATGTAGCTAATCCTGGTCCCCATATGGCTGCCCCATACATGAGCGCTTGCGTAACCAAAGTGTCAAAGAGCCACCCCTTTGTGCGGGGCTCCTGAAAAGATGCTTGGTGGCACTGTCTCTCCATCAAAGCTAGTGCTGCGTACCCACGTGTGATGCGGTCACGGGCTGCCTGAGCCATAGAGAAGACTCCTGATGCTGCTGTAAATGTCACCCCCAAGTAAACATATGATCCGACCACCTCGATCGGTCCACCTGCAGCTGTGAACAAACTATGTCTTCGTACCTGTGCTGATGTATGAAAGATCAAGACCTTGGTTTTACCAAGGTTCACAGATAACCCTCTGTGTCTGCAAAAGTCATCTAGGCCGTGTAGATGATGCTGTAGACCTTCTGCAGACTCTGAAACCAATACAATATCATCAGCGTATAAAAGAATATGGACAGTGGACCCGTGTACCTCAATGCCATCTCCCCCCTGCTGCTGTATGAAGTCCACTATCTCATCAATGTAGAGACCAAAGAGGGTGGGCGAGAGAGGGCATCCTTGCTTCACCCCGATAGTGCTAGCAAGTGGATCAGATAAGCCCCCTAGACATCTGACTCTACCAGATACTCTCTCGTATAAGGCGTAGATCCCCCATATCATCTCCTCCGGAGCTCCGATGTCAAGTAGTCGTCTGAAGAGTCGATCTCTAGGAACAGTGTCAAATGCTTTGCGAAAGTCCACAAAGCAACAATATAATCTCCTCTTCCTCACCCTGGCCTGGTCGATCAGGCATCTCAGAGTGAAGATGTGGTCAATGGTAGAGAAATCTCGTCTGAACCCTGCCTGTCCTAGAGCCCTGATGCCCTTCCTCTCAGCGAGAGTACTCAACTCTGTCTCTAGTACGGCCCCATATAACTTGGCCAATATAGGGCCAATCATGATCGTCCGGTATGTAGCTTGATCCATAGTGTCACCTGACTTATGAATGGGCACTATGGTGTGCTCAGTCCATGAGTCTGGGAACCCTTCAACCAATGCACGGTTGAAGAGATGAGCAATGAGCGGTGCGAGAGTTGTGCCTCCATAAGTGAGGTGCTCTGCCTGTAAACCGAAATGATCATGGGCCCTGCCATGCTGCAGCCGGGCAATAGCGCGTCCCACCATAGTGGGTGTGAAGAAGTCAGAGGTAGTGGGACGTGAGCTCTGCGGTCTGGGAATGGGAGGCTGGTCTGGGATCTCGTATAGGCTCCGTGCATAGCTATGCCAAGTGCTCGGGTCTCGGATAGGTGTCTGCTGTCTCCTCTCTCTCAAATGTCGCCATGCCACTACACTGTCTCGACTCATGAGCAAATGGTAAATATCCCAATACTGTCTCTCCTCCGAATCCCGCTGTTTGCGGCGAGTAAGGCTCTGCATGCGACGCTGTGCCTGTGTGTGTGTAATAGCTCCTCTATGCTCTAAAATCCGTAGGTGCTTCCGCAGCTCGCGACAATCTGCATCATACCAACGGTTCTGGGGCATGGATCCTGTGCGTGGAGGGTGCATATGTGTGTGGTGTGGGAAGCTGCGGAGAGCTGAATCCTGTAGGATGGTGGTGATATGTGATGTGAGTGTGTCCAAAGGTGAGCATGGATCGAGGGAGAGTAAGCGGGTGTGTAAATGGTGTGCATAAACGTGTGAGAGCTCGTGTGTGAAGTGTATCGTGGTATGTATCTCAGTGGGTGAGGGAGGGTCTAAGGGAATCGGAGATGAGAGTGTGAATGTGATAAATGTGTGGTCTTCACGGAGTGGGCGTCGTCCAATACTAAGTGAAGGGATGAGTGAACCTCCAGAGGTAGTACCCAAAATGTAGTCGACTGTGCTCTCACCTCCCTCGTGAGGGAAGCAAGTAAATCCGCCTGAACCTGGCCAACGATTCATCCCGTTGTATATAACGAGATGATGGCGGCTTCCTAGCTCGAGTAGATGTCTGCCATAGCCGGTGGTGTCCTGACCCGTATCTGCTGATACTCTGCTGGTGCTAATCTCAACCGGGTCTCTGACCCTCATGAGATGTGGGTGATCCATGTCGTATGCCTCGCACTGATGCGACTGAGTGCGGCCATTGAAGTCCCCCATAAGGAAGACTTCACCTAGTGTGTTGTAATGTATTATCTCATCTGAAAGCGCTGTGTATGGTGAGTCTCTATTCCGGATCGGTCCCCCAAGATCCTGTCCTGCGTATCGAGATCCGCCTGGTGGGATGTAGCATATAGCAATGTAAATTGAGCTCCCCTGTGCTATCTCCATGCGAACCCACATGTATCGTGCCTCCTCATCTCTACATATAATATGGATCCGGCTCTGTATCTCCTGTCGAAATACGATGGCCACTCCTCCCGATCCTCGCGCTGTACTCTGTCTCGTCGTGGTCCTGAATGCAGATTCCCAATGAAAACCTGCAATTCGTGGTAGACCTCTCTCTGGGCTCTCGTGTGTCTCTGTGATGCACACAAAGTCATGTGATGCCATGATCTCCTCGACTCTGTCTGGTCGCGTCCAGAGTGCCTGTTGCAGTTCCACACTACTCCTCTGAGTGGTGTCTCCTGGTGTAGTGATGTCTTATAGGCCGCATGGCCCTATTTGATAGGGCGTCCATCTATGAAGACCTTACCATCACGGTAAAAGGCCTTCCTCCCCTCTCGACGTGCCTGGAGTATTTGTGGCATGCAAGCGCGTCAGTGTGCCACTTGCATACGCGTGAGGTCCTCGTCCATGTAGAGAGTGCCGCCGGGTAGCCTCCTCAGAACTCATCTTGAGGATGAGTGCCCGCAAACGCGATGTATCCCTCCCAACCCTCCATGCGTCTGTGTAGGGCATGCTCTCGTATCCAAGTCGACGGCAAATGTCAGAGAGAGAGAGAGAGAGAGAGAGAGAGAGAGAGAGAGAGAGAGAGAGAGAGAGAGAGAGAGAGAGAGAGAGAGAGAGAGAGAGAGAGAGAGAGAGAGAGAGAGAGAGAGAGAGAGAGAGAGAGAGAGAGAGAGAGAGAGAGAGAGAGAGAGAGAGAGAGAGAGAGAGTCATATTAACGTCTTCTGGAGGCCAAACTTGGCCTATGAGACAAAAAACCATGTACAAGTGTAGTAACCCTGTGTAGAGGATGAAATGAAATAAAAGTTATATCGCGACACAAAGATATATAAGGCTGGAAAAGGATGGGAAGACATGGCTCTGACTCCGCAGATAGTGGCCACCTAATACATGGGTGACATGTGAGTAAAAGTGTGAGTAAAACACCCTAGCTACTGGTGAATGGGGGGGGGGGGGAGAGAGAGAGAGAGAGAGAGAGAGAGAGAGAGAGAGAGAGAGAGAGAGAGAGAGAGAGAGAGAGAGAGAGAGAGAGAGAGAGAGAGAGAGAGAGAGAGAGAGAGAGAGAGAGAGAGAGAGAGAGAGAGAGAGAGAGAGAGAGAGAGAGAGAGAGAGAGAGAGAGAGAGAGAGAGAGAGAGAGAGAGAGAGAGAGAGGAGAGAGAGAGAGAGAGAGAGAGAGAGAGAGAGAGAGAGAGAGAGAGAGAGAGAGAGAGAGAGAGAGAGAGAGAGAGAGAGAGAGAGAGAGAGGAGAGAGAGAGAGAGAGAGAGAGAGAGAGAAAGAAAGAAAGAAAGTCATATTAACGTCTTCTGGAGGCCAAACTTGGCCTATGAGACAAAAACCATGTACAAGTGTAGTAACCCTGTGTAGAAGATAAAATGAAATAAAAGGTATATCGCTACACAAAGCTATATAGGGCTGGAAAAGGCTGGGGAGACGTGGCTCTGACTCTGCAGATAGTGGCCACCTAATACATGGGGGGATCCAAAATGTGAGTAAAACGCCCTAGCGACAAGTGATGGGTGGAGGTGGGTGTAGTATGTGGTACATCGGTGGTGGTCTGAGTGCCTCCTGAAGGAAGACAACCCAGGGGGTGGTGGTACGCCTATGCTCCATCATGTGGTCGTAGGCAATCCTGATGCGTGAGACATCCTCATGATATAATCGTGGTCGACGATATCCGCCCATGCGTGGTCGACGCCGTGCTCTCTGTGCTGCTGCCTGGTGGAGCGTGAGCCCTATAGATGGACCTCTCTGATGTAGCTCAACTCGCTGAAAGAACTGGGTAATGGTCTGCTGGGTACTCACCCGTGGCTGATGTATGTGCTGTAGTGACCGCTCTCGCCTCTCGTATGCTGCTGTGAGAAAGCATCCCAAGCGTCTCTGGTCTCCCATAGTCATGCACAGCTGGAATGACTCCTCGATCTGGAACTGTGCTCGTAGGTCTAAGTATGCTGGACAACTGATAACAAAATGCTCCTCACTCTCTACCTCTGTCTGGCATAGTGGGCACCACCTCTCCTCACGGGGGACTCCCCTGGACCGACCCCTCTCAATCTCGAGCTGATGTGATGAAACCTGGAGCTGCCCAATGACGACTCGTAGGTGGTGGGGAAGGTAGGTCTGCATGTATCTCGGAATCTCGATGAAGCCCGTGTCTGATATATGTAGAAAATGCTCGCGGTAGTAGAGCATTTTCGGTGGCAATGTACCCCTAGGGCTCACCCATGTCCTCTGTATGTATGTATGCCATATCTCCTGACGAATGATCCTATTCCTCTCTTGATGAGAGAGCGAGTAGGTGGGTGCATGAGAGTCGTACTGTAGTGGTGGTAGCCTGTCTATGTCAAAGCCATGGTGGGCAAGCCAGTCTCGTGTCTGTGCATACCATGAGGAGGTGTCGCCTGCTAATGCCATATCACGTGATGCCTCGAAAGCACGATAAGCAATACGCTCTGTATCCATGCTCCGAAGTCTGTGTAATAGGCATACTGTCTGGAATAGTGCCTCAACTAGCGTCGGTGGTGCAGCGAGCTCTGCTCTAATGATATCATGTGGTACTGAAGGCTTACTGCGGATCAGTCTGGCAATCATGAGGATCTGTGGCCTCTCTAATGCTGTCCATACTGATGTAGCTAATCCTGGTCCCCATATGGCTGCCCCATACATGAGCGCTGGCGTAACCAAAGTGTCAAAGAGCCACCCCTTTGTGCGGGGCTCCTGAAAAGATGCCTGGTGGCACTGTCTCTCCATCAAAGCTAGTGCTGCGTACCCACGTGTGATGCGGTCACGGGCTGCCTGAGCCATAGAGAAGACTCCTGATGCTGCTGTAAATGTCACCCCCAAGTAAACATATGATCCGACCACCTCGATCGGTCCACCTGCAGCTGTGAACAAACTATGTCTGCGTACCTGTGCTGATGTATGAAAGATCAAGACCTTGGTTTTACCAAGGTTCACAGATAACCCTCTGTGTCTGCAAAAGTCATCTAGGCCGTGTAGATGATGCTGTAGACCTTCTGCAGACTCTGAAACCAATACAATATCATCAGCGTATAAAAGAATATGGACAGTGGACCCGTGTACCTCAATGCCATCTCCCCCCTGCTGCTGTATGAAGTCCACTATCTCATCAATGTAGAGACCAAAGAGGGTGGGCGAGAGAGGGCATCCTTGCTTCACTCCGATAGTGCTAGCAAGTGGATCAGATAAGCCCCCTGGACATCTGGACTCTACGAGATACTCTCTCGTATAAGGCGTAGATCCCCCATATAATCTCCTCCGGAGCTCCGATGTCAAGTAGTCGTCTGAAGAGTCGATCTCTAGGAACAGTGTCAAATGCTTTGCGAAAGTCCACAAAGCAACAATATAATCTCCTCTTCCTCACCCTGGCCTGGTCGATCAGGCATCTCAGAGTGAAGATGTGGTCAATGGTAGAGAAATCTCGTCTGAACCCTGCCTGTCCTAGAGCCCTGATGCCCTTCCTCTCAGCGAGAGTACTCAACTCTGTCTCTAGTACGGCCCCATATAACTTGGCCAATATAGGGCCAATCATGATCGTTCGGTATGTAGCTGGATCCATAGTGTCACCTGACTTATGAATGGGCACTATGGTGTGCTCAGTCCATGAGTCTGGGAACCCTTCAACCAATGCACGGTTGAAGAGATGGGCAATGAGCGGTGCGAGAGTTGTGCCTCCATAAATGAGGTGCTCTGCCTGTAAACCGAAATGATCATGGGCCCTGCCATGCTGCAGCCGGGCAATAGCGCGTCCCACCATAGTGGGTGTGAAGAAGTCAGAGGTAGTGGGACGTGAGCTCTGCGGTCTGGGAATGGGAGGCTGGTCTGGGATCTCGTATAGGCTCCGTGCATAGCTATGCCAAGTGCTCGGGTCTCGGATAGGTGTCTGCTGTCTCCTTCCTCTCAAATGTCGCCATGCCACTACACTGTCTCGACTCATGAGCAAATGGTAAATATCCCAATACTGTCTCTCCTCCCAATCCCGCCGTTTGCGGCGAGTAAGGCTCTGCATGCGACGTTGTGCCTGTGTGTGTGTAATATCTCCTCTATGCTCTAAAATCCGTAGGTGCTTCCGCAGCTCGCGACAATCTGCATCATACCAACGGTTCTGGGGCATGGATCCTGTGCGTGGAGGGTGCATATGTGTGTGGTGTGGGAAGCTGCGGAGAGCTGAATCCTGTAGGATGGTGGTGATATGTGATGTGAGTGTGTCCAAAGGTGAGCATGGATCGAGGGAGAGTAAGCGGGTGTGTAAATGGTGTGCATAAACGTGTGAGAGCTCGTGTGTGAAGTGTATCGTGGTATGTATCTCAGTGGGTGAGGGAGGGTCTAAGGGAATCGGAGATGAGAGTGTGAATGTGATAAATGTGTGGTCTGCACCGATGTGGGCGTCGTCCAATACTAAGTGAAGGGATGAGTGAAGCTCCAGAGGTAGTACCCAAAATGTAGTCGACTGTGCTCTCACCTCCCCCGTGAGGGAAGCAAGTAAATCCGCCTGAACCTGGCCAACGATTCATCCCGTTGTATATAACGAGATGATGGCGGCTGCCTAGCTCGAGTAGATGTCTGCCATAGCCGGTGGTGTCCTGACCCGTATCTGCTGATACTCTGCTGGTGCTAATCTCAACCGGGTCTCTGGCCCTCATGAGATGTGGGTGATCCATGTCGTATGCCTCGCAGTGATGCGACTGAGTGCGGCCATTGAAGTCCCCCATAAGGAAGACTTCACCTAGTGTGCTGTAATGTAGTATCTCATCTGAAAGCGCTGTGTATGGCGAGTCTCTATCTCGGATCGGTCCCCCAAGATCCTGTCCTGCGTATCGAGATCCGCCTGGTGGGAAGTAGCATATAGCAATGTAAATCGAGCTCCCCTGTGCTATCTCCATGCGAATCCACATGTATCGTGCCTCCTCATCTCTACATATAATATGGATCCGGCTCTGTATCTCCTGTCGAAATACGATGGCCACTCCTCCCGATCCTCGCGCTGTACTCTGTCTCATCGTGGTCCTGAATGCAGATTCCCAATGAAAACGTGCAATGCCTGGTAGACCCCTCTCTGGGCTCTCGTGTGTCTCTGTGATGCACACAAAGTCATGTGATGCCAGGATCTCCTCGACTCTGTCTGGTCGCGTCCAAAGTGCCCCGTTGCAGTTCCACACTGCACCTCTGAGTGGTGTCTCCTGGTGTAGTGATGTCTCATAGGCCGCATGGCCCTATTTGATAGGGCGTCCATCTATGAAGACCTTACCATCACGGTAAAAGGCCTTCCTCCCCTCTCGACGTGCCTGGAGTATCTGTGGCATGCAAGCGCGTCGGTGTGCCACTTGCATACGCGTGAGGTCCTCGTCCATGTAGAGGGTGCCGCCGGGTAGTCCACGTAGTACTGATCGACGTCTAAAAAGGCGGTCCGTGCCTCCTCAGAACTCATCTTGAGGATGAGTGCCCGCAAACGCGATGTATCCCTCCCAACCCTCCATGCGTCTGTGTAGGGCATTGCTCTCGTATCCAAGTCGACGGCAAATGTCAGTGGCGTCAGAGAGAGAGAGAGAGAGAGAGAGAGAGAGAGAGAGAGAGAGAGAGAGAGAGAGAGAGAGAGAGAGAGAGAGAGAGAGAGAGAGAGAGACGAGAGAGAGAGAGAGAGAGGAGAGAGAGAGAGAGAGAGAGAGAGAGAGAGAGAGAGAGACGAGAGAGAGAGAGAGAGAGAGAGAGAGGAGATGAGAGAGAGAGAGAGAGAGAGAGAGAGAGAGAGAGAGAGAGAGAGAGAGAGAGAGAGAGAGAGAGAGAGAGAGAGAGAGAGAGAGAGAGAGAGAGAGAGAGAGAGAGAGAGAGAGAGAGATGAGAGAGAGAGAGAGAGAGAGGAGAGAGAGAGAGAGAGAGAGAGATGAGAGAGAGAGAGAGAGAGAGAGAGACGAGAGAGAGAGAGAGAGAGAGAGACGAGAGAGAGAGAGAGGAGAGATAGAGAGAGAGAGACGAGAGAGAGGAGAGAGAGAGAGAGAGAGAGAGAGATGAGAGAGAGAGAGAGAGAGAGTGAGTGAATGAATGAATGAATGAATGAATGAATGAATGAGGAAAGAACGGATAAAATTGAGAGTTGATGGGAGAAACTTTTATTTTTGGGGGTGTGGGGAGGGTAGGAGAGGGTTCCGATAAAAGGGAAGGGAATACGGCATTCATGGTTCTTGTTTGAATGTTTTGTGATTGAGGGATTCTGTCTGTAGATTGCTTATCTCAATGCATTACGATATGGTCTGACACGGATCTTCTTTGGAGGTTTCTTCATTCGTGGACATGCTTATACCATGGATACCATATCTTTTGCAGTTGGTTTCTGGTAATTTGTTTTTACTGAGAGACATTCAGTTTTTTACGATTACTGTAATGAATCTTATTAGCGTATTGCCATGCAACATCTTACAGGTCAAAAGGTGAAGCACAAGCAATGTTCTTACGTCATGAGGGATTTTTAGGTGCTCTGGGAGCCTTCCTAAGTTATGACAAGCATGGACTAGCGAATCTCACATCCCATCAATTTGTGGAGAGATTTCCTATGGGTGCACCATGTGCTGGTGGAGAAATCCAGGGTCCTCCAATACATGATCTTAATGGGAAAGTGAGCCTGCTCATACATCTGAACCTTCTAATTTTTCTAGGGGTTTGTGTGGATTGAGAAGGTGTTTAGAGGACATAAAAGGCCTTTGAACGAAGTTAATCATCATCCCTGCAGATCACATGGATGGAAAAGTTTATGGCAAAAGGCAACGAGATAATGGCACCAGTTCCAACATCTGCACCTGGTACTACAGGTGTGGGTGGCTTTGGTCGTCCTTTAGCTCGATCTGGCTCACTACGTTCAGATTCCAGCGCAGCTCTTAACGTCGGTGTTCTCTGGCTCGTACCAACATTAGAGCCATTTCCACTGTTGAAAGATCCCAAACGGTAATAGATATGTGATCTGACCCATCTCTTTGGCTGGATCTTTCTGCAGGAGACTGTGAGAAACTTATTTAATCTTTTCTTAAGTCTTTATTTGAGCAAATTTGTGTCCCCTTTGCAGATATGAGCCTAGTACTATCGATCTCAGTGATGATGATGAGAGAGAGTAAGCCTTTTTATTAGTTTTTGCTTTGGCTCGTCAATATATCCTGAATAATTTGAGTCTGAAAGATAATTTAATGCATTAGTATTTTAATAGTTTTTGTATTGGTTCATAAATATATATTGGATTATTTTCAGTCTGAAATAGAATTTAAGGCATTATGGTTTCCTCAGGTACTGGTTCAATATCCTTTCCAGTCACTTACCAACACTAGTTGGAACAGTAAGCATATCAGTGCTGAAAACTATTGTATTTCAAATGCAATGTCCATTCATTACCTTCTACCCGACACCTCGTAATAAGTAAAATATATGGGCAATGTCCAGGCAGTTGGAAGTGAGGGAGGGACTGATGGGGCTAAGCGCAGAGGAGACGCCTTCGCACAAGCATTCCGAGCACATCTTGCCAGGTAAATTTGTGAATTTATTTGGATGTTTATTGCCTATGATTAAACGTCTCAATCAAAAGGTGATGGAGTTGTTCAGGTTAAGACAAGAACCGGCTGCATATGGAAAGCTTAGCCTAGCAACTCTCCTGGAGCTTAGAGAAGAGTGCTTGAGAGAATTTCATTTTATGGATGCATACAGAGCAATAAAACAACGGTGACTTTTCAAATTTCCAAAATCTTATGATCTTGCAAGTTCTGGTAACGTCAAATTGTTCAAAAGGTGCATTCTGGTGCATTTACAGAGAGAACGAAGCGTCATTAGCAGTATTGCCTGATTTACTCAACGAGCTTGATGCCATGAGCGAGGTCTGTTAAATTTCCATTCGTATTGCTTAATATGATTTCTGTGCGTACTCATGCACACAACATGCACATATATGCAGACATACACCATGTTTGTATTAAGGAATATCCACAGGGTGCCTCTCTCTCTCTCTCTCACTCACACACACACACACACACACACACACACACACATACACACACACACACACACACACACACACACACACACACACACACACACACACACACACACACACACACACACACACACACACACACACACACACCACCCCCCCCCCAAAAAAAAAAAAAAACCCACAAAACAAAACACCGACCCCACCCCATACACCCCTGCGCACCACATGCACTGACATACACAGTACATGCACACATCTCTCTCTCTCTCTCTCTCTCTCTCTCTCTCTCTCTTTCTCTTTGTGTCTCTCTGATTGTCTCTCACACACACAGAAAGAAAGAATCTACGTGAAAAGGTAATGCTCGTTTGTGTATTGAAATATGTACATATAAATCCATCCGTAGCTGATCCATATGGGAACCAAACTTGTCAGATATACTGAGGGTCATAGATTTTTCTTTTGCGTCTTTTCTTTTCTTTTGTGTTTATGAAGAAAATGTTATTTAAGGGAACTTGAACGTACTAGACAAGTGTTCAGATCCCAATAGTTGCCGACAAGTGGATGGCCTGAGCAGTACTGTTTTCACCTATATTGATGAATATTTTATTTAAGAATACACAAAGTTAATGTGGATTTTAAGCTTTTGTTGACCTATGACATCAAAGAAAAATGATGATACTGAAATACATTTTAGTATTGGAGGTATGGAGCAAGTATGTAATAGTTATGGTTCAGCAAATCATGGGAATCTCTTTGCAACTGTCACAAAAGGATCCACTTTTCCTTTTGCTTTGAAATATATATGTCATTTTGGATTGTCCTAATAATTTCCTTGCAATCATTGTCTTCCAATTCTTTTATGCGGCAACTTTAGGTCAGCCCATGGTACATGTGTGTCTTTATTCTCAGTGGACTTGAAAGTTGGAACTCGCAAATTTGTACGAGTCACTTTAGAAATTGCTGAGATAAGAACATTTACATTTTTTGATATATTTCGGTAGTGATGTGTGTGAACACACTTAGGACAGTAGGGGTACTTTTTTCCCTCCTTAGGAGGTTGTTTTCCTCGGCTTGTATATACACTTAAAACCCTAATGGTTCATTCGTCTTTGTGCATTCACTTGGTAATACATTGAGTATTGTGTCGTTCTCCAAGCTTCTTCTCCTTTCTTATGTTGTTCGTGTGCGTCTTGTATTGGTAGCAAAAGGCCTGTGGAATATTATGTAGGGTCTTGAAAACATCCTACTACACCTGCGAATACAGTGATTAAAGGTGATGCAGATGGTGCTGAAGATGATGATCTTCAATTTCCTAGTCTTGTTATGGCTCCCATTGCACCTAATGAAGAGCAACTTTGTTCGGATGACAAAGATGCATAGGCATATGCATTGATAGCTGTGTCTGTCAAACATGCCATTGTTTCTTACATTTGCTCCTCCAATACAACAAAAGATGGTTGGGATAATCTTACAACATTATTCTTGGCTCGTGTTGCTTACCCCATATAACAGTTGGAGAGTGAGCATATAAATGAAGGAGATTCAATGGACAATTTTTTGACGAAGATCAAAGATTTGAAAGAGGAGTTGCCTAGGAAATCTTGCGAGATAGTTCATGTGTGCATATTTCTTTTGTATGGTCTTCCATATTTTTAGTAAGGTTTTGGTTCTACTCTTCAGTTGATGATGGAATGCAATCCAATTGCATAACCTTTGAGAGTTAGTCTTTGTTTTCCTACAAAAAAACCACTCTAGGCAAAACAGGGCAATTATGCATGTTGTAGATCAAGCGTTCTAAGCTAGTTAAAAGTGCAAAGGTAAATAGAGCTTATCGACTAGTAAGCTGAAATCTGCAAATGTTGCAAAGTCAAAGAAGAAATTTTTTGACTAAGTCCAAAATTAGGGTTTATCGGAATTTTTGGCATCTTGACATTATTTTCCAATAGTATTGAGGTCTCTAATCAGAATTGTGTCCTTAGGTCTGAATGCTTTAGGCATCACACCATAAAGTGCTCCTCCATCTCCATCTGACATTCTAGACACACACACTCCTCTTTGGGTATCCCTTTAGCTCGCCCACGCTCGATCTCTAACTAGTGTGATGATACTCGGAGCTTTCAGGTGGCTATGTGGAGATGATGAGGAAGATAATTCCTACATGTAATATGGAGTAACTATAAATCCCTAATCTGATGTGGTAGAAAAATCTTTCAGTAGTAGAGCCTTTTTGTTGGTAGTGGCCTATTCGGAATGATCCAAGTCCTCTCTCTATCTATCTATCTATCTATCTATCTATATATATATATATATATATATATATATATATATATATATATGTATGTATGTATGTATGTATGTATGTATGTATGTATGTATGTATGTATGTATGTATGTATGTATGTATGTATGTATGTATGTATGTATGTATGTATGTATGTATGTATGTATGTATGTATGTATGTATGTATGTATGTATGTATGTATGTATGTATGTATGTATGTATGTATGTATGTATGTATGTATGTATGTATGTATGTATGTATGTGTGTGTGTGTGTGTGTGCGCGCGCGCGTGCCCGCACACGCATGTGCGTGTGTGTGCAATATGTCTTGTTGGATGATCTTGTTCCTCTCCTATCTAGAGGGTGTTCCTCTTCTATGGATAGTGTGAGTAGGTGAAGCTTGTCATACTATGGTGGTGGTAATCAATCATATTAATGCATATCTAGCCATCCAATCTTGAGCATGAGCATACCAAGATGAAGTGTCCCTAGAAAGAGCAAGTTATGCGTTAAAGGCTCTATGTACTATGCATTTAGTGTCCGTATCCTCAAAGCTATGTAGCAAGCAAACTATCTAGAAGAGTGCCTCAACTACGTGGCATAGATAGCCAAGCACTAATAATATCATATGGCATCGAGGGCTTACTACCAATGAGTCCAGCTATCATGGGCATATGAGGTCCTAGCCCCTATATCGAGGCACTCTACAATAGAGAGGGTGTGACCAATGTATCAGATAGCCACCACTTTGTGCGGGGTGCCTAGAAGTGTGCCTGGTGACACCATCTCTTCATCAATGGAAATGCTGCATAGCCTTGGGTAAGTCGATCACGGGTTGCCTGGGTCAAAGAGAAGGATTCGGATGCTCTTCTAAGAGTCACTCGTAGATATACATATGAGCCATTGACCTCAGTGGTCTCTTGAACCACCATAAAAGAACTATCTTTGCATTTGTGTTGATGAGTGGAAAATGAGTACCTTGGTTTTACCAAGGTTCAGTGAGAGCCCTCTATGCAAAGTTGAAATCATCTAAAACGTGCAAATGATGTTAGTCCCTTGTTTCACTTTGAGATCAATATAATGTTATCTACATATAGCGGAACATGAACTGTGGTCTTCCCCAACTTAGCTCCCTCGCCTCCTCACTATTGAATGAAGTTAGTTATCTCATCAATGTAAATCCCAAAGAGAGTGAGTGAGTGAGGACATCCTTTTTTTCACACTAATGGTGCTATCAAGGGGATAAGAAAGACCTCCGGGGCATCTCATGTTGCTTGACACTTGCTCATACAATGCATAAAATACGCCAAATCATCTCCTCATCACTCCAAGATCTAAGATTCACATGAAGAGTCGCTCTCAATGTTGAAGATGTGATCAATGGTGGAAAAGGGTCCTTTGAAGCCTAGCTCTCCCGGAGCTGGAAGGCCCTCCTCCTTGATGAGCATACTTTATCTCTCTAAGACCACCCCATAAAGCTTTGCTGGAATGGGACCAATCATGCTAGTCCTATAGGTGGGTGGAGTTGAAGAGGTGAGCAATGATTGGTGCAAGGATCTCTCTTCCATAGATGAGACAGTGAGCTTTTAATCCAAATTGATCTCTAGGTTCGCCATGTTGCATGTGTAAAATAGCTCTGCTAACCATAATTGGCGTAAAGAAAGAGGAGATAGGCGGATGCGGTCCTTGTGGGGTAGGGATTGGTGGTTGGTTTGTTAGTCCTCCATATCTATGTGGGATGCCATATCTTTGGACCATGGATGGGGTAGGCATCCTCCTCTCATATATGCATTTCCATACAACTTTATTGTCTCTGCTCATAAGCAAGTGGTATATGTCCCAATACTGTTGCTTGTCACATTCCTGCTTTTTACGATGAGCGATGTAACTCATGACACTCATCGTATTAGCTCATTTGAGGCATAGACCCCGTGCATAGTAGATGCGTATATGTGTGATGGGGAAAGCTCTGTATGGTCTAATGGTGAAGGATAATAGTAATTTGTGAAGTGAGGATGCGGAGAGGGGCATGTGGGTCAAGTGAAAGGAAATGCAAGTCAAGGTATGTGACAACTCATCCGTAAAATGGATTGTAGTGTGGAGAATGATTTTTGGTGGAGGGACTAGGGGCTAGAGAGGAGAGAGGAGTGAAAGTGATATAAGTTTGGTCTGCATCCAAGGGGCATCTATTGATGGAAAGAGAAGGTATATGATGTGTCCTAGTTAATGAAGCGAGCATGTAGTCCACAAGGCTTTTGCCACCACCATGTAGAAAGCAAGTGAGCATTCTTGACCTTGGCCAACGTTGCATCGTGTTATAAATAACGAGAGAGAGATGATTCAAAGCTCAAGTAGATGTTTGCCATATCTTGTGGCATCTTGTCCTTCTGAAGTTATGCTAGTCCCCTCCTCATGTGAGTCTAGACTCCTGATGACGTGTGGCTTCAATGTATTATAAGCCTCACATTGTTAAAACTGTGTACATGTGTTTGACAATGTGGCATAGTAGAATGATGTAGTATATCTTGAGACAATGTGGCATGGAGGGAATCTCCATCCCTGGGCTGATCATCTTGTTCCGCATAATATGAAGCTCGTGGGGGAAAGTAGCAAATGGCTATGTAGGCCCATCTCTCCTTAGAGAACTCTATCCGAGCCCGCATATATTGTGCATTGTCATCTCTGCACATGATCTGGATGTGTCTATGAATGCCATGTTTGTAGAAAAGTGCCATCCCCTCCTCCCCTCGATCCACGCGAGGTACTATGTCTCGTAATGATTGTTGAGGTACCCTCCCAGTCGAACCCTGGCACGTGAGGAAGACTTTGTTTGGGCTATCATGGATTTCCGTGATAGAGATGAAGTCATGTGCCTCCAAGGTATCCTCAAGGGGATCTTGTGATGTCCGTGGTGCCCATTGCAGTTTTGGATTGCTCTTCTGAGTAGTATATCCTGTTGGTCGAGTGTCTCATAGGCCACGTTCCCTATTTATTTAATAGGGCATCCATCCATGAAGACCTTACCATCATGGTAAAAGGCTTTCCTCCCTTCTCTATTGGTTTGTAGGATATGGGGCATACAAGACTGTCTCTGCTCAATTTCCATCCTTCTGAGGTCTTCATCCATAAGTAGTGTTCCTCCCTATGAGTCTTTTGGAGTACGGGTCACTTTTGGAAGAAAGCACAACTCGTCTCTACTCTAACTCAGGAGAAGAATTAGAGCTCCTTTCTTGGTGGTCTCTCTCCCTTCTCTCCATGCAAAAGGCATGTTATTGTATCCAAGTTGATGACATAAATTTCTTGCATCCACTTCAGCTGATGTACCTTCTGGAAGACTTGTGATACTAACATGGAGAGCATGTGTCTATCTAAGCCCCTTCTCATCAAGCATAGGTTGCATAAAGTAAAGGGAAAGATACATAGACGAGAGAGTGAGAGACATGCAAGATAAGAGGAATATATATAATGTGAGTTCTTCCTCACCCCCCAAGTTGCATGTACCATTCGTTTTTTAATTCTATGAACCCTAAATGTTTGACATGGGTCTTAAAGCATAAGGTAAAAGAAAAGCTTGTTGCCATATGCACATATGATATTGCAGGAAATATAAAATAGATAAGAAGGTGTGTATGGCTCTGAGTTAAAGAGCTAATACAACTTTGAAAAATACATAGAATAGGAAAATATACACATGAACAAAATATGACATTGAGTATTTTCCTTCGACATGGTCAATTTGTATCTGCATCCTTAGTTGACGATTTCTTGTAAGTTTTTTTTTATTGAAAATCAATGTGTTGTGCTTGTTCTGAGCATACATGCTTGTATGCTGACACTCACGAGTCACACCTGTATGAGTCACAATTTTCATGGTTAGACACATCTTGCACTCACAGACCCTCCACATGCAGTAAGTTTATAATATTTTTTCACACTGATTACCGGAAAGAGGGAATATCTAAGATATTACTTCTCAAGAGAATGGCAACAACAAGGTTTTAGCTGCCTCAAGCTTTCAAA
Organism: Ceratopteris richardii; assembly: GCA_020310875.1. Taxonomy (NCBI): domain Eukaryota; kingdom Viridiplantae; phylum Streptophyta; class Polypodiopsida; order Polypodiales; family Pteridaceae; genus Ceratopteris; species Ceratopteris richardii. The sequence continues at coordinate 74,249,745 of CM035411.1, forward strand.
TATTTGGAGCAAGGGTGTCTATATAAAGGGAGAACATAAGAGCACACAAAAATGATAAATGCAGATATATAAGCGGCACCAGAGGAGAAAAAGTCTACAAGGCAAGAAGACTATGCTTTTTGCCACTTCCAGAAATAGCTAATGGGTTGCTCCTATCAACATGATGATTGGTAGGATCCCGCTTAGTAGTTGCAGAGCTCTCTAGGGCAAGGATATGAAGGGAAATGAGTTGTGTTAGCCCTCTTGATTTAATCAAAGTGCTCCGTACTTTGAGATTTTTTACGAGTAAGACATTGTTTCTTTGCCCATTCGCATATTGTTATTGAGCTACCTATTTGTTCTTTTCATATATTGAGGTACTTGATGGATATGCTCGTGATATACAATAAGTGAACCAGGTTAAACTACCAAGGCTAGTCCTATTGTATTGTGGGTTTTATATATCACCAGTCTAAATGGGGATTGTGTTTCTGGTCGAGAATGGCATTCTGGTTATACTTGCTCTGGATGCAACTTTTGGGTGTATAAGTAGTGTTGTTGTAGAAGCCGTCATTATTGTTTTGCTCTTTGATTATTATTATTACTGTTGTTGTTGTTGTTAATGATATTATTGTTGTTGTTGTGGTTATTATTATCATCATCATAATGATGACAATGATGATGATGTCAATGGTGGTGGTGGTGGTGGTGGTGGTGGTGGTGGTGGTGATGATGATGATGATGATGATGTTGATTTGTATTACTGGAAACAGGATGCTCGACTACTTGCTTTGATTGAGGGTGTACTTGCAGCGAATATATTTGATTGGGGTTCTCATGCATGTGTGGAGCTATACCGCAAAGGAACAATTATTGAAATTTATAGAATGAGTCGGAACAAAATGCGGAGACCATGGAGAGTATGATGATTGAATAGGTTCTTCATGCTTACTTTCTTTTAATGGAAAACACTAAATATATCTGTTGGTTCATTTAGGTTGATGATTATGATGCTTTTCGGTCAAGGTTGCTTGGAAATGAGGGAGATAAGGAGCCTCCTAAGCCTCATAAGAGGGCACTTCTTTTTGTGGACAATTCTGGAGCAGATATTGTGCTTGGCATGTTGCCGTTAGCCAGAGAACTGCTGAGGCGTG
>CM035411.1:74260877-74620877 GCA_020310875.1 Ceratopteris richardii
TCTCTAGTAGGAATCGCCCGAGCTGTCGCTGGTCTCTAGAGTCCATGATCTCTCGAAGGGTGGGCTGCCCTGTAAATAGACTCTCGTATCTGCCTCTTATGCCATCATATGCACTACATCTGCATACAAAGTGCTTCTCATCCTCTATCTCTACTCTGCAAACCCTGCATATCCGCTCCTCTCTGGGAATGTCTGCGGCTCTTCCCGTCTCAATCTCTAGTCTATGTGATGAGACTCTCAATTGGCCAATCGCTACCCTCAAGCTATGAGGCATGTAAATATCCATGTAACGTGGCCGCTGGATGAAACCATCCGCTAGTATGTCTAAGAACTAGTCTCGATAGTGCGATAGTCTCGATCCCATGTGTGGTGTGTGCCATGTCTGACTAATGTAGAGCTGCCAAAGATAGACACAACATTCCTCTCATGACGAGAGAGGTGGATGTGAGGTGAGTTTGGGTCATACTGAAAAGGCGGCAATCTGTCCATATCAAGCCCATGACTATCAAACCAGACTCTAACCTGAGTGTACCAAGCTCTCTCATATCCTGACTCTGATATCTGTTATAGAGGCCTCAAAAGGTCTGCGTGTGAGTCTGTCTGTAGGGAGCTCCCTCATCCTCTGAATAAAGCAGATAGTCTGGAATAGTGCATCTACTACCATGGGTGGTGCAGCTAGCTCTGCCCTGATGATATCATGTGGTACCGACTGTTTCCCGCGAAATAGTCGAGAGAGAGAGAGAGAGAGAGAGAGAGACGAGAGAGAGAGAGAGAGAGAGAGAGAGAGAGAGAGAGAGAGACGAGAGAGAGAGAGAGAGAGAGAGAGAGAGAGAGAGAGAGATGAGAGAGAGAGAGAGAGAGGAGAGAGAGGAGAGAGAGAGAGACGAGAGAGAGAGAGGAGAGAGAGAGAGAGACGAGAGGAGGAGGAGAGAGAGAGAGATGAGAGAGAGAGATGAGAGAGAGAGAGGACGAGAGAGAGAGAGAAGAGCGAGAGACGAGAGAGAGAGAGACGAGAGGAGAGAGAGAGAGAGAGAGAGAGAGAGAGAGAGAGAGAGAGAGAGAGAGAGATGCCCTCCCTCCCTCCCTCCCTCCCTCAAAATATCAACTTAGATAGTATTGAGCTATGGCATGGATAGTGTATCAGATCTATGATGATGTAACTTTTTTATCTTATGGACCACTCACGTTCTTTGAAGATCTTACTATATCAACTCATTTTACTGTTTGTCGCTCTCTGAGCTGCCCTTAAAACTCCTAGGGCCCCTCTTACCCTGGTGGGCCCTTTCTTTCATAGTATCCACCACATTTTTTATTTATATGGTAAGCTCAAAGTCACCAGGAGTTGTAGAATTATCTTGACCTTCACTTAATAAGCCCAATATACACGCATGCAGGATCTGTTTCGTTTTATTTTTCCTGACATAGTGATGTATTGCAGACAAAAGGTCTGAAGGATGGAAGGGCAGTTGTAGTTTCTACCTGTGCAGCAGTTGCTTCCATCATCACAGGAGTCATAATAGGCATGCTTGTTCTTGGAGAGAAATTGCCAGTGTCATCTTTTAGTCAGCTTTGTATGTTGATAGGATGGTAATACCTGATCCCCTCTTTTGTTAATGTTTGTCATCATTTTGTACTGATAGCCTCATATGTTGATCAGGTTGCTTATAATATTGGGAGTCATTGTCCTAATGGATTCCAGCAGAATTGGGCTTCGTTTGCCAGTATCTGTAAGAAGAATATTGAAGCTCAAAGGGTCATCTCTCAAGAGCAACCCTCCCAGAATACCACAGTTTTCGCGCCGTGAACCTGGTCCAAGCACTGTTGTCCAGCTATTTACACCACCCAAGCCTTCTACCAATTGAATGCAGGCTATATGCTACTGATTATATGCTTGCTTGATTCTTCATTATCTTTGCTGAAGCAGCAAACATGTATATATCACGTTCAGAATGTTTGAAATTCCATTTTGTTCTTGTAATCTCTTTGTCAGTTCACGAATGTTTCATTAGTATATTGATTGTTTCTTTCCAGGAAGACATTGTGTACGTGATCTTTAATCTCCATGTTTAGAGCATGTTACTTTTTATATATAGTGAACGGATCAATGCATGTGTTGGAAAAGGAAGACCTTGAGTTATATTTAAATCTCTCTTGGTATTTATTGCTGACCAGATAACATTGCAGAGCACTATGCTCATCTCAGACATTATGGTATCATCTTGAAAGAGTAGATACATATCAGTACTATATGAGAGAGCACTTCTGTGTGAAGATTATATACTCTGAAGAAGTCGTAATGTAGAAGCAGATCCCTGTGTGGGAGACCCTGTGTGGGAGTTCGATATTAAAGGGATTTGGAATGTGCATCTCTGAAATTGTTGACTCTGCCTGGTATAAGAAGTCAAATAATCTCTGAACTTATGAAGATGTACACCAGTATACAGAAGTAGATCTCAATTAAAGGACCTTCGGACAGTGAACTCTGGAGGAAGATAAGGGAACAAATGCTCGGCAAGGGAGTGAGCGATGTCAGTTTCTGAACTCTTTTGTTAGAACCTTAGTACGGAGGTTCAGAAAGAGGAGAGAGTCATCTGCTATACTTGATTAATAATGATTTTGGAAATGTCAAAAGGATTGATGAAAAATTCAAGACGTTCAATGCATTATTGAGATAATTAGTTGAAACCATGGTGTAGTGGTAATCTCTTGGACTCGGGACTGTCAGGGCTAAGGTTCAAAACCTGGAGTGGAGCCTGATACATAACCCCTAGAAAGTGATGGATAAGGGGGTCCCCAAGGTGTGCGTTTCTTCTTCATTTCACTGTTTCAAAAATAAATGGAAGAGTAGGTAGATGTCCGAACTTCCAAAAACATAAAAAAGGAAACTTGAAGTTGATTTTATAGAGCTCCTAGTCATGCACATAAGGAGCAATCTTGTTGGATATTTATGCAAGAGCTTAGAATAGAAAAGAACAGCATGGTAAAAACGGTCTCAACATATTACTGAGTGATAGGAGACATGGGAACATCCAAATTTTGATAAAGAATTCATACTTCGCAGATAGTAGGGGGATGTTCAAAGAGATGATCAAGTGACATACAATCTAGACTGTGCGAAACTGTTTCTATTTGATTTTCCTCCCTGTTTCTTTAAAATCTTATTCTGGGCTGCATGAAAATTTAATGCTGCCATGCGACTCTTGTTAGCTCATCTACATACCTTAGTGTGTGCCACCAATTTTGGATTGCATAATAAAAGGGTGTACCAGCTGATTTTTTAACTCTTATCTTTTGATCAAATTCGCCCCTTGAATTAGTAGATCCTCACATGCTTTACTATGCTAACAGTTCTAGACTCTATAATGAAAAGTAGTAAATGAGCCCAAAACTCAAGGTTCTATTTTTGCCACGTTTATGCAAGAAATGAAGTTTTCTTCCTTGTCGAAAATCACCATTTGAGAGTCAAGACATGAAAAAAATTGATTCTATGGATTATTTCTTGAAGAAAATAAAGGACTTTGAAGAGAGTTTGATTGTAACGGATGATATCTTGTCAAAACATTCACTTGTAAGTTGTGTAGAGAATGTTTTATGGTCTTCTTGATTCTCAGAAGAGTTTTGCATACACTCTTTTGAAAGTTAGTCCTAACAGCTTATCATTATGGAGGGTTAGTTTTTTTTTGCTACAAGAGGATCAGTCAAGGCAAAAAGAGGTCTATTATGTGCGTTGCAAATACAGCTTGAAGTTTGCTCTTCTTGTAGTAAGCAAAGATTTGTCGATGATGTATATTCAAAAAAGTTATCGAATTTGAGAAGAAAAGGGAGCCAAAAAGAAGCTACAAGCATTCTAAGGCCAATGATCATGTCATTAAGAGCTATCTTAAAATGGCTTCTAAGGAGGCCAAGAAGAAAGGGAGTAGAATCAGTAATTCAAATGCCTTTGCTTCTCATACTTGGTTTGCTAATATTTGTAGAATGAAGAACAAACTTCATTACTCTGCACTTACGTTCCATGCTCTCATGTACATCATATGCCTGAAGTGAACTCATATGTCTGGTACTTTGAAATTGGTGAATTCAAACACATTCCCTCAAAGCACAATCTTACCACTTTACATGAGCCTATTCCCAACGGAAATGCAATCATATATGCAACAATTCCTCCTATGCTATTATGGGTGGACATGTTTTCTTATAATTGTTCATACAATGCCTTCATATGTTTAGATGCATGGCCACGATTGGCTTGGTGGTTCAATTTGTTGATGATATGCATATATTTCAGGCTCTCTTTGCTGTTGACATAATCATTGCTTTTAATGTGTCATATTATGATCATATAAACTATAAACTTATGGAAACTTTGTTGATGATTCATCATGCGTAAGATTTACAAATCATTTCAAACGTAAAATTTTGGCATGCAAGTATTGGCTCTTTAGACTTTATCAATTTATAATACCTAAAAAGCACCATTTGAACATGCTTGCGATGTCTCTATTTTCAAAGAAGTTAGTCGTTTTCCAAAGATGGGACAATTAGAGATGATCATAAATTCCAACTTATTCAGTGAGCTATAGGCATCATGATTCGGAAATAATCTATGCTTCATGACTTTCATAGATAACTTAGACATGCATATGTCTATCCACTCAAAGCAATGTCTAGTGTGTTTTTATGCCTTGAATAATCATTAGCCATGGTTCAATGTTTTTCACAATGTTTCAGTGTCTCTTAAACTCATTGCATTTTTTAGTTTAGTAGAGGATAAGACACCAATGTATAGTGATATATGCGCCTCAAAAGAATGTTGGTACAAGGAGAGATGAATCTGGATGGGAATGAAAAGATATATGATTGAGAGTCAATCTTCACCTTATAAGTTTTGATTGGAGGTTATTATGTGTGTCACATAGCACTAATATAGGCTTCACGTTAAAATATTGTACTATGGCATTATTAATGAGCCTTGCCATGATCATGAGCCATTTATTTGCTTATGAATGCTGCCTTGCATATGTTTGATATCAAGCTCAACATGTGACGATTAAGGATGACATCATTTTTTTTTCTCTATCATGTATAGTGGTTATGATATATGTAGGGATACTTTCAATGAGCTTCACTAGATTTCTCTATTGAGAGTGATGTCACATTTGTTTTTTGCAAACTCTCTCATTCATGGACATTAGGGTTTTCTTTATGTACTGCACTTTATATATTGTATTTGTAGTGTTGTGTTAGTTCATTCTTATACATTCTCTTTATAAAATAGAAGTAGAAGATCTTCCTTGCTTGTCTATGTGATCTCCTCTCTTGGTGTGTATGTGAGATATTTGTGTTCCCTATCTCATTTCTATTGACACAATATCATAGCCAGTGTGGCAGTAGCGAGCTCGAAGAAGACCAACAATGAAGACTCTTTGAGGAGGTGTTGAGAATACGTGCTTCAAAAACGATCTTAGATTGCTACAAAATTTGCTCAGATTTCTAATTTAGGAGCCATTTTGACCACTACTTTGAGTCTGCAATGTGGGGACCATAAAATAACAAGTCAATTTGCAAAAACTCTAAATTGTGTTTTGTTTGGTGTCTCACAAGTATTGTAGATCTAGTATTTCAAGTGATTCCATGTATTATTGGTACATGAGAACTGTGTTTTTCTAAGATTCGAACTGTCAAGTTATAGTGTGAGAGTGTTCAAGCACAAGTACTACTAGTTGTATTTTACAATATTGTAAATTGTTACAAAAATGGAAAATGCATATGTAATGATCCAACTTATGAGTGATAACTTGGACAAGAACAACTTTCATGCTTGGAGATTTAGAATGAAGAATTTGTGATATATGATATATCATTCAACATTATATGATTATAATTTGGAATATAGATAGATAGAGATAGCATGATTGGGCACATACAAGATGCCAAAACTCCAAAAAGAGGCTTGGGATAATTTGATTAGTTTGTATGAGACCAATACAAAGTATGAAATGAACTATATACATCGTAGAAGAACATGTTGATAAGTGACTACACCTTAAAAATCAAAATTAAATGAGATTCACTTGCATTTGTTGGTGTCAATATAGATGATGATGAAAAGGTTGAAGTCTACCTTCATGGTTTAAGAACACATATAAAAAATTCAATTATTATTCAGATAAGGGATAATATCCTAATTTTATTAATCTTATGTCCATGATTATAATTAAAGAAAAGAATCTTTTTGAAAACTCAAACTCCCAAGGAAAATCTAGTTTTGAGCAGATATTCCACTCTAGCAGAGGATGAAAGGTCTGAGCCTGCTGAAGAGTCACCCCTCTCGGTGTGTGGGATGAGGGGGGGAGGGCTGCAACACGTCATGGAATAAAGAACTCAGTGAGTTGACTCTGTCTCCCTCCTGTATGGGCTGCTACAGTAAGCTGGAGTAGGGAATCTCTGTGGCTCTGTATCTCTAGTAGGAATCGCTCGAGCTGTCGCTGGTCTCTAGAGTCCATGATCTCTCGAAGGGTGGGCTGCCCTGTAAATAGACTCTCGTATCTGCCTCTGATGCCATCATATGCACTACATCTGCATACAAAGTGCTCCTCATCCTCCATCTCTACTCTACAAACCCTGCATATCCGCTCCTCTCTGGGAATGTATGCGGCTCTTCCCGTCTCAATCTCTAGTCTATGTGATGAGACTCTCAACTGGCCAATCGCTACCCTCAAGCTATGAGGCATGTAAATATCCATGTAACGTGGCCGCTAGATGAAACCATCCGCTAGTATGTCTAAGAACTAGTCTCGATAGTGCGATAGTCGTGATCCCATGTGTGGTGTGTGCCATGTCTGACTAATGTAGAGCTGCCAAAGATCCTGTCTGAGCACAACATTCCTCTCATGACGAGAGAGGTGGATGTGAGGTGAGTCTGGGTCATACTGAAAAGGCGGCAATCTGTCCATATCAAGCCCATGACTATCAAACCAGACTCTAACCTGAGTGTACCGAGCTCTCTCATATCGTGAATCTGATATCTGTATAGAGGCCTCAAAAGCTCTGCGTGTGAGTGTCTGTAGGGAGCTCCCTCATCCTCTGAAAAAAGCAGATAGTCTGGAAAAGTGCATCTACTACCATGGGTGGTGCAGCTAGCTCTGCCCTGATGATATCATGTGGTATCGACGGTTTCCCGCGAAATAGTCGAGAGAGAGAGAGAGAGAGAGAGAGAGAGAGAGAGAGAGAGAGAGAGAGAGAGAGAGAGAGAGAGAGAGAGAGAGAGAGAGAGAGAGAGAGAGAGAGAGAGAGAGAGAGAGAGAGAGAGAGAGAGAGAGAGAGAGAGAGAGAGAGAGAGAGAGAGAGAGAGAGAGAGAGAGAGAGAGAGAGAGAGAGAGAGAGAGAGAGAGAGAGAGAGAGAGAGAGAGAGAGAGAGAGAGAGAGAGAGAGAGAGAGAGAGAGAGAGAGAGAGAGAGCGAGATGAGATATGAAATGATATATTTACGTCTTCAGAAGGCCAAAATGACCTATGAGACCAAAAGTTACAAAACTGGTGAATCTGATACAAAATCTGAGTACCAAAGGAAGTGGTATTGAAAATGAAAGATGTAAAATAGCAGGGAAAAGGCTAACACCAAGACTAATACAACAAAGGGCTGATACATAGGAGGGATGTGTTGATAGGGTATTTTGAAGTTGACCCTTTGTTGGGTAGATACACCAAGGGAGCTCTAGAGGAAATTTTTTGGCAATAGAAGAGGGGAAAAAAAGGGTCATTAAAAGTGTCTGAGATAAATTGTCTATCAATTGAAGGATCAAATTGGAGCTAAACTTGGGATTTTTTACAGGATTATCAAGAGCTCTTGGAGAAATCAAAGCAAGTGCCAGTGTGAGCAAGCTTGGGAACGTGGTTCCTGGGTAGACAAAGATAGCGAGGAGAAACGACTTGAGGTTGGAACATCTCTCAACCCCCTCAGTTCATTCTTAGCATAGGCTAAGTGCGAGTAGTTGTCCAAATTGACTAGGAATACTCAAGCTCGAAGAGCCTTTAATTTCTCAAGTCCAAGCATAGGCTAAATTGAAGTCAAAGGACAACTTAAAATTAAAGAACTTAAACTAAGTGGACGAAGAACATCAAGTACGACACACTTAAGTGCTCCTAACGATGCTCAATTAAAGACAAGAAAACACATACAAAGGAAGTGAAAAGGAACAAGTGATTGGTATCAACGAATCAGCAACGTACAAAGGGCATATGAACCTTAGATCGGGAAGACACTTAGGGAGAGACCGTCAAAGTATTAGATAATCCGAGGCTAGTGTCAATCATATAGCCAGATCTTGGGGCCAACAATTGAGCGATTACCCCTACGCTCTAGACTCAAAAACTAGTGACTCTGAGATGTCCTATAACATGGAAAGACCTGTAGGTAGCTCAAGAGTTGCTTACCTAGAAAGGCCGGAAGGTCCCTACAAGACTCAGTTGGAATATATCCAGACCAACCGCTTAGGTGCACGCATCTATGAGGATGGTCTGCGAAGATCTGTTGTCCTAATTAAAAATCCTAATCAACCCATTGGACTAGAACACCCGGTAGTCAAGTTCGAAAATGGTTCTTACATTGATAAAGAAGGAGCAATGTATGTGGTCAGTAGTCAACTAGATAGAACATATGAATTTGGCAACATAATCCCAGAGGTCGAGGTAGGAGACATAGAGCAAGGGAACTTAGGAAAGGAGCCAAAAACCCCTCGAGGCAAGTCGGTTCTGACGAGAATAATCACACCAGAGTGGGTTCCCCAAGATAATAGGAGCATATAATTGCTCTTGAATCGAGAGACGGATGAGGCTTTTTGGAGGTATAAGCCTGAGAAGCCTAATGAAGTAGGAGCTCTTACCATTTATGAATTCAAAGATCCTGATAGCCCAAGCAAAGTAACCTACTTAGATGATGCTTTAGAGAGGATCTTTGTGGTCTCAGAACATGGAAGACACGCATACACTTGGAAGGGTGAATTTGTTTTTCCCCAACTTCGATCCTTTGTATCTTATGGTCACCAAGGAGCTGGAACATCTCAGGCTCATGGAACACAAAGAGAGAGGAGTAGGGATAGACCCGAGGTGAGCTTTGCTAATCCACTTGGAAGAGAGAGAACAAGGACAGAGACTGATAGGATGGACAGGGAGAGACATAGGGACCCACGGAATCCAAGAAATATAGATGAATTCCCCCTCCCAAGGCCTAGAGAACATGCTAGAACCTTAAGGCCTACACAATTGGTTAAGTCCATGAAGAATTGCTTCGATGGCACAGGAGACCCGTATGACCATGTAGCAGAGTTTAGGCAAGTTTTGAGAGCTAAACAAGTGGAAGACTTGTTCACTCAATACAATGGTTTTGGCCTAACACTCAAGAACACTGCATTGACTTGATTTCAACCACTTCACCAAGATCAGTACAGAAGTATAAACCAACTTCTGGAAGCATTCATCACTGAGTTTTCCAAGAGTGGTATTAGGCATAACACGTCCTCCCTGATATACAGCTTCAAACAAACACCTCAAGAGAGAGTGAGGCTCGCAGGGAGAAGGTTTAGGCAATACCTAGAGAGATGCCCTGCTCCAGAGTTATCCACTCCAGCAAAACAAGTGGCCTTATTTCTAGACAGATTGTTAAGTACCAAATTGAGATCATATGTGTACTTGAAGGACCCTAGATCCATAGAAGAGTGTGTACGCATGTGCATAGACATTGAGGATAATCTAGGGGAGGAATTAGAGATCTCAAATATCTATAAAGATTCAGATAGCTCTTCTAGCCTCACATCCTTGCAATCCACGTCGATTGAGGATCTAGCCGAGAAGGTAGCTCAGAAATTAGGAGTCTCTAGCAAGCAGATTCCTAGATTTTCCCTAGGAAAACGATGCTACACATGCGGAGGAGACCATATGGCTAATGTGTGCCCTATCATGGCTCAACCCCAGGTTAATCCTAATAGCCAATACTGCACCATAGAAAGGAGATAGACCAATCACACTGCACAAGACTGCCCATATAACAAACAAGCGGCTAAACAAAATTATTCTCAGTCATATCCTCAGCAAAGAAAATACTAGAATCAGTACCCTCAACAGCAGTACAGTAGACCCCAACAACCCTACCATCCACCCTATCAAGGGCAGCAAAGACCTCAACCAGTCCTAGTGCAACAACCCCCTCCTCCAACCAATGTAATCCCAGTGAAGTATGCAACTACAGAAGAAAATCTAAATAGAGCTTTAGTGCTAGTGACATCCTCGCTTTCAGAAAGTGACCTAAGTGATCATAGTTTTGACTCCACCCATATTGAGAGCCCACATGCTTACTACATGCAGTCACCGGAGCATAGTGAGTCGAACTATTATGAAGAACCAAGTGCAACTAGTTGGGAGCCAGAATACGCAAATGTCATGTATGCAAACCCCAACTCTAGACCTCAACCTAGACAGATAAGACCTCCATTCCCTAGAGGACCATGCTTCCGATGTGAGGGAGATCACCTCATTCATGATTGCCCTCTACCTGCACCCACACAAACCCAATCTGTGACAATTCAAGGCTTTTGTCCAGATTGTAGAAAGGAGCATTTGTTACGAGAGTGTCCCAAGAACCCCGCCAATATGCCAAAAATTGCTCATATCAATGTTATTGGCTTAGTGGTAGACTCCACAAGAAGTGTGACTTCCACAACTCCAGTGCAAGTCATCACGAGAGCTCAGGCACTTAAGCAAAGCCAAGACTTAGGCCAAGAAAAGAATGCAGAGGTTAGCGAGACTGAGAGCCAGAATAAGAAGAGAACAAGAGCTTGGAGAGATAGTCGTGAATGTATGAAAAGGCAATGGGCAAGAAAGATGAGCGAACTCGAGGAAAGTCTGCGAGAGACCAAAGCCAAGATCATGTAAATCACATCTCAAATGCACTCTCACACATCACCTCCACTACCATCCCCATCACCTTCCAATCCTCCACCCTCTAATCCACCACACGTAACCCACCCACCACCCCGAGTAGGATCAATCTTCGCAGATCCCACTCTCGAGGACATAGATATGATGCTTAGAGCATATCAGGCCAGGATCCAGGAAGGGCCAAATGTAACAGATCATGAAAGATGTTACCCTATAGCTGACCTAGAGCTTGAATGAACCAAGTTGTGTGCCAAGATGGTGGAATTGGCTCAGGCCATGTTTGAGGCCAGTCTCCTCTTCAATTGCTCTAGCTCCACTAGAACACCATTGCATTTTGATGGTCTATTGGATAGATTGGAGACGATAATTGCAAAGTCTGGAAAAGGAGCCAACTCCCAAGTTAAGGAGAGGGCAAGTGATAGAATAAGCATTCCTCCGAAGGAAGCTTATGTGCTTAACTCCACTCAACCAGACACCTCTTCTTCTATGAATCGATATTCACCAGAATTCTTGCGAGAGATTCAGGAAGAGAAATGGGCTAAAGAGAGTGAAGTTCCTCCTCCCATTGAACTTGTGGATGACACACACGATCAATTCCCGCAAGACCTTCCTTCCATTTATGAAGAGCACGAGAGTGCCCAATCTCAAGGGAGATTAGACTTTGAGTCCAATTCCTTACAGGAGCTACCCCATTTCACAGGTCCATGGGAAGCAAAGTCCACTTGTATGAGAGCACCCACGGTCATGATAAGAAACAAAGATTCGATCATACCTAAGAACACGGAGGTAGTAAAGAACACTAAAGTGTAGTGCAATCTCACTTTAGAAGAGCTACTCAAGGTCAAGCCTGAATTGTGGAAACATGTAGCCAAGCAAGTGTCAGACATGTCAAAACCTCGTTCCCAGGTAGGATCTCATAGAACAGTACCACAAATACCTTTGGACAAGATAGGAGACATGAGCGAAGGAGAAGAAGGAAACACCTATCTCCCTATCACTCATGAGGGTTACACAACCAAGGCCATTTTGGACTCGGGTGCGGGAGTTGCAATTGCTACCACTTCCGTATGGAAACGTTGGGGCAAACCAGCACTTAGGCCAACAAGAATGAAGTTGCAAATGGCCGATGGTCACATTGAGAGACCCTTAGGGCTACTAGAGGGAATAACTCTTACCACTTGTGGTGTAGAGTTTGAACATACTTTTGCTATATGTGATTTTAGCAAGAATCATGCCTACGAGATGATTATGGGGAGACCCTTCTTGAGGCAATTGCAAGAAGTGCAAGATTGGGGGACAAATTCTTTGTATCTGCAACACTTGGGTGCCACAACCAAAGTGAATCTCAAAGATTTCTCTCATAGAGACGTTCCCCCTATTCAATGGAATCCCATCCATAGAGTCAAGGACGATACCGAGTTAGTGCACTCCATAGGATCAGGATCCTCATGGATGCATGAAGACACCCACTTATGGATGTGCAAGGTAGCCGTAGAAGAAGAAAAGACAGAAAAAGCCAGAGAGATGGGTGCAAAGGAAACTCATAGATCAATTCAAGACCAAGCCTATGCACCGATAGTATTTCCTGACGAAGAGTTTGAACCTCATGGTTGGGCAGAGATCTTAGCAACTATGGATGTAGCCATCAATGAAGAACAATGGACACCCCATTGTGATGAGGATGGCTATGAAATTTCAGTCTTCACAATAGAGCCAATCATGTGTGATACAATCATTGAAGAATGTGAACCTAGCAGTGATGCATTCGAGGATGCAAGTGACTCCGATCTAGAGTCAATCATTATGGACCCAACCTTTGCATCAGATGAGGAATATTTCTATGAAGTAGAAGCTCACCCTCAGAGACACAAAGACATTACAAATGAGGTGAGATTAACCACACAAGTGACCACTAAGAGTGAAGGAAAGAAGAGGAAGAAGAGAGAAGTATCACCAGAGGAGGAAGAATCCTTGTTTGAGGTCCCAAAAAACTTTAAAAAATATGAAATAGAAGACAAGAGAGTCATGATAAGAATGCCAAAACGTGATGCACAAGCAGGAGAGGCCTATGATAACAAAGAAACCACCAAGAAAATAGTGGTAGCCATAGAAGAAGGAGAGGAGAAATGCACATACATTGGACATGAACTTATTGAAGAAGAGGAGCAGGAGTTGATAGCCTTACTAGGAGAATATAGAGATGTCTTTGCATGAAGTTACAAGTTATATTGAATGGGTGTCCCCCATTGTAGTGGTGCCAAAAAAGAATGGCAAATTACGTGTGTGCATTAACTTGAAGAAGGTTAATGCAGCCACTATCAGAGATAGTTATCCGCTTCCTATCACTGAGCATCTATTAGAAAGGGTAGTAGGAAAAGAAGTATACAGCTTCCTGGATGGGTTCTCTGGTTATAATCAAGTAGCCATTGCACCAGAAGATCAGCATAAAACGGCTTTTGCCACAGAGTGGGGCATATTTGCTTTTAGGGTAATGCCATTTGGGCTTACCAATGCTCCTGCAACCTTCCAGAGATTGATGTGCCATGTGTTTAAAGAATTCCTGAGAAAGAATTTGGAAGTCTATGTTGATGATCTCTGTGCCCATTCCAACATTAGACAAAAACATATACATGAACCCAGGCAAATCTTTGACAAATGTAGAGAATATCAAGTTTGTCTGAGTGTGTCTTCATGGTCAGGCAAGGCAAGATTCTAGGACACATAGTGTCAAAGAACGGCATATCCACTGACGAAGAGAAGGTGAGGGCTATTGCAGAACTACCTAGGCCTAAGAATGTCAAGGAAGTGCAAGCTTTCATGGGGCATTCTGCTTATTACCGACGTTTGATTCACATGTATGCCATCATTGCAAAGCCTCCGTACGGACTCTTGACCAATTTTGAGTGGATTGATGAGTGCGAGAAATCCTTCAATGAGCTTAAGCAGCGATTGTGTTCAACACCAATCTTGACTACACCGGATTGGAACAAGACATTCCATGTCCATGTGGATGCATCCAATTATGCTATCGGGTGTGTGCTTGCACAACCTATGGGTGAAGGTAATATGGATCTTCCAATTGCATATGCTAGTAGACAACTAAATGCAGCTGAACGGAATTATACCACTACTGAGAGGGAAGGATTAGGCATGGTATATGCAGTTAATTAGACACTATTTGCTTGCAAATAAGTTTAAATTTTATACTGATCATCAAGCTCTACTTTACTTGGTAAACAAGCCATGCAATACATGTAGATTAGTAAGATGGTTCCTCTTACTAATGGAATACGACTTTGAGGTAGTGGTGAGGAAGGGCAAGATTCATTTGAGAGCAGATCATCTCTCGAGGCTCACATCCGAAGAGGCCCCACAAGGAGTATCAGATGACCTACCTGATGCTTACTTGTTTAATCTGGAAGTTGTACCATAGTGGGTGAAGACCTTAGTGCCAGTACTAACATATGGACCTAAACATCCAGTAGTCAACACTCAAGATAGGGAGGTAGTAAAAGCCCAAAAGTACCATATCATGGCAAGAAGCATGTACAAACATACCGATCAAGGAATATTAGCTTGTTGCGTGGAAGAGGATGAGTACACGAAATGGTTGCAGTTAGCACATGTCTGTGCATTAGAGCAACACTACTCGAAACAAAGGACTTTACAAACACTGAAGAGACTCGGAGTGCACTGGCCAATGATGGAAGCAGATGTCCATAGGATGTGCAAGGAATGCCCAATCTGTCATACTAAACCACCAGTGGAACACTCCACTCTTTATCGGATGTCGTTAGTACCAGATTGGAGTGAACCATTAGTAGCCTTTTTGAGGACGAGAACCTTTCCCCAAGATATGACATTAGCTAGACAAAGAAGCTTAGAACAAGAAGCATTAAACTATACTCTCATTGGTGAAAGTCTATACAGATGAGGAAAAGATGGGTATCTTAGAGTGTGCGTCCATGAGAGCGAATATCTAAAGATCTTGGAGACTTCTCATCAAGGTGTAGCAGGAGGACACTTTGGATCAGATCGAGTGATCAAGGCAATACTATTTGCAGGCCTTTGGTGGCCCACACTTCACATGGATGCACATACCTATGTGAAGAGGTGTGATGTTTGCCAGCGAACTCAGTATCCTATGCAAAAAGATGAGATGCCATTGAAACCTATGATGGGTGGACGTGCATTCTCTAAGTGGGGAATAGACTTTGTTGGTCCTATTAACCCCCCAGCTAAGGGTTCCCATGCTAAATACATTATTGTGGCCACTAATTATCTAAACAAGTGGGTAGAAGTAAAAGCCACTACGAAGAACAATGCTCAAACAACAACAAAGTTCTTATTTGAGAATGTGTTCACTAGATACGGATTGCCAATAGAATTGGTGAGTGATAGAGGCACACACTTCTTGAATGAAGTCATAGAAAACCTTCTCCAAGAATTCTTGGTGATACAGAAGAAGTCTGCCCCCTATCATCCACACGCTAATGGACAGGCCGAAAGCACAAATAAGATTCTATGGAATGTATTGACAAAATTGGTGAATAATAAACGCTCTGATTGGGACAAACAGCTACACCATGTTGTTTGGGCATACAGAGTTGCCTATAAAACGGTACTCCAAGCCACGCCCTTTCAAATGGTTTTCGACCAAAATGCAGTGCGACCATTAGACTTTTGGATACCTCCGTTGAAATTAGCACAATAGCATGACTGGACAGGCCATGAGCTCTCCTCTAGAATCTTCGAGCTTGAACGATTAGGTGAAACACGATTGAGAGCTACAACAGGAATTTATGCAGCCAAGAAAAGGCAAAAAGCCTATTTCGATGCACATGTCAAGGATAAGGGCTTGAAAGCAGGAGACCTAGTCTTAGTCTACACCTTGAAGCAACATGCACGGAAGTTAGAGAAGAGAGGCTATGGACCAATGATTATCAATAGGATCTCCACAAGTGGAGGAGTACAACTAGCCACTCTAGAAGGTGACATCCTACCAAGTTACATAAGCGGTTGTAGAGTCAAGTTATATCAAGAACCCCTCACGGAGGAGATGTTAAATCGACTCAATACTACAAAGAAGCGTAAAGAAGAGGAAAAGCGAATTCGAGAAGAAGCACAGGGAGAAGCTTTAGAACACATCCGACAAATGAAATTGAGGAGGCAAGGTAGAGATCAGCCTATGCCTAACACTCAAGAATCTCTATGCTATCACATGGCCATGTGCGAGGCTTCTGGTGAACGTTCCCATAGGATAGTTGATCGGCGACCTTTTATGACCCTAGAGGTAGGAAAAGGAGAGAGTGCAAGGACCATGAGAGCCTTAATTGACTCCGGAGCAGTGACTAGTGCAGTTCGACTTTCTTATTGCCAAGAATTGCAATTGAAGGTCAATCCTATAGAGGCATATCTCATAGGATTGGGAGGTGTGGAAACCCCTTGCATGGGAGAGGTGGAACTTCCCCTCTACATTCAAGAGGATATAATGGTAGTCAAAGTGCTAGTATGTGAAGACGAGGATCTTACCGAACCTCTTGTCTTGGGCCAAGATTGGATCATGATCATGCAGTCAACCTCAACCTAAGAAGTGGACTTCTTCAGACTTGGGTAGGCCAAAACCACATCACGATTGAATTAGAAAATCAAGCACTCAGGCCACTAGAAAGGGCACCAAATCCTGGTCCCTCCAGGAACCCACATGAACATAACAATGCTATTCTTGTCCAAAGCTCTATGGTGCAGAAGATTGTCACTCTTGAAGAAGGTGTAGAAGTCAACGAGGAGTTCCCTTCTTTTCCAAAGAGGATTCGAGGAAAGCAAGCCGGGCAACACACGACACAAAGGAGGCCGATGCTCAAGAAGTATGAGCACCAACCCGTACAATATAGAGTACCTCATGGCATGAAGCAGATCTGGGTATGCAAGGGTGAAAAACGAGCTACCCCATCGACGATCACAACGAAAGGGTACCCTAGGCAACACTCTAGACAAACCGTTTCTATTTGGGTTCCAAAGCAGTCAATGAAGACTTTCCCAAATACTAGACAGATATGGGTGCCCAAGACCTGCTTACGAGCTCAAATAGCTTCACCTCCATTCACAAAATCTAATCAACAATCACAAGCACCCCTGGCACATATCCCAATGCAAACATCTACACTCCACACCTCTAATTCTTCAGGCACACCTAGGAATATCAGGAAATGGGCACCCAAAACGTCCCAAATCCAACACAATCCTGTCCACAAACCTTCACATGTCATCACCACTAAAAGCTACAATTCCACAATCAAAATTTGGAGACTTAAACCTCGTACCAAACCATCTGACCCAATTTTGTATATCCGTCCCCTCTGATGTAGGTGCATTCCGAGTACATTGCACATCCAAAGTATGCATCTAGGATTAACACTAACCCACTAAGCAACATTCTCACACATCACCAAACCATCCACCCACTAACCCCTAACCATTTGAAATGTCATGTTAGTATTGTGGAGGGAACACCGTAACATCCTGTTTCCTATGCAATGCTAATGTGCCTCTCTTCTTCTAGCAGATAAGCATAAAGAGCTACACGTAATCTCATGGCAGAAGCAGCAGGTCCGAGCTCACAGGCAGGAGTAAGTACTGCAGGGATTGATGTGGATAGTCTACCTATTGATGTGCCTCCAACTGAATGACCCGTAGAGTTGCAACACCTCCAACAAATACCTATACCTGATCCTCCCACAGGTTTAACAGAGAGGGTCCATGCCAATTCTCATTAGTTAGGTGGCATGCTAGGATCCTTAGGAGAGGCCAAGTATATCTGGGAGTCCAAGTATGAGCATGATAAACAATGGGTCAGATTCCAGTTCTTTTCCAAGGAGTTTGAGACTCTCCAAAACACACAAGATCTGCAGACCATATGGGAGCGTGCAGGGCTGGCCGAGTATTTTGCAGCACCCTTACCCAAACCAGATCTCCTACAATGTTACTACTTGGTTTCAACATTACAAGCGAATGAAGAAAAAGATAAACCAGGATCATTTGTCCTTCCTTCTTTATTGGGCACCAATGAGTTGAAAAGGTTCGAACTCACATTAGAATTGGTGAGTGCTACTTTGAATATGCACGGCACGCATGTACCCTCTGAGAAGGATGCTCTTATTCCCCCTAACATGAAGAACCGGAAGCTACAAAAGTTGAAAGATATGGAAGCACTCACACCGAATGTGTCCACTCCTCTTTGTATGTGCATGCAACATTTTGCGTTTCCGGGTTAAGATCGATTCACTCAGCCCCACAAACGGATCTTGTTTGCTCTCTACTTGGCGGAGACAGGAGCATTGCCGATTAAGCTTCCTATGTGATTATAGAGCAGCTGTACGAAGAAAATAAAAGATCACATAGAAAGCTAGTGGTAAATGGTTGTTGTGCAATCACACGCATTATCTATAGGTGCTTAGCATACGATGTACCAATTGAGCGTGCCTTAACATGGGCACAACTACAAATGTTCAAAAGACTCAAAATTGCCACACATCAATCCAAGCACATGAGGGGTTCAATCCCTTGTGTCCAAACACATGAGGTTTTGACGACTCCGGAAGTGTCGCCACGAGGGGATGCCACTGTGCCTCCCTTTACCATTTGCATACCAAGATCTGGATCTGAAGGCACATCACAAGTTGCCCCCTCAGCTCCTCTTGTCCCTTCTGAATTCGAATCCCCTACGAGTGGAGACGCTGAAGGGATGAGTACTTTCGACTTTGAATCATTCTTACAGAATACACAAATCTCTGATGTAGAGTTCTTTTCAGATACAGAAGAACAGGGCACATCTTCCCAAAGAAGGAGGAAATCTACAGAAGGCCGCCATGTACATTGGGATGAGGAGCAGCAGAGACCTTTATCGCAACAACTAGAACACTCCGAGGCAGAAGAAGAAGCAGAAGTAGAAGAAACAACTGAAGCACCAGCTTATACAGTAGAACTCCGGTGGCTATATCACATAATGGAAAGAGTGCGATCGCAACAGTTGCTCACCAAACAGAGTAGTCGGGTGCTCATGGCTGAGCTATTGGAAGAAGCTGGAGTCGACTCAGAATATAGTGAAGGTCTCTTATTGATGGCAGAAACATATGGGGTAGTAGAAGCAGTTCAAACAGCGATTAAGAGGCCTCCAGTTCAATATGATCCACGAAGATTCCAGACACGACCACGATTGGGTAAAAACATCCAAATTCCCATTACTACAAGGGAAGGACCTATTATTACATCCGAACCCATTGAGACAACCTCCCAAATAGCAGGAACCATTGGCCAAGAGATCCCTGTCACCCAGAATGAATCAGCTGAACCACTACCCCCACCCCTCCCCCATCACCTCCTCGAACGGAAGCTGTAAATGTCACCTCGACTACCCAATCCACAGAACAAGACTTCATCTTCCGTAGTCCAACCTCTAGTTCTACTTTGTTTTCCTCCCTTGAAAACCCCCTATATAATACCGCCACCGTCATAACTGAGTCCATCATAGAGCCTACCCTAGGACAACCATCCCCCATGCCCTCAACCATAGGCCATCCAGACTCTAGATCCATTTTCTTCGGATTCTCAGCCACCACATCCCCTTTCATGGCTTTCCCGCCTCCTAGCTCTTATTTTCCACCTCCCATACCACCATTCCTTCAACCCGCCCATGACTACTTTTGTAGAATGTATCAATCCACCACCCCACCCTCCTCATCAATCCCGTCCCCACCATCCACACAACACCTATTCACCACTCACACACACACCACCTACCATTCCAGTATACATGGTAGACACCACACTTGCATCCACTCCTGAAAGCATGGACATTTCGCCACCCACAACACCTCCCCCTCCCCCCACACTTCCACCTTCTCCCATCCCCCCTCCACCACTTTCACCCACACACACATTCCCAATAGACACATCATTCACTCTTCCCATTCCCCAATCCCCTTCCCTTGCATCTTCCATTGTACAAGCCACACCTTCATTCATAGGCAATGCATTGGACACCATGCTCGCATGTATATCACAATTAAGGACAGAGTACAATCAGCTCCAGCAACATAACGCATGACTACAAAAGCACTCGGAGGTGCTACAACATCGTCTTGCTACACTAGAAGAGGAGAATGCTCGCCTCCATACACAATTCCAAACTTTACAAGAGGCTCATAGCATATTGGAAGTACAGTTACAAAACACAGACTAGGAAGCAATACAAGTGGTAGAAGGCCATCTACAGACACAGCTAGAATGCAACTCAAAGCTTCAACGAAATATGGTCCTACTCAAGCGACACCTTGTAGCCGCTCATGAAGAGAATCGACGCCTACAACTACAGAATCAGGAAAACCTAGAAGCAGCTATCGAAAGCACACCTGGGGCACCCATCAGCCCCTCAAAGTTTCAAGTTGTGACCCACCCCCAACAATATCAAGATCATGTTGGAAGACTATGCCACTTTACTCGAGGCACATGACCAGTTATCAAAGGAACTAACTCAATTGAAACAGACAAGACAAAAAGAAACGCTAGCAGGTCCCCAAGCCATTGCCTCAACTGCTTCACTTGTCATTGACTCGGAGGCCCTACAAGATCTCCAAAAGCAAGTCATAGAATTACAGGCACGTCTACTACATTATGAAAGACCACCTTCCCCACCTGAGGCTCCCATCGACGAAGAAATAGTGTAGATTCCTGTGGAACAGACATTTGAAGAGGATTATGAGCTGCAGCCCATCCCAGGGGGATGACAAATAGAAGAAGGCCAGGACACTTTTGAAGCGCCACTACCTCTGTGGTTAAACAGGTGGAAGAAATTGACAGTTCTCATGAAGAGCACACGATGGTGCAAAATCAGGCCATGAGAGTCATAGAAGAAATAGTATTACAATCTAGTTACTTCAAGAACTTGTCATCTAGACGTCTCATCCTATCATCAGAACTGCAATATAGGCCTTACTATGATATTTTGGCAGATTACAATTCGGAAATACAGAGAGTCACAGGGAAAATTCCTTCCTTCGCAACACAGTTCCAACCAGAAGACCTTCCTCTAGAGGCACAGAAAGGCAGAATCTTTCAACCGACATGGTGGCAAAAGCTTCTAGAGACATATCCTGAAATGCTCCGCACATGGAACCACGCTCCTTTACATTTACTGTACAACCCATGTTATGGCCCTGTTCCGCGACGCAGATCATGGAAGGCATTCAACATAAAGGTACAGAATAATGCTCAATGTAAGGAGTGGCTCAATTATCTGTACATCGCGCCACCACAAGGACCATCGTCACTAGCGTACATGATGGCAACAATTCGACATTGGATGCCTCGACTGAAGCCCATGCCGGATGTTGCAGCCCAAATGATGCTCAAAATTTTGGACATGATGCAAGTAGTGCTAAAAACTTTTAGAAATGCAGAAGCACCATAGGTACGTCTACCGGGGTTTACTCATGGAAATTACGATTTGGTGTACGACATGAGCACCACCCCCAGCATTCGTGTGGCTTATGCTTGGCATGCATGCATCAAATACCTCCCCACATGCTATAAACAGACATTTGAAGACATGTTCAGATCAGCTTTCTGGGAGTATCACTCGAAGGTCTTTGAACCGAAGCCTATGCACCTACTTCATCTCTTTGCATGTGAACAAACTATGTACTCTGAGTACTACATGACACCTTAACCCGATGTCCCGGGTGCAATCAACTGGGATGCGCTACAAGCTGATCTAGCACAAGGATTATGGATTGGAGAACATGAGCTCACCACCAACGTGATGCAATACTATATTGATTACCCTATAGAACAGAGGTCTGTCAGGGGTGACGGACGTTAGGAAGGGGGGAGTGTTGGCATAGAAGTCATATAAAGAGCATACAAGCACAACGGAGCAGTCATGCACAATACGGCAACAAGGCCTAATCATTTTTTCCATGCACTAATTCCAACTTTAGTGATTTTCATCACTACACACACATTGTAAATCCTGTTTTTGGTAGAATAGACTGCATTTTGTTCAAGCCGAGGAGTCCTCGAGCTTGAGGAGTATCAGGATTAGCTACATACCAATTTTAATAATTTTTAGACTCTGTTTGAGCCCTCAAATAGTTTCTAGGACCTAATTTTTAACTAGGCTAGACACTAGGTCTGGACAAGGCCAAAGCTAGTCAAAAAACTATAAAAGAGCTAGAGAGCTCATTTTAGGGGTTAGATTGTTTTGTGAATTGAGCTTATGTAAGAGACTTTTTGACTAATGCAAAAAACTCCATTGTTCCTCTCCTTGTTCTTGCCTTGTGTGCGCGAGTGTGTGTATGTGTGTGCATGTTTATGTGCTTCTCACTCACACACTTGTGCCATCACTTGCTCATAGTCTTCATACTAGTCCTCACGTCTCCACGGATTGAAAATTATGAGGTGGATCTCCTCACGTTGGTACTCACCATTGTGGTAGAGTGACAACCATGTAAGATAAAAATTTCTTTTATGAAAAGTTTAGCAACATGCAAAGCTGTATCAGTTTTCCTCATGGGAAGAAAATATGCCATCTTTGTAAGATGGTCCATGAAAAAAAAGATGGTATCATGCCCACTTCTAATCACAAGAACCTTTGTTATGAAATCCATAGAGATGGATTCCCATTTTTGATCAGGCACATCTAATGGGTGTAACATACAAGGATTCCTTTTAAATCCAACCTTAACATGTTTACATTTCAAACATTCTTTCACATACCTCCTAATATCATATTTCATACATGGCCAATAATATGAAGTCCTAGAAAAACCAGGGTGTGTAGAAAAAGGTGCATCATGACATACATGCACAATCTTTCTTTTCAAAACAGATTACGAAGAAATAGATAAATGAGAACTACAATACAAATCATTATTTTTTGTATGAAATTTTCCTTGCAACATAGAACTTGGATTTTTTTCCAAAAAATTCAAGATTGTTGCAGAAAATAAATCTTCTTTTAATTCTTTTTCAATATCAAAATTAGAGGATAAAATAGAAATTGAATTGCATAAAGGTTTATCACAAAGTATGCATCCAATTTGACTTCCATGTTGATATATTTAGGTAGTGATGTGTGTGAACACTCTAGGACCACCGGGGCACTTTTTTCCCTCTTTAGGAGGTTTTTTCCCCCCGGCTTGTATATACGCCTATTTCCCTAATGGGATACTTATCTTTGTACATTCTCTAGTAATACATTCAGTATTGTGTATTGTGATCCAATCTTCTTCTCCTTCCTTGTGTTGTTCGCGTGCTTGCATAGATGTCTATCTCCAACAATTAGTATCAGAGCAGGTCGTCGCTTCATCTAGGGCACCGTCGACAAGTGTGGTGGCAAAATCACGATCTGAGATCGTTTTGGCATCCGAACGCACTACCGTAGCGCTTGTGCAGGCTATTTCATCTTTTTGTGCCAAAGGTATATACCAGTTTCGGTTCGCTAGTATAAGCATCTCAAAGTCTACTACAAGTTTAGTAAAACTTGTCTGGGTAGTTCCGTTCAACTTTTTGAGATACAATCAATTTTCTGCATCAAGGTATTTTAGTCAGTGGCCATGGCTGAAAGCAGTGATGTATTTCGTATGTTGGCTGTTGAGGATAAGTTGGATGGTACCAACTACCCATTGTGGGCTTTATGATGCGACATGTATTGGTTGCAAAAGGACTGTGGAAAATTGTGCAGGGTGTCGAAAAACGTCCTTTCACACCTGCAATTGTTACAACTGAAGGTACTAAAGCTGATGTAGAAGGTGTCGAAGATGATGATATTCTACATATTCCTGTTGGTGCTGTGGTTTCTGTTGCACCTACTACAGAGCAGATTCATTGGGATGGCAGAGATGCTCAGGCACATGCATTGATAGCTTTGTAGCGTCTTCCACAAAAACAACATCCCAACCAGCTAGAATGTGTTTAGTCTGTGGATGATACAGAGGATAGCCTTTACTTTCAGAACTCTACCCAACAAAAATACATTTTACTGCTTTATCATCCAATTTTTTGCGATGTTGTTCAAGCACTACTGCATATGCCAAATGATAAAAAACATGCAGATGAGCAAGAGATGGCTTGCGATCATGCCAAGCCTCATATGGAGTGATAGACTGCATCACTTTAGTGGTACACCTGTTAAGTACATATGTTGCACACATGACAGCCTCAAGGCAGAAACTGTGTGGTAAAGCCTGACTCTTGACCATACACCTTGCCATCCCCATGAGTGACCTGTTCTTTCGTTCAACAAATCCATTCCATTGAGGTGTATACGGCACTATACATTGGTGTTTTATCCCAAGTTCAGCCAAAAATGCATTAAAATCAGAAGACATATATTCCCCCTCTCGATCTGAATGAAGGGTGCCCATTTTACATGCTGACAAATTTTCAGCCAAAACCAAAATTTTTTTGAAGCACATGAACACTTCGGACTTTGCCTTCAATGGATATACCCATGCATGCCTGGAAAAATCATCAATGAAAGTCACGAAGTAAAGATAATTTCCAAAAGAAGGTGTCTGCATAGGACCACAGACATCACTATGTATAAGCTGTAATTTCTGAGTACCCCAACTGAACCATCTTTTGGAAATGAGGAACACTGCATTTTGCCCAAAATACAGCCTTCACAAACATGTTTTCCAGGTGCCTCAAGTTTGGGCAAAGAGGACACCATTTCAGATTTCTGCAGGCATAGCAAAGTAGCAAAATTCAGATGACCAAAGTGTGCATGCCAAAGCTTTGTATCTAACATAGCCTGAGAATCATGTATTGCACATGCCGAATCATTGAGAGATCTTTCATACTCTATGAGCTTATAGAGCCCACGACATAAAATGCCAGAAGCAATAATCACATCACCATTTGGCAGATCATGAACTGTATACGTGCCATCAACAAATTTGACAACCAAGCAATCTTGGCTAATGCAGAAACGGATAACAAGTTCTTCTTGATCCCTGGCACAAATAAAGCATCTGACAAAGTGAAAGAACTACCATCAACAGTAGTCAAAATGATCTTACCAACTCCCATAACAGGATAAGAGGAGTTGTGGTGCATGTAATAGTATTTCCTGTAGGGGTAGGCTCGAGTGAAGAGAAGAAACTGTGCTGCGAGGTAATATGTTTGGTCGCCTCACTGTCAAAATACCAAACATTTGAGTCTACTGCAGACATGCACTGCTCATGAGAAGATGGGTCAAAGCTGCAGACAATAGTAAACGCCCATTCTTCTTCTTGCACAAGATTAGCACACTCTGTTTTTGGTGTAGAGGCCTCTGTTTTTTCCCTCTTTAGGATGTTTTTTCCCCTTGCTTGTATATACGCCTATTGCCCTAATATGATACTTATCTTTGTACACTCTCTAGTAATACATTCATTATTTTGTGTTGTGCTCCAAGCTTCTTCTCCTTCCTTGTGTTGTTCGCATGCTTCCGTAGACGTCTATCTCCAACATTCCACTAGCATCACATGCAACAATAAATGTCTCCCCTAACTCAGGTACCTTTAGCACACAATTTTCAACAATTCTTCAAATGCATTTTGACACTCATCGTTCCATGTGAAGTCTCTGTTTTTCTTTGTCAATTCTGTAAGAGGAATTGCAATTCGAGAAAATTTGCTAATGTGCGCCCTCTCATATTGTGCCAAACCAAGGAAGCTTCTCACATCTCTGACACATTTGGGTGTAGGCCAATCAACTATGCGTTTAACTTTCTCAAGATCTATGTGAATCCCTTCCTTAGAAATAACTCTCCCCAAATAAGTCACTTCCCCCTTTGCAAAAAAACATTTACTCATCTTACCATACAATTCATGCTCTCTAAGTTTTTGTAAAGTCTTCCTAAGATGCAATGCATGTTCATCATCATCCTTAGAATACACAAAAATATCTTCAAGAAAGACTAATATGAATTCATCGAGATATTCATGAAACACATTATTCATCAAAGAGATAAATGTTATAAGAGCATTTGTCAATCCAAAAGGAAAAATTGTGAACTCATAATGATTATATCTTGTTCCAAAAGTGGTTTTGGATATGTCCTCAAAATTTACTCTAATTTGATGATACCCCGATCTTAAGTCAATTTTAGTGAATATTATGGCAGCACTCAATTGACTCAACAATTCATCTATGTGTGGAAGTGGATACTTGTTCTTAATGGTTTTCTTGTTCAATCCCCTATAGCTAATACAAAGTCTGTATGAGCCATCTTTCTTTTTTTGAAACAAAAAGGTGCTCCCCGAGGTGAAACACTAGGTCTTATCAACCCCTTCTTCAATAGATCATCCAGTTGGAGCTTCAAATCTTTCAATTCATCAATATTGAACCTATAAGGTGCTCTTGAATAAGGCTCACTTCCTGGATAGAGGTCTATAGCATGGTCAATTTTCCTAGGAGGAGGCATGCCTGACAGATCATCAAGAAATGCATGTGCGTACTCATCTAAAAGTTTTCTAACATATTCAAGTATTTCTTCTTCTTTCTTCTTCTCTTGAAGGTCATTCACATAAACCAAATATGTCTCGCAACCGTATCGGATACCCTAATCAGTTTTATAGTAGAAATAGGAGAAAAACCTGAAGTACACTTGCCGATAAGACGATTTTCCTTCCCCTCTATTTTCAAAGTAACGATCCCACATTCACAATCAATCACAACACTATTATGAATCAACCAGTCCATTCCAATGAGTACATCACATTCTCTCATTTCAATTACATGGAAGGTACCCAAAAACTTATGTTCACCTAACATAAAATCAAGATTCTCAATACAGCCTTGAGTATAGTGTATCCTACCATTAGCCATTTGTACAGGTCTTTTGGTTTGCATCTCAATATGCAATCCTTAAGCCTCTACCAACTTAAGTGAAGGGAAATAATTTGTACTACCTGAATCAATCAAGAAACTAACCTTATGTGCGGATATGTCCCCCATAATCCTAATCACCGATACCCTTAAATGAGAAGAAGTTTTCATGTGGCTAGAACACTTACCTTGATCATCCGCTTCCTCAATTGTTATGTTTTCCTCTTGTAGATGAGCTATCTTTGCATGCATAGAACAGCTGATGGCCTTGTTTGGACATTCAAAAGTGTGATGTCCTTGTTCTCCACATCAAAAGCAAAGTCCCAATATTTTAGCCCACTCCAAGAAATCAGAATCACATTGCCAGTCCACAGGTTCTTGCGTCTTAGGTGTATCCATCTGCTTCATCTTACTTTTTCCTCCTTGACCATTGATAGAGTGAGTCGATTTCTCCATTCTGATTTGTTGAAATAGGTCTTGGGACTCAATATCCTGTTGAGATAAACCTTGATTTGGATGCCTTTTTCATAGTAAACTTCTCTATCTTCTCAAAGTTTTTTGTGTTTGCAACTACATCAAAAAAATCGTTACATCCAAACCCCTTTACTTGATAACGAAGCTCTTCTTGCAAACCCTCAATGAATTTGCTCTTTAGTGCATCTCTAGAAACTTCTAGTGCATACTTATGTAAACACAAAAAATTCTCCTTATACTCTTGAGCAGAAAATTTATGTCTATCATCCTCATGTTGCTTGAAGGAGTAGAATTCCATTTTCTTTTCCACCCGATAATGTGGAGAACAATAACGATTCTCTGCTTGCTCTTGAAAATCTTTCCAGAGGATCGGACCTTCATGTGTTCTTGTCTGCATGTATGATTTCCACCACATTTTGGTGTTGGCACATTTTGCCCAAGCCTACATGCTTGATATGATGTTCATTTGTAGTCATATGTGTAGACATATGAACACCTCTTGTAAAAAAATACATTTTATCTCTTGTGATTGTAAAAGAAAGAATGTCTTAAATCATCCATGATGTCAAAAGAAAATTCGTGGCTTTAACTACCTAAAGCCATTAATCCATTAGGTGAGGGAATATTTGCTAATTCCTAGGATCACTTTTAGGTGGTCATTTGAATTCAAATTCAAAACTACCTCCAAAAGTAGCTATAAAAGGAGCAAGAAGGAAGTCGCAACGTAATGCTTGATTCATGCCCATTTGTAGAGATTGAAGATCTTACTCCATAGCTCTATCATTCTACTCCCATTGTGCAAGTATTCATTGCCAATGAGGCTGTAATTATATTTGAATCTATACATTTATCATTTACTTCTTCTTTAATTTGTTCTCTGTTATACTCACTCAGAACAGTAAACTTCAGAAGCTCATATCTCGGGCTATATGTAACCTTTTTCAAAGTTTTAAAGTGCATTCGATATCTCTCTAAGTTGCCTTTATGCTCACAAAAGCTCATGTCCATTGATTTTACCATTTGTGGGAAATCTACATTTTACAGCTCAGTGGTCTATCTCTGTAGAGCCCGAAAATGGCAAGAGTGTTCCAGTTTTTGCGAAAACTTTTTCTCAGTGCTTCGTTGATGAATTGAAGTGTTTTAACTTGGATTGGGAATGGATCTATGTCTATTTGCTATTTCCAAAAGTAATTGTTCCAAATCCAATCAGATTGAGAGAATTGTTCATTTTTTCCAGTAAGTGTATGTACAAAAATAGCAAGTTTTGGGAACTAGTCATTTT
Source organism: Ceratopteris richardii (assembly GCA_020310875.1). Classification (NCBI taxonomy): domain Eukaryota; kingdom Viridiplantae; phylum Streptophyta; class Polypodiopsida; order Polypodiales; family Pteridaceae; genus Ceratopteris; species Ceratopteris richardii. The sequence continues at coordinate 74,289,437 of CM035411.1, forward strand.
GCAACTAATCTGTCTTGACTCAAACTTTTGAGATACTTTTTCCAAAGCACTTGGGTATTTTTGTGGATTTGGGAAGCTCAAAGGGTCTACTAACCAACTCTAAAGTCTCAGTTGGCTAGTGTGAAGCTGGTTGTAGTAGCAGCAACTCATTTTCAGATTGCATCCACCATCTCTCTCCACATTTGGCAACTCCTCACAAATGCAAATTTGCTACCTTTGCTTTTGATTCCTCACTAAGCATGCATAGATCAAAGAAATGTTCAAGTTCCTCGATCCATTCTTTAATATCCTCTCCAATTTTGTTCTCACCATCAAATTCATTTAGTTTTTCTTTTTCAAACACTTTCTTAAGTGTAGATTTGCGTGCATCATCATTGTCTTCAAGTTCATGTTGTCGTCTAGATCTATGTGCGTTTGATGTGCTCACACCATTACCACCTTAATCAGAGGTCCATGAAAGCATTTGCAGTACCCTCTTTTTGTTTGTTGGATCTTTCTTTATGTAATTTTGCATTCAGTCTATGGATGAACTCCTCTTGTTCTTCTATGTTCTTCTTCAAAGTGTGCATCTTGTCTCAGAATCCAACTCTGCTATGATACCACTTGTAACAAGTCTCCTAATCTTCAATCACAATCCCACACAGAATAGTAGACTTCAACACAACAAGATATAAAGAAGAAAGCAGAGTATACACAGAACAAAAAGAGAGAGAACTTTATTATTTGTGCAGATTTACAAGCAATTCTGATCTATGTTACAAAATCTATCAAATAGCTTCAATGTGAAGCCTCATCTACCCGATTACCTCGGAGCTAATCTCAATCCCAATCCCAATCCCAATCCCAATCCCAATCACAATCACAATATCAATCCCAATTTGAATCTCAATCGCAATCTCAAAATCCGAAAATGATTGTGATCAATGTACAACCATCCTCCCTCCCTATCTCTCAGTCTTCATCTTTTTGGATCTCCACCTTTCACCAGTGCACGACCAATCACGCCTTCCTAGACATGCACTCTTCAGAATCTGCATGCTCCAAGATAGCGTCTTTTTGCATGTCTCATGCAAGAATTCTAGACCTCCCATGCGTCTATTTTTCATGTCCACCTCAAGAATTGTACTTGCAAAAATAGAGGTGATCCCTGCAACACACTCACACACACGTCAATCACTTGAAATAACCCACATAAACATGTGCATTTTCTAGATCCACGAACATGAATAAGATTAATCAAGGCTTCTTTTTTTTTAAAGTGTAAAAAAACGGCACTTTTCCAAGCCTTGTAACTAAAAAATGGCAAGGAATTAGCTTAAGCTTGTGAGACACAAAAATGTTCAGTTCTTGAATCTGTACAATAGTGTTAGAGATGCCTTAGGTCCAAATGAGCTTCTAGATGTCACTTTTGAGCCCTACAAAATCAAAAATTCTAGAGAGATGAAAAAACATGAAAAATCTCTTCATTAACCTATCTTCATGCGACCAAATGAGACATAAAACATAGGAACTACAAAAAATTCAATCAAGTAAAGTTCTTCTACTAAGAGTACTCTACCTTTCTCTCATACAACACTTTTTCAGATTCCTTCATCTTCATGCTCAAATTTAACACACAAATCTCATGCGAAAACTTTCTAGAGAGACTGTAAACACTTATTGCTACAAAATTTTGGAGACATGATCAGGATATCCTAAACATAAAATTTCATTATTACGTACACATCTTTTTTTTTTAATTTTTTACAATATGGCATCTTACAACCCTCCTAAACTTTTTGATGTCCTCATCAAGACTTGGAAATATTGTAGCTCTTAGCTTTCTTGTCTTTGTCTTCTACTATAGACTTTTTAAAGCTTTGCATATTTTTGCCTTTCCTCTGAGTTTATGTCATTGAATCTATCATCAGTTTCCTCCAATTGGCTGATGCTTTGGGAGCCACTATCTTGCGACTCTGATGTTCCAAAAATATAGTTTCATATGTTGATAATCTTACCTCAAGACATAGAGAGACTCTCCCAAAAATCTTGAACTTGTGCTAAAAAAAGTTCATTGTGAAGGTATCCTCAAAAGTTTGAGGATTTAGACTATGCATAAATATTACATGGGTAAATTATGCCATTAGACATTGTCTATTTGGTGCTTCACTCATGTAAAAAAGAAGTGTGTTGGCAATTAAATATAATCCCAAAAATTTCATTGATCTAATATGTACTTCCAAGAAGGTTTCAAGGCAAGATTTAATCATCTTCAAAATTCTAACATGTACTACAATTGTATAATCCTGTACATCCTTCATATCAGCTATGGATGTACTGCATATACGATTTAGTGGGCCATCCCCCTCTTGATGGGCGTGCTAACTTGGCAAAATTTAGCTAGGTCTCCCACCGGATAGTTGAGATCCGGTCTTGTTAGCGTAGCATAAATTCAGCTTCCTACTAACGACTGATACTTCTTCATATCTTTGAACTCTGTACCATCATATTTACTGAGTTTATGATTTACTTCAAGCGGTGTTGAAGCTTCTTTGCAATTCTCCATATTAAACTTCTTCAGTAAGTTTAGGAGATACCCTTTTTGCGTAACATATACACCGTGATCTGTATATGTGATTTCCATGCCTAGAAAGTATGATAACTTTCCCAGGTCACTGATTTTGAATTCCTTTTCGAGCTGTTTCTTCACCTGTGTGATTCTTGCATCTGAGGTACCAGTAATTATTATGTCATCTACATAAATACAAATGTAGATAATTCCTTCTTCTGTTCTTTTGATGATTAGACTTGTATCTGCCTTCGAACTTTGGTATCCAAGTTCATTGAGATACTTCACAAGTCTGTAGTTCCAAGCTCTTGGAGCTTGCTTCAGTCCATAAAGTGCTTTTCTTAGTCTGCACACATGTTTTGGGTATCTGGAATTTACGAAACCTTTTGGTTGTTCCATGTAGACTTCGTCTGATATATATCCATTCAGGAATGCATTCTTTATATCTAGCTAACTTAGCTTCAACCCTTTTGATGTTGCTATAGCAATCATTGTCCTTATGGTTGACATCTTTGCCACCGGACTAAACGTCTCATCATAGTCTATGCCATGCGTCTGAGCATAGCCCTTGATAACCAGTCTCGCTTTATGTCTGGCTATCCTTCCATCTGCAAGTTTCTTAACTTTGAAAACCCATTTATTTCCGATTACTTTCTTACCATTTGGTTTAGGAACAAGCTCCCATGTCTTGTTCTCTTCCAGTGCGCTGAATTCTTCTTCCATTGCTTCTTGCCTTTAGCTTCATCATAGCTCTGAGGTTCATCATCATCTTTGACCATATATGCATAATCTTTCTGAGTTATATAAGATGTATCATACGAGCACCTTTCCGGTTGTCTTCTTACTCTGTTTGACCTCCTTAGCTCGTATTCTTCGTGTGTATCTGAATACACGTCTTCATCTTCGTTTCTCATACCTGATCCGGTCCTGGACGTACTTGCCTGCATATAATCTTCATCTTTATTCACCTGCATGATTGATTTACCTTTCTCTTTTCTTTTTATCTCTTGTTCAAATTCTTCAGCTGTATGACTCTGATCTGCATACCAGCTCTTTTGTTCATCAAATGTTACATCTCTAGAAACAGTAAATTGTTTGGTTAGAGGACTCCATAACCTGTAACCCATCTGCTTTTCATCATATCCGACGAACACATATTTCTCTGCTTTCGGTTCAAGCTTATGTCTCAGTTGAGACGGTATATAAGCATAAGCGACTGATCCAAACACTTTACAATGATCAAGTGTTGGCTTCTTTCCCCACCAGGCTTCATACGGGGTCATTCCTTCTAACGCTGTACATGGTAATCTGTTTACCAAGTATGTAGCTGTATTTACGGCTTCAGCCCAAAGATAGTCTGGACAATTCTTTTCTTTCAGCATAGCTCATGCAAACTCGACTAGAGTTCGGTTCCTTCTTTCTGCTACACCGTTTTGTTGTGGTGTATACCTACAGGTTATTTCTCTCTTGATGCATGCATTCCAAAGATAATCATTGAACTCTCGGGAGAAGTATTCTCCACCTCCATCAGACCTCAGTCTTTTAAGCTTTCGACTTGTGAGTCTTTCAGCATATGCATGAAAATGTCTAAAAGCTCCAAACACTTCTGATTTCTCTTTCAAAACATAAAGAGTTATCCATCTTGTTGCATCATCAATGAAAAGGACATAATACCTTGCTCCGCTGATTGATCCTTCTTTTGTCGGTCCCCATACATCTGTATGTATGAGTTCTAGCACACCATCATGTTTGAATCCTTTCTTCTAGAAAGGTAACCTGTGGGCTTTTCCCAACTGACAAGCTTCACATTTGTGAATCATATGTTGGTTCTGTACGTTCGGTAATCCCAGTACAGACCCATTCACTATCATAGCTTTGATTCCTTTTTCATTGAAATGACCTAATCTCTTGTGCCAGAGATCAAGTTCTGTAATCACCTTTTCATCCTGTGTGAGCAACGCTTGGCCAATGTTCCCTTGTACTCTTAAAGTAAAGAGTCTACCTTCTTTCTTACCAGAGACGATCTCATTATATCCGTTCTCGGGATCTTCTACAAATACTCCTTTGTTTGTAAATCTGACCTGAAATCCTTTCTCAACTATCTGTTCCACACTAATCAGATTTTTTGGTATTGTCGGAACATACAAAACATTGGTTAGCAAATCTGCTCCACTCTTACACTTCACTTTTCCAATTGAATGTACGCTATGTCTTGTATTGTCACCTTTTTGAACAGTATGACTCGAACTTCCTTTTTCCAGTTCTGACATCAGTTCTATGTTTCCTGACAAGTGATTAGAACATCCAGAGTCAATGTAAAATACCTTTAGATCTTCGTTATCAGATGTGCTGATTGAGTTCATCATCAATGATGTATGATTTTCATTCTGTGTGTCATTTGCGTAGTTGTTGTAGGTGGTGTTGTAGGATTGGCCCTGTCCCCAACTTCTTGTTCCACCTCTACCGTAGCCTCCTCTTTGATTCTGTCTACCCTTTTGAACGTTACCTTGATATCTTTCGCTTCTGCCTCTGCTATTACTGTTCTGATTTTGATTTGATCCCTGTTGGTTGTGCCAACAGTCATGTGCTAGATGATTACTTAGTCCACAAATCCAGCAAGCTTTCTTGTTGGTATTCTGACTACTTCTTCCTCTTCCAAAGCCTCTTGATTTTCCGGTGCCTTTACCTCTAGCATAATAAGCCTGAGCGCTCGACTCTTCTTCATCTTTTGACTTACCTTTGTCTTTCTTCTTGTTCTTCATGTATATTGCAGAGCTTTATCCTTTATCTCCATCTCCTTTCAGATCTTGCTCATATGTGAGCATCAAACCAAGCAACTGATTTAAATATGGTACAAAGTGATTTAAGGAAAGTTCAGTTGAGAGTACAAAAGGTTTCCACCTTTCATCTCCTCTCAACCCTGTTAACAGTTGCGCTATCAATCTGTGGTTTTCGACATCTTCTTTTATGGATCCGAGACTATCTGCTAGATCCTTCATTTTAATGACGTAGTCACTAATGCTTTGACTCGGCTTCTTTTTGAACGTTGTGAATTCGGACCATAAGCTAGCCTTTCTAGCTTTCGTAGTATTTTGGAAGTGGTCTTCCAATGCACTCCATATGTCCTCCGCTTTCTCCAGACCTCTAATGTGCGGTAGTAGATGATCTGAAACAGTGTTGTAAATGTAGGCTCTTGCCGTTGCATCTTTCTTCTGCCACAGCTTCAAAGCTTCTAACTCTTCTTTTTTCGGTTGGCTATCATCTTCGAAGGTCAGCTTCTTTTCTTCTCCAGTCACATACATCATTAAGTCCTTACTCATAAGTAAGGCTTCCATATGCATTACCCACGCGGGATAATTATCTCTGTCCAGCTTATCAATTTGGACATGATCTGCCATGATCTTCTTGTTTGCTTTGGGTTGCCTTTGAGAGTCTTTTGGCTCTGATTTACCACTTTCGGTATGCTGGATCTGATACCAATTGTTGGCGATTATCTTTCGCTCTGATATCGCTGATGATGGTCGTCACGGCAAAGGCTTGAACCTTGTCAGGCCTACGGAAATTGCCGCGCCGCCGAATAGAGAGCTAAGCTAAAGTGATATAGAACACCTCTGTAATCAACAGTAGCTTAGCAGGATTACTGTCGCTTAACTGTGTTGAAGAGCGACTTGAATTCCACCGGAACTTCACCGGACTATCACTGGGATGTCACCGTAATTTTACCGGAATATCACCGGAATGAACTTCGATTCTGCTCGTGATTACTTCAAATGAGTTTATGTGAGGTAAGGAAGTGATACGTGGACTTCCTTCACTGAATGAACTTCTTCTTGAAGTTTAAAGAAGGCTTCACAGTTCTGAAGTGCCACTTTCCGGTTAGACTTTGTACTGTGTGTACTTATTCATTCCACCGGAAACTGTGATCAGCTTAAAGTAGAGACGTCTAGCTACAAGATGAGCTATCTCTCATACAAAGCTTCGAATTCTACTGCGAGATATACTTCATTGTTCTACCGAAAACCTCGCTTTCTGAGAAAACTATAATGGACCGAAAATGCGTTTACTGAGATATTTTTGACCGAGACATTCGTTTACTGAGAGAGTACCAAGGGACACGTTTAGTAACGAACTGTAACTGTTAATGATTAACGAACTTTCTACCGTAACACGAAAGAAAAACTTTAGATTCTTCACATGCGAACAGTGCACGCAAACTTCCACATGAACATGTGTTTTCTATTAGAGAAGATGTGTACAAATTAGCTTGGCCTCTTCTTGCTCAAGCTGTAGAAACTCTCCTACACTGAGTAGTTTCTTATTACCATCCCTCTCAGATGAATACATGACATTCCAGGTTTCTGTTATTCATCTGTACATACGCGATCTATGGCGTCTTCTGAGAACTTCTCACTCACTCTCTCTTCAGTCATACATACGCGATCTCTGGCGTCTTTTCACTTCCTCATATTCTCTTTGTCTCATCATCTCATCCTTAGCATCATCCGAGTCCTTCAATCCTTGGTGTATATATACACTTTTTTCTTCTGCGCTCTTCCATGCTCTCATTCTTAAATTCATGTTATGCGCGCGTTATGCGCACACCGCGGTTTATTGCTCTGTTACTCGTACAATTCTTGATTCTGGTTAATGGACTAATTTCGCATGCGGTACAACTGAGGCTTTTGATTTTCTGAAGATTTCGCTTCCTCTTTTTTTTTTCTTTTACGTCTGTCTGTATGTCAAATTCGTGAGTGCTTCCTCAACACGAATGACTACTGTTCGTAGCATCTATGCACTTGTGGCTTATCATGGTTGGAATGTCCGACATTAAAACTACATTTTTGAACGATGACTTACATGAAGAAATGTATGTTTTTTAGCCCCATGGTTTTTTGCAGAAAGGGCATGAAAACAAAGTGTGCACATTGAAAAAGGCATTATATGGTTTGAAACAAGCACCACATGCTTGGTATGAAAAGATACATGTTTAATTGATTGCACATGGTTTTAAAAACAATCCAATTGAGAGTATGTTATATGTTAAGGGTGCAAATGATGTGCTTCTGATCATTGTTGCCTATGTTGATGAAATGCTATTCACTGGTCCTAATGAGAAGCATATTTCTGATTTTAAGGCTGATTTTCATGCCTCATTTGAGATGTTAGATTCGGGACATTTGCATCATCATTTGGGCATTCTGTTTGTGCAAGTTGATGGTGGAATAGCTTTGTGTCAAACAAAATATATTGACACATTATTGCCGTGTTTTGGCCTTGAAGTCTGCAAACCTATTGCCACTCCTATGGAAAGAGGTTTATGGTTGAGTCTTCATGATGTTGGAGATGCATTTTATGTTCTTCTCTATCAACAGGCAATTGGATGTTTGATTTACTCATGCATTACTTGGCTAGATATTCAGCCTGTTGTCTCAAAGATGGGTAGGTTTATGCATTGTCCACATGTCAAGCATTGGTAGGCGGTTAAGCTCATCTTTTGCTACTTGAGTGGTACTCGGCTACTTGGGTTGTTCTATCCCAAGGGGGGATCATTACCACCAGATTTACATGTTTTTTTTTACCCTGCTTTAGCTGCTTTCTATGACATTTGTGTGTCCACCAGTGGTTTTTTCTTCATGCTTTGTAGCTCATGCATATCTTGGTTGAGCAAAAAGAAGCCTCTGTGGTCACTTCTAGTTGTGAGAATACGTATAGGGCACCTTTCATAGCGACTATTGAGTGTATGTGGCTCAGATGCCTTATGGATGATTTGGGTATTTGTTAGTCTTCTACCACGACCATCTTTAGTAATAGTCAGAGTTCAATGGTAGTTGCGAGGAACCTTGTAACCCATGCTCACACTTAGTACATTGAGGTGCACTATCATTATGTCAGGGAGAGGTTCTCTGCTGGAGAGATCAGTTTGGCATATGTGCCCACATAGGAGAACGTTGCATATCTTTTCACAAAAGCTCTGCGTAGGGAGAAGTTTGAAGCTTTCTGTAAAGAACTTTGCGCTTACTTCCTTTTGTGGATTGATTCCACATAGCTTGTCACTTCCTTATACATGAGTGCCATATCCTTGTTCACCACATCACTCCCAAGGGGATTTGTTGGTATATTTCAATAGTGATATGTGCGAACACACTGGGATTGTTGGGGCCCTTTTTCCCCTCTTTAGGAGGTTTTTCCCTGGTTTGTATACATGCATATAACCCTAATGGGTCAGTTATCTTTGTACATTCCCTTGGTAATACATTTAGTATTGTGTGTTATGCTCCATGCTTCTTCTTCTTCCTTGTGCTATTTGCATGCTTTTACAGACCTCACACTCGAATAGTTTCTTCCTATGCCTTGGTGAACCTAGTGAATTGAATTGTGAATTTAATGACAATGGTGATGAATTTAATTCATACCAATTTCACATATGAAAACATGTCAAACCCTCTCCTTGGTACCTTCATCATATTTCTATAAAGATGGATTTGCATCCATGAGTTTGTTGAGGGAAGGATATCCAAAGATTGTACCAACCTCTTTGAACATGGAAAGGAAAAAAATATATGTACCACCCTAGTGTAGTTGTGAGGAAAGGATAGTGCTCATGAGCTATTTGTATAATCAAGCTAAGGGAGGGGAATGTTTTCTATGAGCTTGTGAATGCTCTCCAAATAAGAGGAAAATCTTATTTGCCTATTATCCATTTTTGATTGACTAAACGTCCTATCTTTGTTATGTATAGATGTGTACCCTTCTAATGAAAAAGCAAGGCACATGTTTTGTTACATCAATGTGCATATGGATAGTGGGAGACTCCTCTGTCTATTTCTCTCCCCCCCTCTCTCTCCCCTATCTCTCTCTCTCTGTACTTTACCTCCTCTATCATCATCATCTTCCACATCTTCGCCTCCTTGTGGCATGATAGAACAAGTTGTAATTCTCTCTCTCTCTCTCTCTCTCTCTCTCTCTCTATCTCCATATGGCTATCCATCTGTGTTTGCATCCTCTTCACAAAATACAGAGAAGAATATTGGGCTTGTGAAGATTTGAAGCTAAAGAGCTTGGTGGACATGTTTGTTGATATATTTTGGTAGTGATGTTGTGAACACACTTAGGACCATTAGGGTACATTTTCCCCTCTTTAGGAGGTTTTGTTCCCCCTGACTTGTATATACACCTATAACTCTTATGGACGACTTATATTTGTACATTCACTTTGTAATACATTCAGTATGGTGTTGTGATGAAAGCTTCTTCTTTTTCCTTGTGTTGTTTATGTGCTTTCGTAGACGTCACACTCCAACAGTTGTCGAGCATACTCGGGGCAATTACAATTTCAAAACATCTTTGTTTTGTGGCATGAAAATTTTGATATGAGCTTGTTTAAGCCTTTGAACACACTATCATAGTGAATGTGCAGGGAATTTCATCCTTTTGTACCAAATATATATACGTGTTTTGATTCGCTAGTACAAGCACCTTGAAGTTTCCTACAAGTTTAGTAGAGCTCAATAGGGTGTTTCTATTCACATTTTTTACATAGAGTCATTTTTTTGCATCAGGGTATTTAGTCTCTGGCCATGATTGAAAGGAATGATGCATTTTGTATGTTGGCTATTGAGGATAAGTTGGATGGTACTAACTACCCGTGGGCATATATGATGTGACATGTTTTGGTAGCCAAAGGATTGTGGAATATTGTGTATGGTTTTGAAAAACATTCTAGTACACCTGCAAATATAGTTATTGAAGGTGATGTAGATGACATTGAAGATGATGATCATCAATTTCTTGGTTGTGTTGTGGTTCCCGCTCCACTTTCTTGGTTGTGTTGTGGTTCCCGCTCCACTTTGTTGGGATAGTAGAGATAGTCAAACACATGCCATGATAGGTTTTCTTGTCAAACATGCCATTATCCCTCACATTGGCTTCTACAAGACAACAAACGATGCTTGGGATCCACTTACAATTCTATACCAAGTAAGAAGTGATGATCGTGCTTGTTACGTCTAGAAATATTCGTAGAGTGAGCATATGAATGAAGGCGATTCCATGGATAATTGTTTGACAAAGATCAAATATTTGAAGGAGTAGTTGAATTCTATTGATGAAGTTTTGCTAGATAGTTCACTTATGCAGAGTGTTCTTAACGATCTTCTAGATTCATAGCATAGTTTTCTTCTACTCTTTGTTTGATGATGAACGCCAATACAAATGACTCAAAATTTTAGGAATTAATATTTGTTTTGATGCAAGAAGATCAATCCATGCAAAACATGACAATTATGGATGTTGCACATAAAGCTTTCTTAGCTAGTCAGAAGGGCAAAGGTAAATGAAGCTCTTCTACTAGTAAGTAAGAATATGCCAATGTTGCAAAGTTGAAGAAGGAAGACAAATATGAAAAGAAAACAAAAAGTTAGAAACAAGTTTGAAAATACTATAAAGGAAATGATAATGTCATGAAGAGTTGTCCAAAATTAGCTCCAAAAGAGGCGATGGGAAGGAGGCTTGAATGGTTGTTGCAGAGGCCTCTACAACTAAAATTGAGTCCCCTAATGTTGAGAATGAAGAATGAGAATTTACTAATATTTGAAGCTATGATCCATCTTGTTATGCATAGTGGATGTCTATAGTAGACTCAGATGTTTGGTATTTTGATAGTAGGGTAGCTAAACATATTACCTAGCAACACAATTTCTTAAGTTTACCTGAGCCTCTCGCTACAAGGAATACTATCACACATGCTAACAACTCCTCTTATCTTGTAATGGGAGTTGGTAAGATCATTCCAAATACCATTGATGGAAATTATTTCACATTCTAAGATGCTTATATGTGCCAGGGATGAAGAAAACGTTGTTGTTAGTTTCAAAATTAACCAATATTGGCATATTTATCAAATTTGTTGATGATAGATATAGAGTTCATGCTCTTGTAAATGGTGATTGTATTTTTGCTTCTATCATTTTATGTCATAGAATATATACCCATAAACTATGCAAAATTTTTGAATGATTCAACATGTACAGTTCAAGATTCTAAACACATCTCAGATGCAAAGCTTTGGCATGCATGCTTCAATCATATGAATTTTGCTAGTTTGCTACATCAATTGAAATCTGAAATGGTGTCCTCTCTACCTAAACTTGAGGCATCTTGTAACATGTCTATGAAGGCTCTATTTTGGAAAAATAAAGCATTCCTCCTTCACAAAAGATGGTTAAGTTTGATTTGCTTAAAAATTGCAGCTTGTTCGTAGTGATTTCTATGGTCCTAGGCAGACACCTTCTTTTGAAAACTACCTTTACTTTGTGACCTTTATTGATGATTTCTCATGGCATGCATGGGTGTGTCCATTGAAAGCAGAGTCCTAAAGGTTTATGTGTTTCAATAAGTTTTTTATTATGGCTGAAAATCTATCCCCATGTATGGAATACATGGGGATAGATTTTCAGCCATTCTGATCGAGGGGAAAATACATGTCTTTTGAGTTTAATTAATTTTTGGCTGAGTATGGAATGAAACATTAGTGTAAAGTTTCATATATATATCTCAAAAAAATGGAGTTGCTAAAAGACATAACAAGTCTCTCATGAAGATGGAAAGGTGTATGGTCAAAAGTTAGGCTTTACCACATAGTTTCTTGCTTGAGGTTGTTATTTGTGCAACATATGTACTTAACAAGCATCCCACCAAAGCAATATAATTTATCACTCCATATGAAGCTTGGCATGGTGGCAAGCAATATGTTGCTCATCTACATGTCTTTGGTTGTCTGGCATATGCATTACTGTCTAGACAACAATGCAGGAAATTGGATGATAAAGTGATAAAAGATATTTTTGATAGGTACGCTTTTGAAAGCAAAGGCTATCATCTCTATCATCCACATATTAAATGCATTTTGGTTATGCGTGATATTTTTTTAATGGAAGATGCAACAACCATTCCTTTCATTTACCAAGGAGACTTCATTGATCTCTAAATATGCGTACGACACTTTGCTACCTCTTTTTATATGTGGACACTCAAGTGCTGGTCCAAATGAGGCAATTGGTCAGCCTTTCCACATGATAATTTAGATTATTCCATTTCTGATGTAGATTTACATGATGGACTTGTCGATGAGAGGGTTGACATAAAAGAGGCTAAAACTATGGCTAAATGGCTAATGTAGACTTTGAGAGATAGCAAATTAGATGCAAATTTGTCATATCATACCCATTCAGGTTGTCAAGTGCTTCTACATCAAATCGCTATGCAATGGTTGCCTCTAGTCTTTGATGATGAGAATGAACCTATTTCTTTTGATAAATAAGAAGATTTAGAAAGCCAGATGGTTGCTATGCAATCAGGATATGATTTTATTATGAAGAATGGTACTTGGTATTTATGTGATTTGCCTCCATGGAAAAAGGCCATTGACACTAAAAGGGTATACAAGCTAAAATGTAAGCCTAATAGAATAGTTGATAGGTATAAGGCTAGGCTTGTTACCAAAATTTTATGCTCAATATAGAGGTATTGATTTTGATGAGATCTTTGCTCCCACATGTCGTATGATCATTGTTCATAGCATTTGTGCACTTGCAACTCATCACGGTTAGAATGTACATCAATTGGGCATTTCTGAATGGTGACTTACATGAAGAAGTGTATGTATTTCAGCCCCATGGTTTTGTGTGAAAAGGGCATGAAACCAAAGTGCACAGACTGGAAAAGGAATTATATATTTTGAAGCAAGCACCACGTGCTTGATATGAAAAGATACATGCCTACTTGATGGCACATGGTTTTGAGAAGATTCCAACCAAGAGCAATTTATATGTTGAGCTTGTGAATGCAAATGATGTACTTCTAATCATCATTGTATATGTTGATGACATGCTTCTCATTGGTCCTAATGAGAAACATATTGCTGAATTTAAGCTTGATTTGCATGCCTTTTTTGAGATGTCAGATTTGGGGTATTTTCATCATTATTTGGGCATTCACTTTATGCAAGTTGATGGGGGAATAACGTAGTGTTAAACAAAATATATAGACACATTATTGCATTGTTTTGGCCTTGAGGATTGCAAAACTATTGCCACTCAGATGGAAATAAGTTTACGGTTGACTCTTCATGATGCTGGAGATGCATAATGGTTGATTTACTTGTGCAAAAGGCCTAATATTGAGTTTTCTATCTCTCACATAAGCAATTTTATGCATTACCCTTGTGTCAAACATTGATAGGTGGTTAAGAAAATCTTTCACCAGTGAAATATTTAGGGGTAAAAACTAGCCCAATGGAAAATTAAAAAGAATCTGAAAACATCTTTGCTATATTTAGTTAATCTTGGGAGCATATAATTAGCCCATTTCACCAAACCCTAGTCTTTGATGGTCGTGCACATTTTTGCCACTAAGTTACAAGTTTTTATTCTCACGTATTGCTGCATTGACCATAACATCTATGCTCCACAGAAAGCACATCTTCAAAAGTCACCCCGTCTTCAGAAGGTAGCACATCTTCAAAAGTAATCGATCGAGAGCAAGAGCAGGTAATCACTACGCGCGCGCGCGAGAGAGAGAGAGAGAGAGAGAGAGAGAGAGAGAGAGAGAGAGAGAGAGAGAGAGAGAGAGAGAGAGAGAGAGAGAGAGAGAGAGAGAGAGAGGACGATGAGTAAGGCTTTTGTAGTCGTTTTGGATATGGATCATTTTCTGTTGTAGGTATCTGAGAGTGGATACTCCTTAATATGACCACTTCTGTAATTGTGTAATCCTCAATAGGGGATATTCACATGTAAAAGTATCTCCGTTATTGGGAGCATTTTTTCAAATTTGAAATGTGGGATTTCTCAAATGGGTGATTGTCCCTGCTAGATAAGAAAGGAAATTTCCATTGCTATGCACCTGAAGATTGAAGCTTGATCTATGTATTTTCTTTAAGAAACTAACTTTTTCTGTGCTTGCAAAATGGTTCATTTGGTTGATTTGCTAGTTTTTCGCATCCTTTTTCTAGTTTAGATTGACTATCTGATAGTGAGCGAAATGAATTTATTGTATATTTGTGGTGTAGTGGTTAACAAGAGGTGGCCTTTTACTTGCCATGGGTATAGTATTGTTTCTAAGAGTTGTTTGTCGAGGCATTGGAGATTTGTCAATGAGGGGATCTTTGAAATTGATAAGATGGGTTTTTCATAAATGAAGAAGAAACCGTTGTTTGTACACAACTGGTAGTATTACCTTAGTATCTTGCTTTTGTCCTATTGGTTTGTATAACTGGCACTCATGGTTTTCTTTGGTAATGCATATGTCTAGTAGAATTCAAGATGTACAAGGTTATGATAAACTATGTTGTTCCTTTGTCTGCATTATTTGATAGTAATCTAGTATTTACCAAAAGTCTTTCCTTGTTGTAGTTGGTAGAAATTGTTGATATTATTATACTAATATCGTAACTAAATATTGCAACAAAGAAATACATAAACTCACATTCATTGCTGCAAGGTTTAACATATTGTAAGAGTGTTTTTTTGAATTATGTGCTGGACGACTAACTTGTAAGCATTGGATAGATCCAAGGAATAATGAGGATATATATTATGAGGATTATAGAACTATTGAAGTGTATGTAGAGTTTCTTGTTATGAAAATTTTCTTATATAACTATTGAAGATGGGAGGACATGACACTTGAGCTTTGTTTTCATATACATTGGCACCATTGGGTAACATAAGTGACTCTATGAAGATTGCAGATTTGAATTTTTATTTCATGTGAATTCTGAAGGAGTGCAGATAATTGGAAGGATAGTGTGGTAAATCGCATATGAAATATAGCGTTAAATGGTACCAAGCTCATGCTTAAATTTGTGTCCTTCTAGGAGATGTGTTTTTTTGGGGAAGGAAAGTCTTGTATAGAATGCAATACCATGGGTAGGTGGAACATACATTTGTACCTTTGGTAGGGTCCATTCTTTTTTTTCTCTCTAAAGGGAAAACACATGGCAGTAATGTCATCCGTAGCTTCAATATTGGTATTGGTGTAGACCTAGTTTATTGTTGTTGCACTGAAGTTTTATCATGTATATACTACTTACTAAGTGTGCTCTTGAATCTTTAAATCACTTACAGAGACGCACTAGTTTGTTGTAAAATGATAAGATATACATTCAACAATAATGCGTGTTTCCGGACGCAAGAAAAAATATAGTGTGTTCAATGTGGTATAAGCTTGTACAAGGATCCTCGCAAGGTCAATAGAAATGTGCCAACTATGCTCATCTGTTTATTTTGTACCGTCGCATACACTTAAGTGATCATACTACTCATTTGTTTATTCCATGCATATCTGTAATGTCCTTAAAATGATAACTATATCTATAATGTCAAACATATCTATAATGATAACTAAAAGGAGTTGTATGTGAGTTAGGACCTAATTTGGGTAAAATAGATTGGATAACAAAGTTTCCTTTTATTGAGTCTTTGATGATTGAGGGTAAAGAAGAGCGAAACTTTTCCACTTGTATACCATGTAGTTGGAAATTAGGTCATGATGGAATCTTTAGGATGGAAATTTGCAAAAGCAATGGTAGAGGTAATCAAATCTAACTTGAAGAGAAGTTTATCGAATGCTACTTTTGTTTTTATTTCCCTTGATGAAGTGATAGCAAGGGATTGTACTTCTTGGGTATGTATCCATGCATATATTGTAGACAATTATGTAAGAAAAGCCAAATTTATTGGTGCTTTTCACCTAAAGGGAAGTGCAACTTCAAATTTGTTGGTGCAACTTGTTTTAGATTCCATTTCAAATATTGGAGGGGTTGATTTGTGATATTAATCAAAAGACAGTATGCATTGGTGTTGATGGATGCTCTTTATGCATGGGCTTAGAAATGGATTGTGTTAAATTGCAACAGAACTATGCACCATATGCATTAGGTATACATTGTATGTCTCACTGTACCAATTTGGCATTTAAAATCATGTCAGAATTTGTTTTTGTACAAAAAGTTGAAGATCTTGTACACCAGGCATATGCTTTCTTTCCGAAAATTCCTAAGCATATTAAAGAGTTTAAAAGCTTCTCTGATGGGATAAGTAAGGGAGGAAGATAATATATTAGACCTGTAGAATATCTTTTTGAAGAATATAAATTAGTCATCTATGTGGTCAATATTATTTGTTTAAGTAAAAGAATAAAAAAAGGAAAAGCTCATAAATTGTTGCAAATGTTAAGTAATGTGGAAAATCTTCTGTATCTTGGAGGAATGTTACCTTTGTTAAGAAAAATGAATAATTTGATAAAAGTTTCTCAATCAAGGGATATTTATGTAATGGAATATGCAGTAGCAAGAAAAATGACTTGTATGTGCTTAGAAGATTTGTATTTTGAGACATCATGTTTTGATTCCCAAGAATTTATCGAGTGGGAGTCATTGCTACAAGTTGGTGTAGAAGATAGTTCTTTTTTATAGAATAAAAAAGGTTGATTGTGCATATTTGTGAAAGACAAGCAAATTCCTCTTTATGTATCACGAGAAAGTCAAGGATTATGCATCAGGAAAAAAGTTAATCAAGCATTCTTTCCTATCCTAGTGGATAGTGTAAAACAAGGCTTAAGATCCATTTGTAATAAATTGACTTCCAAGATTAGAGAGAGATTTCCTCGAGATGAGCTCTTAGAAGCAATGGCCATAGTTCATCCTTTATATTGGAATCATGCAAAAGAAAAGATCTTACTAACAAATGAATTTAAAAATAAGGTCCATAAATTATCGGATCATTTTGGAAAGAATGTATATTTAGGAGATATGATTCTAGAAGGAATTATAAATCCAAATATTCTAAAAAAACAAGCTGGGATATTTGGACAAAGGATGTGGGAGAAATTTGACTTTATCGAAGATCCTTTGAATCCAGACACAATGACAAAGCTATGGAAAAAGCTTGGTATATCTCCATTCTTGAACGAATTTATGTCAGAGTATTTTAAGTAGAAAATTTGTGTCTAACAATGATTCCTGGATCCGTTGAAGATGAATTTCTATGGAGTAGCTTAACTTTCATAAGAAATGCTACAAGGAATAGATTTAATAAAAACTTGGATACATGTCTTAGATTGTTTGTTTCTAAGAGTGACCTTGAAAATTGATTGATTACAAAAATATATATTTTTTATTTCTTTTTGAATATTATGGTAGTGTGATTTATACTAATGTTTCTTATTGTTTTGATAGATTTTGAATCTATCGATGACTTCAATATTTGCCTATTTTCATTTTTTTTATTTTTTATTAAATATATGAAATGATGAGATTCAAAGGCTCCTAGTGTTCAATGTTCATACCTATTTATGTATCTATGTATGCGTGCACTCATGCACATGCCATGCTTGCATGTGTGTATGTTTGTATTCTTGTATTCTTGCATGTATGTATGTTTCTATTCTTGTATTCGTGCATGTATGTATGTAATATGTATGTGTGTATGTATATATGTGTGCATGTCATTCTTGCATGTGATTCTTGCATGTGAGGTGCTTGCATGTGTGCATGTCTGTATTCTTGTACTCTTGAATGTTTATATGTATGTATATGTGTATGTTTGAAATTTGAATGTATGTGTGATGCTTGCATGTATATATTATGTTTTTATTCATGCTTATATGTGTGTATGCATGTGTGTACACTGAAAAATCCTTTCAAAGCCCGATTTAAAGGCTTATACATTGAACATATTAGAACTTGGGACCTATCTCTCATATAAAATTTGGTTATCTAATGTTGTTCCAGATGTCTTACTGTGGAATTTTACAAGGTAATTTTTGAAGAAAAAGTTCTACCATAGGATTTGTCACTCATTCTGCCATGTGAATGACACAAGATGGTCTCTGACAAATGCACTTGATGGTGAAGATTGGGCTTTGGAATTTGGTTTATCACCTTAATGTCTCATAGGAGGTGTGTGCAAGTGCTACCATGCCATCTAGAGTGACAGACATGAGGGGATAGTTTATTGGTTGCTATACATATATATTTCTCCATGGTATAATTTAACAAGTATTGAAGAGAGAAATTTCTGGTAGGGCATAGCAATGGCTTTGAAGTGCAATGCAACAAAAGCTCAACTAGATGCTACTGTAAGGTTTCTGTATCTGATTGGTTTGATACAGCGTTTAAGTGTTCCTTATCAATTTTTCTTCAGTCTCAAACTATTCATAAATTGTTCCATAATTGTAGGTGGGAATACATCCATCTATTGTTGAAGAGTTTCTAACAATGAGAATAGCTACTATAGATATCTTGCTATGGATTTGTACAAGGTAAGTTTTGAAGAAAAAGTTCTGCCATAGGATTTGTCACTCATTCTACCATGTGAATGACATAAGATGGGCTTTGAGAAATGCACTTGATGGTGAAGATTGGAGTTTGGACTTTAGTTTGTCACCTTAATGCCTCATAGGAGGTGTGTGCAAGTGCTACCATGGTATCTACAATGACAGACAATAGGTGGATAGTTTAGTGGTTTCTGTACAAATATATTTCTCCATGATATAATTTTGTAGGTATTGAAGAGGGAAATTTCTAGCAAGGCATATCATTCACTTTGAAGTGCAATGCAAAAAAAGCTCAACTAGATGCTACTGTAAGATTTTTGTATCCGATTGGTCTGATACAGTGTGTGTACCTAAGTTGTGAGGTCGTAGGGACTTGTGTCGATAAGATTGTACCTCGATCGCCCCACATGTGCATATAGTGGTGGATTAATACACATTTACTTATGAATCTGTGGAATCAGACATACCAAGTGTATGAAGACATGTGCACACATGATGGTAAGTGAAATATCTAACCTACAATGCATGTGTCTTGTCTCAACTATCTCTCCAACTCACTAACTCTCTAAAAATGCATGCCACGATACCATTTATAGTAGTAAGCACGAATTCAAACTTTTCTTTTAGCTGTGAACTCCAAATATGGTCAATAATGATTTCATTTCGAAGCTCTTGAGAAGACACATCTAATGCCTATAGTTTTCATCATCTGACAAATGTGCTTCAAGTTATGAGCAAAATAGTGGATGGTAGGAAACACCAACACCTGTTCCATAACTCGTTATGGTTCACACAACACATTACAGTAGTTCAAAAGCGATGGGAAGGGGTAGACAACAGTCCTACATGCACATTTCAAAAATTACACACACACAAAAGCTCTTGGAGAAGAAGGAAATCAATAGGAAAGAGGCAAATTCAAAATTCTTCTTCAATTCCCACAATGGAAAAAAGTTATTTACAAGAGTCACAAAGTGACTTATATAAATGTGCCCTAAAATTGGTCCTTTCACACAAGAGATTGGTACCTTTATTGAATAAATCTAATTTACTAATATATTACAAGGCGTACATTACAATGATTGGGGCTTATGCATCTAGAGGAGTCCTCTAGTGCATTTACATGACTTCAAGGGATTTCCAATGAAATTTGAAGAAGAAAAATTATGCACATAATTTGGAAATTTTTGGGGCTCCTCTTTTGTGCTTCTTTACTCTGCAACACTCTCCCCCTCTTTGTCTTTGTCGTCCCTTGACATGCTTTTGCTTCTTTGTCAGCAGATTGTTTATAGTTCTTTGGTACATGCACAGAGTGGTTGAAGAAGCAATTAGGATTGTTAGTGAATTTGTTACCTTATCCGATCTAAGTCCTTTGCTTCTGTAATCCCCTTGGTATTCCTTACATTCATAAATCTCGGTTGCTGTGTTAATTTGGGTTGCCATGCACGCATCTAGTGGCGAAGAATGTGATATTCTTAGTCACCCTCTTCAACTTCTCATCCTTGAACCCTTTCTAACTTTTGGTCTTTGAATATTTATTTATTCTCACACATTCGAACCTATTGTACTTTTGGAGCCTATTTACTAATTTTTGCTGCATGCACCATTTTGTCAACCTTGCATCGGTTTTAGTCTTTTGGTTGATGCTTCAAAGGTTTTGTCTTTAAATCTTTCTTCACATCCTCTAGGACCTGATGCTTTTCTTTAGCCTGTGCATTTCTTTCCACTGCACGCACATGGTTGACGAGGAGACAGTTAGGGCCTTCAGACAATTTGTTATCTTATCCAAACTGAAGTCCTTTGTGTATAGCTTCCCCTTGAAAGGTCTTGTTGTGATTCTTTGTTTCCACTCTTTGGGACCTGCTTCTTTGGTGTTGCAACCTGATGTGTGCCCCTACGAGGCTTTGGGCAGAGGGTGGTTCTTCTTATTGAACTATTTTGTTCTTTGATCTTCTTCTTTGCTTTTTACTTGATTCTCCCTCCATATGTCCCTCCTCGTGAACTTTGTCATCCTCGATAGGCTTTTTGTGGTGACATGAGTATATTTGTATAACTTTTTGCTCTCTGTGATTTAGCAAATTAGTGTTACATATCATGAGCTCTTTCCACTAGGCTGACTTCACTCCATCATCTGGTGCTTGCCTATGGTCTGCAAAGAAGCTCACCTTGTAGCCCACCAGTCTTGCATTTAAGTTTGAAGTCATTTTTACAAAAATTTTCGAATCCATTTCAAAAAAGCCTGTAAAGAAAGCTCCCTCGAATGTGTGCATGTCTAGAATCGAAAGGAACATTAATCTAGAATACATAGCCATTATGGTAAGTCTGCTTGGTGCCATAGATAAGTAAAAAATTGAGTGCATCTACTCCCCGATTGATATCGATAAAGTTCAAAAATGTAAATTGTGTGTGTTTGAATACCTTCAAAACTGTAAGGAGCATGCTTAATATTTTATTTGTCATCTTGATGGCTAAGTCTGGTATTCTATTGTTCGTATCATATATTTTTCAATCGGTAAGTAATTATGCGGCGGGCTTGGTAGTAATGGGTAGTTTAGCCATTGACTATTTATTGTGCCCTGGTGCTGTGCTTCCCAAAATTGCGTCTAGGGTCGTCTCCTTAGTATTGGGCAAAAAGTGATCTATAGCACATATGGTGCCGACTCCTATTGCACCCGTAATGTCGGATTCTTTTCCAAGAACTTCCTTCTCCACACCAGATCTCCTTTGTCAAATTCTTCTTGAGTATAAGAAAATGTGTGCATGTTGAATTGGAGATCATGATCAGGTTCCTTGTTTGTAATTTTCTTGATAAATTGTCTAGTTTCCTCTTTTAATAATCCGTACTGTACATTAATGGCTTCAAAATTTGTTCAAAATTTTTACTTTCAATCTTTGCCTCTTTCATTACCTTTACTACCTGATCTTCAAACTACTCTGTAAGCTGAGGCACCAGTAGTGCCCTCTCATTACAACTTAAATCTACAACAGCCCATTTATGTATGTCAGTGCTCGGCTTTGCTTCGTCCTTTATGGGTGAATGATGCATGGGGGGAGAAAGAGGGCATACCTCAATCTCCATAGTAGCTGCTTGGGAGCTTGGAACTACTAGTGTCCCCATTTAAACTTGTTGTGCTATTTGAGCATTTAAATTTTCAATGATTTCATCCTTTTCCTTGATTTCACTAGCCGCTTTTGTTAGTGCTTCCCGGTTCTTCAAGAGTTCATCTCCCATGGCTGCGACTTGATCTGCATCTTCATTACATTGTGCAATAATTTGTGCTTTTGTAGTCTTCCACCTTTTCCTGAGCTAATTTGTGTCATACATATACTTCTTTTCCCATTCTTCTCTTAGCATTTGCTCTTTTTTTAGCTGATCTTCATACTTTGCTATTTGAACTTCCAATGCCACTGTATTATTAGGTGCAATTTCTTGTGCCTCTACTGGTTGATTGCACAAAATGATAGCCATCAGTTCTTTATTTCTATTTTAGAGGTTATCTGCTTCATCCATGTATACCTTGATTTGTGTCTCTAGAAGTTTGCTTGTGGTAATCAATCATGCCTTCTTTGCTTCACCGGCTTCATACTTACTTTGAAGCTCTTTGAGCCGATCTTGCATTTTCTGATTATTGGTAGTGAGTATGTTACACTTTTCCATAGTTTCATTTGACTCTTTTTCCTTGATTATAAGTGCCTACTGAACTTGTAATACCTGTGTAGATATCTTCTCACTTAATGCTTTGAATTGATTGCATTCCACTAAAGCCTCGCTATCTGCTTCGATAAGTTGTTGTTGAGTATCCATGGTTGTTTATCATTTGCTTTACTACAAGTTTAAGTTGAGCCACATCCACATTCAGCCATGTCTTTGGGATGCTTGGTTCTTCACTCGCGAGCACGTCTTTTCCCTTATCCACGTGTATCGTTTCAATATGTGGCTATCGAATTTGTAGGTTGATCTCATTATCTTCATTTGCCTATGTTGTAGGTTTTGTGGAACTTCCTTGGAATGTTACATCTAGTGGGGAAGGCTCAACTATAATCCGTATGAGTGTAAACGGTTCTTGCTCTTCCACATCTTCCTGATCTTTTCTTCCTTTGGCATCTTCATCATAACCTTGCCGTCCAAGTGGTGTCTCTATAATTTGAATCTTTGTTTCTTCATTCATCTTTAGTGTATGGACCTCTCCTTGTGATGATCCTTTGTTTGGTGTCTCAGTGACTGTATTATTCGATGTTTTGTGCCTTCCACTTCAAAGGGATCCTTTACTTGATTTATCTCATCCCATTTACCATCGTTGTTTGATTCACTTTTGATATCCACGTTCATGGGGGATGGTTCATGTTCTCCCTAGACTTTAGAAGATGAACTAGAATTCACCAATCCCATTTCTCTGTATCTATGTAATTTTGTCAACTGATTTCCCTATAAAGTTTCTATATGAGTTTGATGATAGTGGTGCCCTTGTACTGGTAGGTTTAATTGTACTTCCATGAATCTTTGAGTATCTTCCATGGCTTCTTTTAATTCTTCTTCCATGATGGGCTTGGCCTTTTTGATTGTGGTTCTTGGAAGTACATGTATTCTTTTTGATGAAGGGAGTGCTTCTTCTGCCTTCAATACTTCTCTTAATCTCTTTGCACCTCTCATTCTAGGCTGAGAGCTTGTTCCTGTTGGTGCAAAGTCCAAGTTCTCATATTTGGCTTGAGGTTCATAAAGATATGAAGGTCCATGGAAACCATTGCTAGTGGAAATTTATCCTTTTACATTTGTAAAAGTCATTCATTTGACTTGAGAAAATATTTGTAATCACCTACCAAAAACTCATGGACTTGTTAGTTAGAAAAGCATCTACCTCATTGAGGGAATATTTCCTAGATTGAAGGATCACTTTTAGAGAGAGCCAAAAGTTGAATTCAAATTCAAATTTTAATACAACACTTATATAAAGTCACTTGAAAAAGTCGCGGGGAGTAGCTTCATCATCCAAGCTCTCCATTGCCATTTTGTATGTGTGTAAGGTCTACAATATAGCCTACGCTACTCTCCATCATATGGCTATGATTACCAAGCCTATGATCTTGTACAACATTGTTCATTAATACATTATATCTACATTGTTCATCTATGGTCTCTCTATTAAAGTCATTCTTAACTGTCAACTTGTGCTGCTCATATCTCAGTCACTTGTCCACCACTTTCAATGATCTATAGCTTGTTGGAATCAGCTCCAAGTTATCTACATGCTGAAAAGTTTGAAGAAAATCCATTCATCCAATTTTGAGAAAAGTGCATCGAAGCACTCACTGGTCAAACTCTGCAGAGGTCCTAAAAAATCGGGGGTAATGATTTATTTGCTAAATTGATTGCTCTGTGTATAGTGGATCATTTCAAGTGATTTCACTTGGAATCATTAGCTTATTAAGCTAGTTAGATACCCCTAAAAGGAATTTTTCCAATTCCTACTGTACTGGTAGCATTGAGCATTAGAAGCAGCAAGTGTATGATAAAAAATAGAAGGTTTTCATTGACCCTTCTATTTAGAATTAGTCTGTTTTGATTCAATCTTTTCATACATCATTTACAAAGTACATAGGCACTTGTATGGTGTGTTTGGAAAGCTAAGAGGGCCCACATATCAACTCTGAAGACACAAAGGGCTGGTACTAAGCAAGATTTGGTAGTACCTACTCATCACTTGGAGTGTCCATCCATCTTTCCCTACGGTGGTATCAAAGCAAAGTTTAAGGTAAAATGGGAGATGGTTTTCCTTCTTTCATTGATAAATTGGAGAGGAACAACTATCAGGCATGGTCTCTGAGGATGAAGACATACTTCCAAGGAAGGAGCCTCTATGGATACATCTCAGGAGATGAGGAGATGCCCATATTCAGAAGCAAAGGACAACCTACAAGAGAAGAACATGAAAGACTCAACACATGGTGTGCCAAGGATGCATTAGCAAGGTCCTACTTACTTAACTCAATCTCTGATTTTCTTCTTCCACATATTAGGAACTGTAAGACATCCCAAGAGACTTGGGAAATAGTGTCTTCTTATTTCTCTTCCAACACAAGGGCCAGGAAGAATCAATTGTGGATTGAGTTCACCACTCAAAGAAAGTAACCTAAGCAAGCCATCTCAGAGTATGTGACCAAAGTTAAAGATGTAGCAGATCAGGTTGCAAGCATAGGAGAAGAAATTGAAGGGGAGCAGATTGTAAGGCAAGTAATCAATGGTATTAAAGCTGATGACAAATGGGAGAGCTTCACAACTGCCATGGATCTATACATGGACATGTAGATTCCAGACCTTACCACACTCATGGGGCAACTATTCACCCATGAAGCCAAGCTCAACAAGAATGGAGATTCATCAAGAGGTAATAGCTCTTCTGCCCAATACATTGATAAGAATAAGTCTAAAGAGAAAGGCAAGAACAAGAAGGTAGAAGATGAAGGAACTACCTCCCAAGCCAACTATGCAGGGAGAGGTAGATCATCAAGAGGAAGGGGTAGAGGAGGTAAGCAAGGTAGGGGGAGACCTTATAACTCCTCATCATGCAACATTTGTGGATTAACAAATCATACTACAGATGAGTGTCTCAGGAACTTCAAGAACCAGAGAGGAAGAGGATATCAAAGAGGTGGATATACACAATCAAGAGGCAGATTCAATCACCACCAAGGATATAAGAACAACTACAACAACAACTACAATAGCAACTACCAAGGAGGATACAAATCGAGGAAGTATTACAACTATACAAAGGAGCAAGACGATTCTCTTTTGATTACGAACATGACTTCAAAACTAGGTATAAATGATGACCATCTCTTCTACATTGACTCAGGATGCTCAAATCATGTGGTAGGCAATGTAGCTCTTCTCTCTGACCTTGAGGAACCAAAGGGTAAGCATCAAGTACAAACAAGTGATGACACCAAGCACTCAATGATTAAATTTTGGAATGTTAAGACCTCTGATGGAAACAAGAATATGTTGAGTAGGGTTCTACATGTACCAACAATTACCAAGAATTTGGTGAGTGTTGGACAGATTGTGGAAAAAGGTTTGCAAGTTAGATTCAACCAATATGGAGCATTTGTGGAGGATCCCAAGCATGGGTTCAAAAGAATTGCCAAAGAAGAAAAGACAAGTAGACTATTCAGTTTTGAACTTGAGGATACAAGGAACATTGCACTTTATAGTTATAAAGATCAAACATTATCAGAGCTTGAAATTTGGCATAAAAGATTAGGGCATGTAGGTGAAAGGGCCTTGAAACAAATATGCAGAGATCAATGTGTGCTTGGGATACCTAATGTATCCAAGCAACACATGATTTATAAATGTGGTGCTTGTCAGTTTGGAAAGTCTTACACGTTAACCTTCTCAAGGAAAGGCTACATGCATGAGGATTATCTAGAAGTTGTTCATACAGATGTGTGGGGACTAAGCAAGGATCCATCAATTTCTTGATCAAGGTATTATGTATCCTTCATTGATGATTACAATAGATGGATTGTATTGTACTTTATGAAGCACAAAGATGAAGTATTTAGTTGTTTTAAAAAGTTTCTTGCACTTGTTGAGAATCAAACAGGGAGAAATCTAAAAAGGCTAAGGTCAGATGGAGGAGGTGAGTACTTCTCAAATGAGTTTGATATGTTCTTACAGGACAGAGGAATCAAGAGCGAAATTACAACAAGGTATATCCCTGAGAAAAATGGGGTAGTAGAAAGAAGAAATAGATTAATTGATGAGATAGCTAGGTCAATGTTAAATGAGAAAAATTTACCTAACTACTTAAGGGCAGAGAGTGTATCTACTGCCACTTATCTTGTAAACAGGTTGCCATCCAAATCACTTGATGGGATGACCCCATATGAAGCATGGCATGGTAGAAGACCCTCACTTGATCATTGCAGGATATTTGGATGTGTAGCATATGTGCATATCCCTTCATAGATAAGAGGTAAGCTAGACCCTAAGGCAGAGAAGTGTATCTTCATAGGGTATGATCTAAATAAGAAAGGATACAGGTTTTACAATCTTTCAAACAAGGGATTCATGGTCAGTAGAGATGTTTTCTTTGATGAAAATGATTCTTGGTTTCATAGTGAATGCAGGAAGGTAAAACTACCTTATGGCTTGGAAGAGGAGTTTCCAAGCCTCACTAAGGAGGAGCCTATTCAGAATGAAGACATCAATTCAGAGGATGAGGACATCATCAATCTTGAAGAGTTAAAGGCATGGAAGTCCAAAGGCAAAGTCAAGATGAAGAAATTGGAGGATATACCTGAATCATCCAACCAAGCAATCAGAAGATCACAAAGGGAGAGCAAGAAGCCAATCAGATATGGTTATGATACTTCCCTAGTTACTAAACACTCTGTTTCTCTTGCAAAAGATTTGTCAATTGAAGAAACCAACATCATATGAGGAAGCAAAGACCAAGACAGAATGGAAAGAAGCTATGGATGAGGAGATTGAAGCACTCAAGGAGAGTGATACTTGGGAACTACTACCAAAGAAGGAGTCTATGAAGGTAATTGGTTCTAGGTGGATCTACAAGATCAAAAGGAATTCTTATAGGTCAATAAGCAAGTATAAAGCTAGACTTGTGGCTAAGGGTTTTGCACAGACCCAAGGAATTGATTATGAAGAAACTTTCTCACCTGTGGCCAAAATGCCAACCATCAGGGTATTGGTAAGTGTGGCTGCATCAAAAAATTGGAACATGCATCAGTTGGATGTAAAAAATGCATTTCTAAATGGATGGATTTCAGAGGAGGTGTACATGTCTCAACCTCCTGGCTATGAGGATCCAAATAGGGTAACATATGTATGTAAATTGAACAAAGCTCTTTATGGATTTGTTAGCCGTCGGAATGTAATATGAAACCCTGAAAAGTTGCATGCATACCGAAAGGGCGTAGCGCATTAGTTGTACTCTTTGATTAATAAAGGAAGCGTACGCAAAAACAGAGGGTGTATCGCCCGACTGTGAGTCAAGGCGAAAGCCGGAAGTGGATCGAAGCGCATGTGTTTGATTACTCTGAGTTGTTATCTTTTTGTTAATTAAGTTCAACATTACACTAAGTTTAATGAAGTATTAAGTTAACTGATGTTCCGGTGATGCGATGAACTGCACGGATATATGTCTCATGGTGAAGAACATTGTACTATGCAGTTAGTTACCTTGTGTTGAAGGATGTTGTAATACATAGACAGATAGTAGCTGCGGGTTAATCATGTTAAGTCTTTGAAACAGTATACACGAAATCTGCAGATTTGGGAAAATACCAATAGGGCCTCTATTACAGACCCCTAACCATCCCAAGAACCTAGTATTGATAATAGATTAAACAATAAAGTTTAACACTCGCGCCGTTTGTGGGAAATGGAGTAGCAAGTTGAAAAAAGAAGGTTAAGGCTCAAAGACCAATCTTTTTGATATATGCCGGTAACACGTTCCGGTGAATCTTATCCCAAATATCGAAGTGATCCACATCCCTAGGCAATTCCAAATTTTTTAGGGACACCCTCTAATGGTAGAAGTGAAGAACAATCAAGTTCAGTCGTAGAAGGTTCAATTCAACAAGCAAGTGGCAATTTCGGCGGCAGTTCGGTGTTGTGTAGAAGCAGTTCAGTAGAATGCGGTGATAATCCAGTGTGTTTCCGTGATAGTCCAGTACATTCTGAAGACAGTACGTTAGCTGCTGCTGGTATTTCAATGTTGTCCAGTGACAATTCAGCATTGGCTGGAGACAACTCGGTGATTTTTGGTGACAGCTCAATATTGTTTGGTGACAATTCGATGCTCTCCGATGAAATTCGGTGCTTTTCGGTGATACTGCGGCTCTGTTCGACAGGAATTTACTGCATTCACCGTTTCTAGGTGCAAGTCTAGCCAATTTCGATACTAAGGTTGAGAAGGGGCTGCTAGACTTTGAATTAAGTAATCAGTTCAGAGACATTTTTGGATCGAAAAGTTGGCAAAGTGACCATACGGTCTAGGGACATCAAGAAGTCTGTTCCCAAAGTTCACGCAACATGAGTAGTTCCCAGCAACAACAACAACAACAACAACAATAGCAGCAACAACAGCAACAACAACAACAACAACAACAGCAACAGATTGTTCTACCACGTCCGGTGCCAGCCGAAGTCACGTATACAAAATTTGGAGGTTTCTGAGGAGATGATCTCGATGCGCATGTGCAGACATTTGAAATTAATTATGCAGTTTTGAATTATCCAACACACCCTGCTTATAAAGCCATCGTGTTCCAATCAACTTTGGTTAATGAAGCTGCTCGCTGGTTAACAGAATACGATTTGAACCATTTCCAGTAGTATGATGATGTGAAGGATGCCTTTCTGCAACAGTTTCAGTTAAAGAAAAACCCAACAAAATTTTTTGATTATCTGCAGAATAATAGGCAGAAGCCGCACCAGAATGTACAGGATTATGCCATGCTATTTCGGACTCATTTACGGTAGCTACCACTAGCACATGCCAATTTACCAGACGATGTTATCACTCAGTGGTTCATCAATGGATTAAAGCCCCAATTGAAATAGATCATGATCATACGGTGTGTGGGTGGAATGACTTTGGATGTCGTAATTGCTATGGCATTACAATTAGAAAATAAAGTGGGTGGATTCACTGAAGATCTAGAGTGGGTGAAGGCATCCATACAATCCAACGAGGATCCTCTGAAACAGATTTACTATACTAAATGCAAAAATCCAGGGCACAGCAGCTCACCATGCACTCTGAATCAAATGTATTGCGCTATTTGCCATACAGCGGACCACACTATGGAGACTTGTTTGTATAATGCAAAGGTACAGAGCAGAGCTGCTGTTAATGCCATCATTCAAGAACAAGGGCAACTGACCAATCATTATGTACCACCACAGATGAGGAATACCCCGTACCAAGGATACAAGAATTATTGAGGAGGATGGTCAACTAACTTTGGGCAAACTCGGTGGAATGCGGGTACAATAGGTGAAGGTGCATCTCTTCCACCACCTAAATGTCATTTTTGCAGAGAAATAGGAAATATCCGTAGGTACTATAAAGATGCGACTGAGTACGATAAAAAGAAAAAGGAACGACAACACCCGATGGCAAATATGGTGTACATATCAGCAGTCGACACTCAAACAACAATAGTGCAAACACGTTCAAGAAAGCAACTACAACCAACTGCAGAGATTTTTGAACCTAGAATTTGTGAACAACAAAAGGTGTTTACTAAAGCAAGTAAGTGGGCAACTCAGAACAAACTATTTTCCTTGACCCAGTTCTAGTAATGCAACAAAGCATACCCTAACCCAAAGAGTATCGGAATCCCCACTGGATACTGTACTGAAAATAGAAAAAATTGATCCGGTGTGGGATGTCTTATCCAAAGCATCAATTACACTACCATCGGGACAACTATTGGCTTTAGTCTCTGGTGTACGTCAATAGTTCCAGCAATAGGTCAGTCCAAGACCTTCATGTGCTCCTTCGACAGCCACAATTCAGCCCGAACTTGATCCGACGGTGGATCATACGGTGCCCTTAATTACGGTCTCGTACAAGAATAATAAAATAACACAAGTTCTAATTGATGGAGGTTCTGGTGTAAACATTGTGACGGCATCACTTTATCAACGGATGGGATGGACACAAATTGAACCTGTCCAATTTTTTGTGTGAATGGCTGATCAATCCCGAGTCCATCCAGTGGGATTAGTACGTGATATTCCTATTACTCTTCAAGGGGCTATATTTAAAATGACCTTTGTTGTTCTGGAATTACCCGAATCTAGCCTTGACTATAGCCTGCTCTTTGGACACCCATGGCTAAAGCAAGCGAAGGTAGTTTGGGATTGGTCAGCACAGGAATTGATTTTTAAGAATAACCACCGTAAATATGTTGTTCCACTGGACGATATGAAGCCTTGCGACTTGCATGCACGACCTTATGTAGCTGAACCTCTACACATGTTGGATGGTCTTTTAGATGATGAAGAGGAAGCTTTTCTCAAAGCCAACAAGTATCTGCTGGCACTCAGAACTGTGGACTTACAAATGGTGGCTGATAACTGGAGTTCGGCAGCATGTACGGTGGTACCACTGACTGGTGAGCACGGATCAAGTACAGCACAGACCTTGGATGACACGATGCTCCAACAATTACTCGAGTCAGGTGACGATTTGGATATGCCCCGATAATTCTACGTACCGGAAGATCAATTGGTTACCTACCACTTAGGTGATGAAATCAACCCACGACCAGTAAAAATTAAGGCGGGACTATCAGAGACCTTCCAGGAGAACTTGTTGGAGTTGCTACGTGAATTCTATGATGTGTTTCCATGGGATTACCGGGATATGAAGAGGTTGGACCCGCATATCTATCAACATAGGGTTATGCTGAAACCAGATGCTCGGCCTATTGAACAACCAAGCTATAGGATGAATCCTAACTATGCGGCCCATGTCAAAGCAGAACTGGATCGATTGCTGAAATTTGGGTTTATTGTCCCTATCGAGCATGCAGAGTGGATTTCCCCTATTGTCATAGTTCCTAAGAAGGATAAGCAATTAAGGATATGTATGGACTACTGAAAATTAAATGCAGCAACCGTACCTGATCCATTCCCTCTATCCTTTTTGGACACAATGCTAGATGATGTGGCAGGGCGAGAGATGTACTCCTTTTTAGACGGATATAGTGGATATAACCAAGACCGAATGGTGGAACAAGACATTCCAAAGACATCATTTATAACCAATTGGGGCATCTATGCGTGTACAGTGATGTGGTTTGGTTTGCGAAATGCTTCGAGTACGTTTCAGTGTTGTATGCAAAAAATTTTCTCTCCTTATCTAACTACCTTTATGAGAGTTTACCTGGATGATTTCTCTTTATCCGGTGATACTTCGGTGCATATGTACCATTTATGATGTTGTTTTTCAAAGTGTCGAGAATACCATTTATGCTTAAACCCAAATAAATCAGTGTTCTTGGTATCTTGCGACAAGTTGCTAGGACACTTTATCTTAGAACAGGGGATCCAAATTGATCCATATAAGGTGAAGGCCGTATTGGAGGCCCCTGCTCCCAAGACTCCCAAAGAAGTGATGCGCTTCTTGGGACAAATCCAGTGGCATGGACGACATTTACAGTGGCTTGCTCATTTGGCTACGCCCCTTAGTCGACTGATAATCAGTACTCCTCGCCAGTTTGACTGGACCAAAGCGTGCCAACTTTCTTTCGACTGGCTGAAATCATTGTTAACATAGGCTCCCATTTTACAAGCGCCAAATTGGGAATTTCCATTTCATGTCTTTGTGGATGCATCCGACATTGCAATTGGCAGCGTGGTGATGTAGCAAACGGATAAATGGTTCCATCCAGTATATTATGCGAGCCATAGATTGGCCTTGGCAGAGCACAATTATTCAGTTACTGAATGTGAATGTCTCGGATTAGTGTATTCGTTGAAGAAATTCTGGCATTATTTACTGGGATTCCGTTTCACTTTTCATGTCGATCATGCAGCCTTGGTGTACCTTGTTCGCCAACAGCATTTGGGAGGAAGACTAGCAAGATGGGTCTTGTTGCTCCAAGAGTTTGATTATTCAGTAGTACATCGACCATGGTCTACACATGCACTCGCTGATTTTTTGTCTCACTTGGAATCCGGTGAACTTCGAGAGGGAGTTGATGATACAACACCCACTATTTATGCAGCAGAGACAGTACAAGATAATCAGCATGAATTGTCGGTACCCTCCTCTTACTATGACACCTTGCTTCTGTTCTTGACCAGTGGATGTCCGCCTGTTACGATCTCTTCAGCTGCTCGACGAAGACTAGTGTGGAAGGGGAATCAAGCAAAAAGAGAAGAAGAAGAAAATCAAAGAATAAAGTTGTTCAATAAGGAATGAAGATTATCAAGAAAAAGAACAACTCTCTGCCCAAAACCCTGCAGGGGCACGCATTAGGCAACAACGCCAAAGCCCCAATTCCTGAGGAATGGAATTAAAGAAAGATAACAACCACGACATTTCATGGGAGGTTGCACACAACTTCCTCATCCACTAGGAGCTGGCAGTGAAGCAAAACAAGTTGAGGAGAGAGACAACACACAAAGGACTCTTCATCGGATAAGATAACCAATTGTTTGAAGGTCCTAGTTGTCTCCTCGTCCACTGGATGCATGCAGTGAGAAGAAATGGAACAGGTCCTGAAGGATGACAAAGAAGATTCAGAAATAGGACCTGTAAAACGTAATGCTCTCTTAAAAGAGAGTAGAGGTCAGCAAATTAAGGTGTGCGATGGCAGAAGGTAAACAAGCTCAAGACAATACAATGAGGGAAAGTATGTAAGTGACAAGGGTGGATCAAGGCCAATAAGTATCCATGAAGAAGTTCAAGAAGATATCTGGTAGATCCGAATCCTTCCACTGATGGCGTGCGCGGCAGTCGGACTTAATACAACAACCCAAATTTGCGATGTACGGAATACCAAGGGGCAGACAGAAGCAAAGGACATACCTCGGATAAAGTAACAAATTGCCTGACAGTCCTCTCTATACCTGACTTAACCTCTCAAAGTGTTTGCCGCGATACCACTTACAATAGTTTTCATTAAATTACGGATATCTCCTAGCTCAGGACTCCGAATATGGCCAATAGTAAGTTCCTTTCGAAGCTCTCGATGAGACGCTTCTATTGGAGGTTGTCTCACTTGATTCTAACAACTATGCTTCAAGTTATGTCAGAAATAGTGAATGGTGGGAAACTTCCACACCCAATTCACCACTCCTACTTGCTCGCACACACACTACAATAGCTCCAAGACAAGGAGATGGGGTAGATAACAGCCTTACACACACATTCCAAGCTACACACACACATACAAGATCAGAGAGAAGATGAAAATCTACAGGAAAGAAGAAAATTCGAAATTCTCAAGCTCTCCTTCTTCAAAATGGCAAAAATTCCTTACAAAGATTCACAAAGTGACTTATATACATCTGCCCAAAAAGTGGTCCTTTCACACAAGTGACCGGCACTTTATTGACTAATCTCTGTTCTCCTACTATTTTACAGGAAATATATTACAATGACTTGGGATTATGCATCTAGAGGACTCCTCTAGTGCATTTACATCACTTTTTAGGGAATTCCTAAGATTTTGAAGAAGAAAAATATGCCCATTAATTTAAAAATTTTGGGGCTCCCCTTTTGTGCCTCTTTGCTCTGCAACACTCTCCCCCTCTTTGGCTCTGTCGTCCCTTGATAGGCTTTTGCTTCTCATTTATAGCTTGTTTAAGGCTTCTACATACATGCAACCAGTGGTTGAAGAAGCGATAAGGACTGTCGGACAATTTGTTACTTTATCTGAGGTATGTCCTTTGCTTCTGTCTGCCCCTTGGTATTCCGTACATCACAAATCTGGGTTGTTCTATTAAGTCGGGCTGCCGTGCACGCCATCAGTGGAAGGATTAGGATATGCCAGATATCTTCTTGCACTTCTTCATGGATACTTATTGGCCTTGATCCGCCCTTGTCACTTACATACTTTCCCTCGTTGTATTCTTGAGCCTGTTTACCTTCTGCCACCGCACTCCTTAATTTGTTGACCTCTACTCTGTTTTAAGAGAGCATTATGTTTTAAAGGTCCTATTTCTGAATCTTCTTTGTCATCCTTCAGGACCTGTTCCATTTTTGCTCACTACACACATCCAGTGGATGAGGAGGCAACTAGGATCTTCAGAAAATTGGTTATCTTATCCGATGAAGAGTCCTTTGTGTGTTGTCTCTCTCCTCGACTTGTTTCGCTTCACCGCCAGCTCCTAGTGGATGAGGAAGCTGTGTGCAACCTCCCATGAAATGTACTGGTTGTTATCTTTCTTTAATTCCATTCCTCAGGACCTCGGCCTTTGGCATTGTTGCCTGATGTGTGCCCCTGCGGGGCTTTGGGTAGAGAGTTATTCTTTTTCTTGATAATCTTCATTCCTTATTGAGCAACTTTATTCTTTGATTTTCTTCTTCTTCTCTTTTTTCTTGATTCCCCTTCCACACGTCCCTCCTCGTGAACTCTGTCATCCCTGATAGGCTTTTTGTGGCGATGTGAGTACGTTTGTATTGCTGCCTGCTCTCGTTGATTAAGCAGACTGGCATGACATATCATGAACTCTTTCCATTGGCTTGACTTCACCCCATCCTCTGGTGCCTGTCGGTGATCAGCAAAGAAGCTTGTTTCATAGGCCACCAGTCTTGCATTAAGATTGGAAGTCATTTTTACAAAAATTTCTGAATCAATTTCAAAGAAGCCGGTGAAAAATTCTTCTTCAAAAGTCTGCATATATGTGCTTGGCAAAAACATAAGCCGTGAGTAGAACGCCATAATGGTTAATCTGCTCGGAATAGTGGAGAGATAAAAAAACGAGTGCTTCGGATCCTTGAGTATTGCCTATGAAATTCAAAAAAGTATATTTGGCATGTTGGAAGACTTTGATGATTGTAAGTAGCATGCTTAGAATCTTATTAGTCATTTTGACTGCTAAATTAGGTACAGTGGCGTAGCGAGCAATCCAAAATTCCATGGTTTTAACCATGTATTCTTTAGTCGGTAGATAGTTATGCGGTGGACTTGGCAATAGTGGATAGTTGAGCCACTAGTTATTTATGCTACCATGGTGCTGTCCTTCCCAAAAATGTGTCCAGGAGCGTCTGCGGGGTACTAGGCAAAAAGATGGATTTACCTGAAGTACGTATGGCGATGATTCCCATTGTACTCGGAGTGTAGCATTTTTTTCCAGAAGTTTTCTCCTTCATATAGGGTCAGCTCTTTCAAATTCCTCTTGAGTGTAGTTAAATGTATGCCTATTGAACTAGAGGTTGTTGTTGGGCTCCTTATTTGTGGTGGTCTTTATATATTGGCGTGCGGCTGTGACATGCAGACATTGGTTGTGTTGGGTTTATGAAACTGGTAATTAGCCATGGGAATAGGCATTTGTCCTTGTAAATACCGTTCATCTCTTTTTCTTATCCACTCTTTCCATTTATTGATACGCTCTAAGGCCTCTTGCCGTGCTTCTTCTCTAATTCGTTCTTCCTCTTTCTTCCTATTTTGCACACCTACAAGGCGTGCTAGCATTTGATCTGTCAATGGCTCCATGTATCGTTTTACTCGACATCCACTTATGTAATTAGGAAGAATATCTCCATCCAGAGTAGCTAGGTTAACTGCTCCACTAGTGGAAATCCAATTGATGATTAGAGGTCCATATCCGCGTTTTTGTAATTTCTTGGCATGTTGCTTCAAGGTGTAGACCAGAACTAAGTCTCCTTCTTTTAGTCCTTTGTTTTTTATGTGTGCATCATAATATGCCTTTTGTCTTCTCTTGTCCGCGTAAATCCCTGCAACCACTTGTATTCTAGTCTCATGCAGCTTCTCAATTTGGTCTAGCTGCTTGGATAATTCATGTCCTGTCCATTCATTCTGTTGGGCTACTCTCAAAGTGGGCACTAAAAAATCGATAGGCAAGATTGTGTTCTGTCCGTACACTAGATTGAATGGGGTAGTTCCAATGGCAGTCTTGTAAGCGACTCGAAAGGCCTAAATTGCATGATGCAATTGTTGGTCCCAGTCTAACCTTCCACTATTGACTATCTTTGTCAATACTATGCATAACACCTTATTAGAACTTTCCGCTTGACCATTGGATTGAGGGTGGTATGGGGCTGATTTTTTATGGATCACCAAGAATTCATTCATTAAAGACTCTATTATTTCATTAATGAAATGCGTTCCTCGGTCACTCACAATCTCAATTGGTAATCCGAAACGAGTGAAAGTGTGCTCAAAAAGAAACTTGGCAGTGGTCTGAGCATCATTCTTTCTAGTAGCCTTTGCCTCCACCCATTTTGTCAAATAATCTGTGGCTACTATGATATATTCGGCATGTGACCCTTTGGCTGGTGGGTTAATAGGTCCTATGAAATCAATACCCCATTTGGAAAATGCTCTAGCACAAACCATGGGTCTCAATGGCATGCCATCTCACCGAATCGGATATTTGGCCCTTTGGCATGTCTCGCAACTTCGTACATAAGTGTTCGCATCCATATGTAGAGTTGGCCACCACAAGCCTACAAAGAGGATCATTTTTATAGTTCTCTCGGCTGAAAAATGACCTCCTACAGCACCTGCATGTGCCATCTCTAATATGGTTAAGTATTCTCCTTCATGCACACATAACCATAACTGATTGTCTTTCCCTTTCTTAAACAAGTGTCTTCCCATGAGTACATAATCCTTACTCATTTCCTCCAGAGACCGTTTCCATGCTAAGCTGACTCCTTCCTCGTGTGCCCGTGTCTTTAGGAATTCACTAATGTTTCACTCCATTTGGGTGCTATTGTAGAGAAGGGTAAG
This sequence comes from Ceratopteris richardii, assembly GCA_020310875.1. Classification (NCBI taxonomy): domain Eukaryota; kingdom Viridiplantae; phylum Streptophyta; class Polypodiopsida; order Polypodiales; family Pteridaceae; genus Ceratopteris; species Ceratopteris richardii. The sequence goes on from CM035411.1 coordinate 74,326,785, forward strand.
GATGTGTGATCATCGGGTATGGTTTCCTGACATTCTACACAATTACTCACATAGTCATGGACATCTTTAGGCATATCAAGCTAGTATACTCCTCGTCGCTTCAATTCTCTTAGAGTTCCGTGAATTCCTTTGTGCATCCTCCATTTGTTTACATGAGCTTGTTCAATCAACTTCACTTGTTCGTCTTCCTCAACACATCTAGATAATACACCGTTGGGTTCCTTATGGTACACACTTCCTGCAATAATGTGCAAGTTACATGATTGTAGAATTTCCTGTTTACTTTCTTTATTAATCGCGTGTCGTGGGCCATGAGTGAGTATTGGAATTAGCTTCTCTGCCCACTTTGGGCACACTTCCAAATTAAACAGGTAAGTGTCTAGCAAATCGTCTGGCACTCCACTTGGTGGTTCTCCATGTCTTAATCTAGAGAGGTGATCCGCTCTTATATGGGTATTCCCCTTTTTTCACTATTACTTCAAACTCAAATTCCATCAATAACAGAAACCATCTCACAAGTCTTCCCGTGTTACAAGGCTTATTGACTAAGTACAATAAGGCTTGATGATCTATGAAAAACTTGAATTTTTTGGCTAAGAGATAATGTCTAAATTTCTTTACAGCATACACCATTCCTAATCCCTCTCACTCCATAGTTGTATAGTTTCTCATGGCTTGATTCATTTGTCTACTCGAATAGGCAATTGGGTGATCTAACTTTCCCTCATCTGCCGGCTGAGCTAAGATGCATCCTATTGTGTAATTTGAAGTGTCCACATGAATATGGAAAGGCTTGTTCCAATTCAGTGTTTTCAAAATTGGGGCCGTGCTAGGTTGCCTTTTTAACTCATTAAATGCCTTTTTGCATTCATCAGTTCAAGTGAATTGGGTCAGCAGTCCATACAAGGGTTTGGAAATTATGGCGTACATGTGGATAAATCGACGGTAGTATCCACAATGTCCCATAAATGCTTTCACTTCTTTTGCATTCTTCGGCCTAGGAAGTTCTAAAATGACTTTAATCTTGTCTTCATCTGTAGATATTCTGTTTCTAGACACTATGTGTCCTAATATCTTCCCTTGTCTGACCATGAAAACACACTTCCTAGGGTTCAGGCAGACTCTATATTGTCGACATTTATCAAATATTTTTCGTAATTCGAAATGTGGTCTTGCCTTTGATTTGAATATGTACATAGGTCATCTACATACACTTCCATACTCTTCTTTAGGAATTCTTTGAAAACATGACACATCAACCTTTGGAAAGTAGCAGGCGTGTTAGTGAGTCCAATAGGCATCACTCTGAAAGCAAAGACTCCCCATTCAGTCGCGAATGCGGTCTTATGTTGATCCTCAGTAGCAATAGCTACTTGGTTGTATCCAGAGAATCCGTCTAAGAAGCTATAGACTTCTTTTCCTGCAACTCTTTCCAATAAGTGGTCGGTGATAGGTAATGGATAGCTATCACGGATCGTGGCTGCATTCACCTTCTTCATGTTAATGCATACTCTGAGTTTTTTGTTCTTCTTAGGCACAACCGCTAGTGGTGATACCCATTCAGTGAGTTCTATTTCATAAATGAATCCAACCGCTAATAACTTGTCTATTTCTTCTTTTATTTTAGCAGCATAGACCTCATTGTATGTGTAAGGGCATTGTTTAGATGGTTTTTCCTCTGTCGTCATTGGTATTCTATGAGAGCAAATAGAGGGTTCCACACCCTTGAGATCCTTATATGTCCATGCAAATACATCTCTATATTCCCAGATCAACTGTATTAATCCTTCTTCTTCTTCTTCTTCTGTCGACACGTCTTTCCCTATGTATGTACATCTTTCTTCTCCATCTTCTACAGTCACTATGATGTTTTTTGTTTGTTCCTTGTTGTCGTACGCTTCTCCTTCTCTTGCCTCTCTCTTAGGCATTTGAATAGCTATTTTTCTCTCTTCTACTTCATATCTTTTAAAATGCTCGAGAACCTCAAAACGGTCAGGATTTGGTTCGATCTTACTTACACTTTCCTCCTACTTTGGTGCTATGGGGGTTGCTTCTATTGCTAAAACCTTGGTCATTTCCTGCTTATCTTCGGTTTGGATGGCTTCTAGGTAGCTTTCTTCTGAATCAAATTCTGGTTCCATTTCTATGCTCTTGTATTCTTCTTTCCACTCCTTTTCCAATATTTCCCCTGCTTCTACTTCTTGAAGGACAACCATGTACAAATTTACGTCATAGTCTTCTTCATCCACACATTCATTGATTGTCAAAACTTCTTCATTCACACATACATCCAAGGTTGCTAGTATTTCCATCCATCCGTGAAGTTCAAACGTTTCATCAGGGAAGATTGAGGCATGTACATTGAATCTTTTATGGTCCGGTAATTAGGATGTCCCATTGGCCACAACTGCCTTTTATTATCCTCTTTCTTGGCTTCTTTACACATCCATAATTGGGCATCCTCATGCATCCATTATTGGTCGCTTGATCCAGCGCTATGGATAGACAACTCATCCTCTTCTTTATGTATGGGGTTCCATTGTAGTGGTGGTATATCTCTGTACGCAAGGGTATGCAAGTTTATTTTGGTGGTGTTTCCTTGATGTTGAAGGTATAAAGAGTCTCGTCCCCAATCTTGCACTACCCTAAGCTGTCTCATGAAGGGTCTTCCTAATATCAGCTCATAATTGTTTGCTTTTCCAAATTGACAGATGGCTAAAGTATGTTCAAATTCAACTCATCAAGTGGTTAATTTGATCTTTTCTAATATTCCTAATGGTTTTTCAACATGACCATCTGCTAATTGAAGCTTCATGCGAGTGGGTCGTAAGGCAGGCTTTCCCCATTTCTCCCAAATCTCTTTGGTGGCAATACCTAGTCCTGATCCTGTGTTTAGGATGGCTTTGGTCATATAGCCATTGTAAGTGATAGGTAGACACGTGTTACCTTCCTCTCCTTCACTAAATTCTCCAACCTTATCCACTGGAATTTGTACTCTATGTGGGTTTTCCTTTCCCTTGCTTTCCTTTTCGTCCTTCTCCTGCCCTAATTCTAGTTGACCTACTAATTGTTTCCATAATTGCAGTCTATCTGAGTTTCCCTTTCCTTTTCCTCGTACTGTGGGCGCTCTGAAGATCCTGGATTCTTTTTCGTATTCTCCCATGTAATTTGGTAGGGTCGAAATGCTCTGATTTTCTTCCCTATTTCAGTCTAGTCTCGATACTTCCTCATATACTTCTTCCATGTTGGGATTTGGTTGATAAAATTCCACATCTAATTCCTCAAAAGGAGGTTTAGGCAATCCATTCCTTTTCCACTGTTCTTCTCAGATCCTATTCCATAATTCGTTTGGCCAATCAGCTTCTAAATCTGGTACTGTTGACATAGGTTCGTCCTGGTTTTTCACTAGCTCACATTTATCATCCTTCTCTTTAGGTTCTTTTTCCTTGGATTTAACACAATCCTTGTATTGATCCTCCACTATCCCTGTCTCCGGGAGGGCTGGAATGGTCTTCTCTAGGGTGGCCTGAGCTACCTCTATGAGTTTTCTACATATAGCAAGCCTTTCCTTTTCTAATTCTCCTTGTGGGTAAAGCTTTTCATGTTGATCCACATTCGGTCCAGTCTTAATCCTAGCTTGGTATGCTTTCAACCACATGTCCAAATCATCCAGTTTTGGGTGAGCTAGAATTGATCCTGGCTTTTCTAACTCTGAGATAGGCGGTGGAATGGAAACTTCTTCCCGAATCTCTGGTTCTTTAGGCTTCTTATTGCTTTGTGTATGCTTCTTATTTTCCTGATTTTTGTTTTTCATCCATTTTTCCTTAAGCTTTTCTCTTCTTTCCTTCCACTTTTGGATTTTCATTGCCTCAGCACTCTCGCGCTGGTCTTCTGAATCTTCCACTATTTGAACTTTGGGGTCTAACGTTTTACTGTTTCCTTGTTCAAGGTCTGGTTGTTTTCCTTTTTGTTCCTTCGTTCGTGCTCATGTAATGGCCTTTAATGGTACAGTGTATTCCTTGTCACTCCCCGGTGTTTCTATTACGTTGATTACATTAATAGGTGTAGTGTCTTGAGCCTTGTTGGGGTTTTTTGGGCAATCTCGAAAGAGATGTTCCTTTCCACAGTCACTAAAATATCCTTCCCAAGTCCTAAGAGGTGGTGGGTTGTACGGTCGAGTGCATTCTCTGATAAAGTGGTCTCCTCCGCATCTATAACACGGTCCTCTTGGCATAGGTGGTCTGATGGGTGGTCTTACGAGTGGCTGTGCTTTAGGTGCAGTGTACATTAATGTTGCCACTTCTAGACCATAGATATTGTCATATCCTTCGTATCCATAGTATTGCAGATCATAAACTTGCTCGTACTCCATTATACTAGCATCATAGGAATAGTACACCCCTTGGGATTGCTCGTATCCTTGGTTCGTTGACTCTACACTGGCTATTGGTGATGCTGGCACTATGGCTCTTTCTAAGTTTTCCTCTGGTTGGGTAAACTTGACAGGCAATTCATGTTGGGGATGTGACAGCTGTGGTCCTAACACTGGCTGGGGTTGTGGATATTGTGCTTGCTCGTATGGCCTCGGTGCTCTTGGTGGTGTTGGGTAGGGATTGTACCTGGGCATATCTCTGCTTGGCTCTCTAGGTGGATATCCATATGGCTGATACTGAGGTGGTTGTAGAGGCCCTGTCTGCCTATTGAACGGGCAATTTTTTGTGGTGTGATTGGTGTATTTTTGTTCTATGTGACAATATAAGGCCGTTCCTTGATGGGGCTGTCTATTATAAGGGTATGTCTGAGGTACGCCTGTTCCTCCTCGAACACACATGTGAGTGGGGTGATCACCTCTACATGAGCTACATCTTCATAACATAGGTATTCTCAATGATAGATGCTCATAGATCCTTGGCCTGAGAACTCCTAACTTCTTTGCTACCAGATCTGCTAGCTCTTCCACATTGCTTGAGTTGGAGGTTACTGTGCTTCTAGTGTCTTCTGATTTAGTAGGACTAGGCGTACCCTTGAGATCACCTGCTAGGTTGTCCTCAAGGTCAATACACTCTTGGAGACACTCACTCAATGTCTGTAGTCTCTTCACATAGACTAATGTTCTTAGAGTTCCCTTCCTTAATACGTCCAAAAATAATGATATCATTTTTTGTTGCGTAGGTCTTTCTGCTATAGGACATCTATCCACATAGTGATTGAATCTTTGGGTAGTTGTTTTCACGATTTCATTAGGGTTCTATTTAAAACTATGGATTAAAGACGACGAATTGTGTTTAATCCCTCTCTTAGTGAACTCTCCTATGAATTCTTGAAAGAATTGCTCCATATTTCCAAATTGATTGAGATCTAGAGGTTGGAACCATGTCAGAGCCGTTCTTGTGAAGGTGAGTCCAAAGGACTCATACTGCAGAAAGAAATCCTCCACTTGTTCAGCTCTTAAAACTTGTTTAAATTCAGCAATGTGGTCGTAAGGTTCTCCCAATCCATCATAATGGTTTCTCATACATTTGGCTACCTGAATAGGTCTTAATCTTCTTACGAGCTCAGGCTGTCTGGGCATTACTGGGAATGCGGGGATGGCTGGTCTAATTGGGGGTATTCCAGGTTGCACTCCCAAGGGTGGTCTCGGTCTCACAGGTGGTCGATGTTGGTTGCCTATTCCAGGGTGTGTCTGATTGTGTGCTTGCATTCCAGGCATTGTAAACTATACATGTGTTCTATTTGGAGCACTCCGTTGGCTTGCTTGTCCCGACATAGTATGTTCTATCTCTTGTTGTGTCCCAAAAGGATTCTGAGAGGTAGTTGCCTGATCTCGTTGGGGAAATACAGGCAAGCCCAAATACTTCAATAGAGCTCTATCTAAGACATCGACAAGCCAATACCTTCATTTGTTCTTGTCTAGGTAGGTTACTCTAGACTCGTCTTCTGGGTCTTTTAACTCGTAAAAGGTCATAGGGCTTTCTTGGTGTTCGTGTGCAGGTGAATCAGTTTGCAGCAATAAATATGGTCCATGGACCAAATAGACCTCCAGTAAATAGTCATCTTGAGTTATCAAATCCCCTCTCAAGATTCATGTCACTACTGACTTGCCGCTAGGGGTAGTCACTAACTCTTTAGAGTCCCGTCTTCTTGAATGTTCTTGTCCTTCCAATTCTCCTCTCTCATTGATCAAGTCCGGGTGTTCTGTCACCATATAGATGTGACCCAACTTATCCATATATACTCCTCCTTCATACTTGACAACTGGTCTGGGCATAATTGTGGAGTTGTTGGAGGTTACCATCCTAGCAACTGACCTATTTAACCCATCCAGGAAGATAGGAATCTCTTGGGCATTAGTAGACACATATTGCAAGGAGGTGTGATACTCCCCTTCTACTGTAGACATGAAGTTTCTTCTGGGAACATGACCTTGCATGTCTTTTGAAGCCATGGGTATCTCCTCCTCCGAATCACTAGAGGTGTCGGAATAGGTAGAACGCTGACTGACCTGAGTGGTGCTTCCTACTGATGATATGACACTTCTCTGGCTACTCAAAACTCTTCCTGACCTCAAGTTCATTCACCCTCCTGGGGCTCTCTTGACCTCTAAAACTCTCCCTAAGTGGCTCCTCAAATGCCTCAATTTCACCCTTGAAAGTGCTCAGAGTGTTCTGGATGATACCACTTTGGCGATACTACACTAGGTGATACCAAGTTGTTGACGATACGATACCACTTCAGGACACGATACGATACTAGTCTTTGTCACGATACGATGCCAAGTATGTTCACGATACGATACTTGGGAAATCCATGATAGGACACCAGAAGACTAAACGATACGATACTATGGGCAACATGCGATACGATACCACCCGAAGTGATGATACGATACTACTGTAGGGCATGATACGATACTAGAAATTCTGACGATATGATACCAATGCAGCTGGCAATACGATATCCTGAAACAGCACGATATGATACTAAAATTAGCATGATACAATATTGGAACTCTCACAATACGATACCACTTTTTGGACGATACGATACCAGACTTTTTCACGATACGATACCAGAAAGGTTGCGATACGATACTGGAAAATGAGGCGATACGATACCGCTGGGTCAACGATACAATACCGTGACCGAGACGATACGATACCAAAGTGGACCGCGATACGATACCACTTGGCAAATTGCGATCGTGATACCAACTAGGCGATACGATACTAAAAAATGGTATCGTGATACCACATCTGGTAACCGGCGATACAATACTTTGGCGAGTATCGCGGTACAAGGGAATTTTTGGTATCGCGATACCAAAAACTCAACCGATCGCGATACTGTAGCCAAATCACTTCCAAATTCAAAATTTTTTTCACCCCTTGGTTCTTCTCTCACCCTCTTCACTCCTAGACTTCTGTTTCACAAATAGAACTCCTCAAATCACTCTGTCCCACCCCGCGATACCGTCTGGGCCTTTAATCACATGTGAGTGCAATTTTTCAAAGTTTTTGAGATTAATATTTGCATGTTATGCTTAGGCCTTGAGCTCACTAGGTAAGTGTGGGGGCTCTATTTGCACGATACCAATCTGGCGATACCGGTCACTGCTCTCAGACGATACCACACTGGAAGCAAATATCAAATGAACTTCTATTTTTGGTTTTTATAGTTCTTGGTGACTAAAGCCTACACCACAGTAATTTGGCAATTTTTTTGGGAATTTTTCTTGATAATTTTGACTTACTCCTACTCCACTTCTCTTCCTAGCCTAACCCTAAGTCTTTCTCCTCTCTCTCTCTACAGACCCTAAACCTAAAAACTCATTACGCACACCTCCAGGATGTGAAGTAACAAGTGCTGAAGCATCAAACTTCTTGCCACTAAACGAATTCACTCCTACAAGTACGATTTTGTCACTCTAGAGCTATAATCATCACGAAGGCACCTTTGTTGAGTGTATTCCTTGGCAACGGCACCAAAAACGTGTGTACCATAGTCACAAAGCCTTACGAACTTGTGCCAAAGAGACTAAATCTCATTTGCCACACAAGTGCATATAGTGGTGGATTGACACACGCTTAATTATCAATCCGAAGTACTGACCTAACCAAGTGTATGAGGACATGTGCATTCATGATGGAAAATGAAGTGGTTCAGATAAAATGCTTGAGAAAATACTAATCTACCTCTATACCTTACTTAACCTCTGAAAGTGTTTGCCGTGATACCACTTACAATAGTTTTCACTAAATCGAGGATATCTCCTAGCTCAGGACTCCGAATATGACTAATAGTGGGTTCATTTCGAAGCTGTCAACAAGATGCTTTTATTGGAGGGTTTCACTCAATTCTGACAACTGTGCTTCAAGTTATGTCAGAAATAGTGAATGGTGGGAAACTTCCACACCCACTTCACCACTCCTACTTGCTCGGACACACACTACAGCAGCTCCAAGACAAGGAGATGGGGTAGATAACAGCCTTACACACACATTCCAAGCTACACACACACATGCAAGATCAAAGAGAAGATGAAAATCTGCAGGAAAGAAGCAAATTCAAAATTCTCAAGCTCTCCTTCTTCAAAATGGCAAAACGTCCTTACAAAGAGTCACAAAGTGACTTATATACATGTGCCCTAAAAATGGTCCTTTCACACAAGTGACCGGCACTTTATTGACTAATCCCTGTTCTCCTACTATTTTACAAGAAATATATTACAATGACTTGGGATTATGCATCTAGAGGGATCCTCTAGTGCATTTACATCGCTTTTTAGGGAATTCTTAAGATTTTGAAGAAGAAAAATATGCCCATTAATTTAAAAATTTTGGGGCTCCCCTTTTGTGTTTCTTTGCTCTGCAACACTCTCCCCCTCTTTGTCTCTGTCGTCCCTTGATAGGCTTTTGCTTCTCGTTTATAGCTTGTTTAAGGCTTCTGAATACACGCAACCAGTGGTCGAAGAAGCGATAAGGACTATGAGGCAATTTGTTACTTTATCCGAGGTATGTCCTTTGCTTCTCTCTGCCCCTTGGTATTCCGTACATCACAAATCTGGGTTGCTGTATTAAGTCGGGCTGCCGCGCACGCCATCAGTGGAAGGATTAGGATCTGCCAGATATCTTCTTGCACTTCTTCATGGATACTTATTGGCCTTGATCCGCCCTTGTCACTTACGTACTTTCCCTGGTTGTATTGTCTTGAGCGTGTTTACCTTCTACCACCCCACCCCTTAATTTGCTAACCTCTACTCTCTTTTAAGAGAGCATTACATTTTAAAGGTCCTATTTTTGAATCCTCTTTATCATCCTTCAAGACCTGTTCCATTTCTTCTCACGGCATGCATCAAGTGGACAAGGAGGCAACTAGGACCTTTAGACAATTGGTTATCTTATCCGATGAAGAGTCCTTTGTGTGTTGTCTCTCTCCTCGACTTGTTTCGCTTCACTGCCAGCTCCTAGTGGATGAGGAAGTTGTGTGCAACCTCCCATGAAATGTCCTGGTTGTTATCTTTCTTTAATTCTTCCATTCCTTAAGACCTGGGCCTTTGGCGTTGTTGGTTGATGCGTGCCCCTACGGGGCTTTGGGCAGAGAGTTGTTCTTTTTCTTGATAATCTTCATTCCTTATTGAGCAAATTTATTCTTTGATTTTCTTCTTCTTCTCTTTTTGCTTGATTCCCCTTCCACAAATACCCATGTATAGTCGACAATTTCGCCTAATTGTTGGGTGGTTATATTATATGGATCACTCGGGCGTGTTACTAAGATGTGTTCCCCCACATGAAATTGCTTCAGTCATTACAATAGCCCATTCTGCCCCAACCGGAGGACATTTTGCGGTTGACCTGACACACTAGAAGATCCTACAGAGTAGTTTATGGTGGCCTATGATGTACCATGATGTAACCCAGTATGTGCGGCAGTATGATGCGTGTCAGCATTCTGATCAGCCTTTACAATGACATCTCTTTCTGCTCCAACTAGTTGTGCCTCTTGAACCCTTTTAGAAATGGGGTTTGGATTTTATTGGCCCCATTACTCCTCTTGCAATAGTTACCAGCAACCGATACATTCTGACATGCACGGATTATGTGACTCGGTGGGCCGAAGCTTGGGCTCTTTGGTCAGCTACAGCTGTTGCGGTAGCTAAATGTTTGATGAAGGATACTTTTCCACGCTATGGGTTACGCTTGGAGATAGTAACTGATCAAGGTACACACTTTGCAAATACATTAATGCAAGTGCTTACTAAAACCTTTGAGATGGTCCATAAGTTCAATTCTCCCTACTATCCACGAGAAAATGGACTCGCTGAGAGCACCAAAAAATCTTTGTTGACCATCTTAGGGTATTAGATTTTCCAGAGAGATGGGACCAATTCCTGCCTGCCGTACTATGGGCTTACCATACAACATATAAAGTGGCGATCGGAATCACATCTTTCAAGTTGGCTTATGGTTTGGAGGCGACTGTGTTGGTGCAGACCAATCACCAATTGAAGGCTTGGAAGATCAAATGATGAAAGAAAAATCAATTCCTAGAGTGTGGAAGAAGATTACATTCAGAGGACAAGAGAAGTGTACACATATGTACATTAGTATAAGTCATAGATGACTTAGATCTTTTGTTTAGTAAGAATCATGTACAAATTATCTATAAATATCTTGAGAAAAGTCGGGGAATGTATGAGAGCATATGTGACATTAGTTAGAAGTCAAGAATGAGGGAGATAGAAGTTATGAGATAGAGAAAAAAGATTTGTGTGTTAGCTCTCATCACTCAGTTGTAATTTCTCTGAGTAAATGAAAATTTTTGCGCCCGATGTTTCTGCGTGTTCTCCTTCTACAGTAGATCAATTGTGAAATGCTTTTGTACAAGTCTAAGTTGAGAGTTGCTTGACCTCTGTGCAAAGTTTTAGCTTCCAATTGTAATCAGGCTGAGTGAATTAAGTGTAGGAACATTCATATGTGAAGTGTGTTCACTGGTTCCTAAAACAGGCACAGATTTCGAAGTTAATGTTTTGATCATTTCTCCTAGCACAGTTTAAAGTTTTGCATGAGTGAAGGCTTAATCTTTAAGTTGGAAGATAAGCCACTTATGTCTAGAAGCATTTTGTAAAACGGGTTCTATTCAAGGAGAACCAAGTCTTAAAAGTTACAGGTGTAAAGTCGATTGTTTTGGATGACAGTTTCTGACATAGGTAACTTGAGAAGTTGATTTCTCAAGCTATACTTAATCTTTTGAAGAGATTCAACTTGGAATAGATGCGCAGTCTCTAGCATATGCTTCGTACAAAGTTTCATAAAAAACTTTACACGTTTGATAAGTCAATGTGAGGAAATAGTGCAACAGACTTTTCTGTGTTTCATCTTTTTCACAGATTTGTTAATCTTTTGACAATTAGCAATTGATCCTCTAAACTAGTGGAGTGTTTGACTTATTCTTGGTATAGAGGTGCTCTAATCACAAGAATAAGTTGTTCTTTTGGAGATTAATATTCTCCATCAGTGGTATCAGAGCAGGAGACATCAATTTGAAGAAAGATCCCGACTGCTGCAGATTCAAGAAATTCAACACTTGAAGGACTAAGAAGTGAAAGCTTGGAGTCAAAGTTCAAGGAGAAGACTATTTAACATCAAGAAAAGCAAAAGGAGTCCAATTCGAAGTAAAGGTACATACATTGTTTGTAAAGCTTGAAGATTTCAATACACAGGTGGACATAAGATGGGAGAAAGCTTGCAGATTGATAAGCTAGATAGGGAGAACTATCCAGCATGGTCCATGAGGATGGAAGCACACCTCATGAGCAAAGACCTTATGGCATTCATTACAGGAGAAGAAGAAAAGCCTGAATTTTCAGATCCTAGTATTCCAACTAGGGAGGAGCTTGCAATTTTGAAGACTTGGATGAGAAAGGATGCTCAAGCAAGGAGTATCATTTACATGGCTGTAAATGATTATTTGCTACCTCACATTAGAGGTTTGGAAAGTGCCACAGATGTTTGGAATGCCTTGGAAGAGCATTTCCAAAATACAACTAAGTCAAGGAAGTCCTCACTATGGGCTGAGTTCACAACCTTCAAGAAGAAGAGCTCACAATCAATTTCAGATTATGTGGCAAGGATGAAAGATATTGCAGATAGCTTGGGAGCAGTGGATGAAGACATTGAAGAGGAAAAGTTGGTAAGACAAATACTTACAGGTTTGAGAGGAGATGAGAAGTGGAAGCCTTTTATATTGTCCATAGAGTTGTCACTTGATCACTTTACTCCTGACCTTAATCAATTGCTAGGACATATGCTAACCTTTGAGCAGGATCTTAAAGGAGACAATGATAGAAGTACAAGTCAAGCTATGTACTCCAAGGACAAGAAAAAGAATGGCAAGGGAAAGCAATCGAATGATGATGAAGGGAATTCAAATCAAGCTAACTTCACAAAAGGGAAGACAAATTTCAGAGGTAAAGGAAGAGGAGGTAAGAACAAAGATAATGCTAAAGCTTGTTGGATTTGTGGCAGAACAAATCATTTGGCAAATGATTGTTGGTATAACAATCAAAATGGAGGATACAACAATCAGAATTATAATCAAAGAGGTAGAGGAGGCAGAAACCAAAGAGGCAACTTCAGAGGAAGAGGTGGTAGGACATCATATGGTAGAGGAGGTGGAAGAAACTTCCAATCTCAGTCCTACAACAATAATTATTACAATTATGCATCAGATCAGAAGGATGACATGACTCTTATCTTGAATGCAACTCATGAATCAATGGGAGAAGATCAAAGAGTGTTTTATATTGACTCAGGGTGTAGTAACCATCTGAGTGGGAATCTATCCTTGATGACTGATATGGAAGCAAGGGTGAATGGACATACAGTTCAAACAGGTGATAATACCAAACATAAAGTGGAGAGCATTGGATCAGTGAAGACAAAGAGTGGAAGTACACTTCTGAGCAAGGTACTTTATGTTCCTACTATTCCTAAAAATTTGATAAGTGTAGGGCAAATTGTGGAGAAAGGATATGAAGTAAGATTCACAAATGATGGTGTCTATGTACAAGATCCAAATCAGGGATATAGAAACATAATTGCAGGGAAAAAGGAAGGAAGATTGTTTACTCTCAAAGTCCAAGGTAATGTGGGACATGCATTATTTACCTATGGAGGTCAAAAGGTGTCTGAATTAGACCTATGGCATAAAAGGCTAGGTCATTTCAATGAGAGAGCTATAAAGGAAATGTCAAAGAATCAGGTGGTGCTTGGATTGCCAAATATTGAAGGGCAACATATGGTGTACAAGTGTGAAGCTTGTCAATTAGGTAAAGCACATAAGAGTTCTTATAACAAATCAGGGTACAAGTATTCAAATATGCTTGAATTGGTTCATACAGATGTATGGGGTCCCTCAAGGGACTATAGCATAAATGGATCCAGATATTATGTGTTGTTTGTTGATGATGCAACCAGGTGGATTACTTTGTATGTAATCAAGGATAAATCAGAAGTTTTCAAGACATTCAAACATTTTCATGTCTATGCAGAAAGGATCACAGGACAAAAGCTAAAGAGGTTAAGATCAGATGGAGGGGGAGAGTATTTCTCAAAAGAGTTTGATGATTATTTGTGGAATGCAGGTATCAAAAGAGAAGTGACTTGCAGGTATTCCCCTCAACAAAATGGAGTAGCAGAAAGGAGGAATAGAACTCTTGTAGAGTTTGCAAGAGCCATGATGAAGGAAAAGAATTGTCCAAATTACTTATGGGCAGAAGCCATTAACACTGCAACATACCTTGTGAATAGGTTGCCTTGCAAAGCTTTGGATGGAGGAACCCCTTATGAAGCATGGTGGGGTAAGAAGCCTAGTCTTGATCATTGTAAAGTATTTGGATGTATTGCATATGCTTATGTTCCTTCACAATTAAGACATAAGCTAGAACCAAAAGCAGAAAAGTATGTGTTTATTGGATATGATGATAGACAGATGGGTTACAGGTTGTGGAGTCCATCTACAAAGCAATTTCTTGTTACTAAAGATGTGACATTTGATGAGCAAAATATGTGGTATACAGGATCATCAAATGAGTATACAGGTGTTGAAGAAATTCAGAGAAAAGGAAAGGCAAAGGTAAAAGTATGTGAAGAAATTGTTGATGAAATTGACTCTAGATGTAGAGTGCAGGATCATGTAGAAGAAGGGCCAAGATTTGATCCAGAATCAAATGAGGCTGAAACTTCAAGAAGTGCAGAAATCAGAAGATCTACAAGGGAAAGGAAAGAACCTATAAGGTATAGTTATGATACATCTTTCCTAACAACAAAAGATTATGCATACATTGTAAAGACAGAAGAAGATCCAACCACTTATGAAGAAGCCAAAGGTAAACAGAATTGGGGAAAGGCAATGCAGGAAGAGTATGATGCTCTACTTGAAAATGAAACTTGGGAACTAGTACCAAGACCAAAGAATCAGAAGGTCATTGGATGTAAGTGGGTATATAAAACAAAGAGGTTTGCAGATGGTAAGGTGTCTAGATACAAGGCTAGACTTGTGGTCAAAGGTTATGCCCAAACTTATGGGGTAGATTATGATGAAACCTTTAGTCCTGTTGCTAAGATGTCTACAATTAGGACATTGATTGCTATTGCTGCTTGTAAGGGATGGAAATTATCACAACTGGATGTGAAAAATGCATTTCTAAATGGTTACATTGCAGATGAAGTATATATGGAGCAACCAGAAGGCTTCATGGAATCAATTGGATCAGATTATGTGTGTAAGCTCAAGAGAGCTTTATATGGATTGAAGCAAGCCCCAAGAGCTTGGAATTACAGATTGGTCAAGTTCTTGAATGAATGTGGATTTCAAGCATCAAAGGCAGATAGTAGCTTGCTAGTGAAGGCAAGTGAAAATGGATACATTTACATGTGCATTTATGTTGATGATATTATTGTTACAGGAACAGATGCTCAAGGAATCAATGAACTCAAGAAGCAAATAGAGAAAGAGTTTAAGATAAGTGATTTGGGAAACTTATCTTATTTTCTAGGAATGCAGATTGTGTATACTCAACATGGAGTATATGTTTCACAAGAGAGATATTTGAAGAATCTTCTAGTCAAGTTTAACATGGAAGATTGCAAGATCTCAACTACACCATTGGAGGTAAATCATAAATTAAGCAGGTATGGAGGTGAAGAATTCAATGACATGAAGAAATATCAGAGTTTGGTAGGTAGTTTAATCTATGCTACCTTGACAAGGCCAGATTTATCATATGCAGTAGGTGTGTTGTCACAATTCATGCATTGTCCAAAGAAGACTCATTGGATTGCAGCCCAAAGGGTACTCAGATATATCAAAGGAACTCTAAGTGAAGGTCTGTATTATGGTTTCACTTCTGACACAAGAATCAAAGTATTTAGTGATGCAGATTGGGCAAGTGATTCAGATGATAGAAGGTCTACTCATGGATATCTATGTTATGTTGGAGACAAGTTAGTGTCTTGGTGTTCAAAGAAGCAACATACAGTTGCTTTATCATCCACAGAAGCTGAGTATAAGGGAATGGTAGAAGCTGCAAAGGAAGTGATATGGTTGAAGACCTTGATGAAAAGTTTTGAGATTGATCATAGTACTCCAATAATTTTTGGAGACAATATGAGTTCTTTGTATTTGGCAGCTAACCCTGTTTTTCATGCCAGGACTAAGCATATAGAGATTCAGTATCATTTCTTGAGGGAAAAGGTACTAGATAAAGAGATTGAAGTGATGTATACTCCAACAAAAGAACAATTGGCAGATATGATGACAAAGAGTCTGGATGGACCTAAATTACAAAGGTTCAAAGACATGGCAAGTATAAAGAAGACAGAGAAAACCTCAATTGATGATTGAGGGGGAGCTGTTGGTGCAGACCAATCACCAATTGAAGGCTTGGAAGATCAAATGATGAAAGAAAAATCAATTCCTAGAGTGTGGAAGAAGATTACATTCAGAGGACAAGAGAAGTGTACACATATGTACATTAGTATAAGTCATAGATGACTTAGATCTTTTGTTTAGTAAGAATCATGTACAAATTATCTATAAATATCTTGAGAAAAGTCGGGGAATGTATGAGAGCATATGTGACATTAGTTAGAAGTCAAGAATGAGGGAGATAGAAGTTATGAGATAGAGAAAAAAGATTTGTGTGTTAGCTCTCATCACTCAGTTGTAATTTCTCTGAGTAAATGAAAATTTTTGCACCCGATGTTTCTGCGTGTTCTCCTTCTACAGTAGATCAATTGTGAAATGCTTTTGTACAAGTCTAAGTTGAGAGTTGCTTGACCTCTGTGCAAAGTTTTAGCTTCCAATTGTAATCAGGCTGAGTGAATTAAGTGTAGGAACATTCATATGTGAAGTGTGTTCACTGGTTCCTAAAACAGGCGCAGATTTCGAAGTTAATGTTTTGATCATTTCTCCTAGCACAGTTTAAATTTTTGCATGAGTGAAGGCTTAATCTTTAAGTTGGAAGATAAGCCACTTATGTCTAGAAGCATTTTGTAAAACGGGTTCTATTCAAGGAGAACCAAGTCTTAAAAGTTACAGGTGTAAAGTCGACTGTTTTGGATGACAGTTTCTGACATAGGTAACTTGAGAAGTTGATTTCTCAAGCTATACTTAATCTTTTGAAGAGATTCAACTTGGAATAGATGCGCAGTCTCTAGCATATGCTTCGTACAAAGTTTCATAAAAAACTTTACACGTTTGATAAGTCAATGTGAGGAAATAGTGCAACAGACTTTTCTGTGTTTCATCTTTTTCACAGATTTGTTAATCTTTTGACAATTAGCAATTGATCCTCTAAACTAGTGGAGTGTTTGACTTATTCTTGGTATAGAGGTGCTCTAATCACAAGAATAAGTTGTTCTTTTGGAGATTAATATTCTCCATCAGACTGCTCCTATGGAACTGGTGGTTCCTAGTTTGCGAGTGGCATTAGACCAGAAATTACTATCGAAAGAATCTTTTCCCTTTCGATTAGAGGCTTTACGGTCCCTGGATGAACAGCACCTTGAGAGTTTTCTGGTGTTGCAAGAAGTTCAGCTTAGACAAGCAAGAACTCATGATCGTTTCCTTAAAACCCCCGTGTTTACCATCAATCATATAGTGCTCTTTTATAATGCTAAATCTAACCGATCTGCCGAAAAGTTTAAATTGCGATGGTTCGATCCCTACCGTATTGCTGAACAAGTGGGACCCGCCACTTTTCGGTTATCCACCCTCAATGGTGTCCCCCTTCCTAAAGTGATCAATGGCTCGAAGCTTTGTCCCTATTACCCACCACCTACGTCCTCATGATGTGTCATCAGTATTTTTACTCCTTTTCTCTTGCCACTCTTTTCACTCGACTTTCTTTTCTTATCTCCGTGTTTCAGTTGACCAACTGACTGTAATCCTTTTCGTTTTCTTATCTAACCATGATTAATAGCCACCTCTGTGTCTCCGATTTTGTTAATGCGTGCATGTCACGATTATACCTGTCTATTTCCATTGTTGTGTGATGATTAGGTTTCTTTTCGTATGATTCTTCTCGTGTTCTTACTTAATCCTGCTTTTTACACTGATTTTTGCTATTGCAACCCTCTGTGCTTGTGATCTTTGTGGGACCCGTATTCATGTGTGTGATTTGTGTTCTTGCATGTTTCTGAGTGCGCCATGGAAGCTCTAGTGGATATCGTTACCTTCCGTGTGGGTCTCACTCGGGACGTGAGTGAGTACCTACATGCTCACAGCCTATTGGCCTTCACTAAATTGCCTTGGCATTTAGTGGAGTGTCATCCTTTCGTCGCTCAGATCATCTCTGATATTGCTACTACGCCTGCCACAGAACAATGTTGGCCATTGGCATGCTTGAGTCCTCGCATTGTGGTCACAGTTGGCACAGTCGCTGAGCGATTCCGACTTCCTCAGGAGGGGTTGATTGATGGCCCTCTCTTCCCCTTGGAAACTATGAAAGAACTCCTCCCTAGGCACTCGTCTAACAAGTTTTCCATTTTGTGTCGACCTGAACTGAAGCGCACCGCACTCCAGTTCTTGGTCTCTGCATTGAATTTGCAAAAACGCACTTACGGCATTTCACGACCATTCTACTCTGTGATCGACACTGCATCCCGCCAAACCGTCAATTTTTCTTCATTCTTTTTCTGACGTATTCACTGTGAATGTCAAGCGGTTTCGAAGCAGTTAGCCAAGCACAAGATTCCTAGGACTAGATTGCCACATCTTCTTACCTTTCTCCTTCCGGTGATCCAAGCAGAGCAACCACCTCTCGTGCATCCTCTACTATTACATGAGGAGTCTACACAAATGCTGGAGGATGACGATGATGAAGACCTTCTGCATTTCTTCCCACGCAAATGCACACACCTCAGCCTGTCCCAAAGTCAAGTAAAGGACACCACCACTATTCAAGAAGTTGAAGTATTCCATGATACCACCACTTCCTTACAGGTAGAATCTACCCAATCTTCTCCTAGTAAGCAGCCGGATATAGATGTTATTATGGAAGACTTAGCTAAACTCTCATAGCGAGAGGAAACACATCAATCGGAAGCGGAGGCTCTGAAGGAGATAGTGGAAGACACCACTGTCATTGTGTGTCATCCATCTTCTTCACACGTAGCAGATGATCAAGCCGACAAGGTAACGCAACCGACATGTGATGAAGAGGTTGTTACTGAAGTTGTTTTGTCTGTGCCTCAAAATGACACCGGAATTGTCCTAGTGCCGACACCTCTTCTTCCCCTTCCTTCTCCAACCACACTTATTACTACTACCGATGCTTCTACCTCCTCACCGCCAACTGCAATCCGGGAAGCCTCACCAAAACTTCCGTCTTCTCTCGATTATTCTCCCCCCTCGTCTCCCCACCTCCTGTCTTCCCAACTAGCTCTTCCCACCCCGGTGATGTTCGCCAAAATTGGCATCCATGGGCTAGTTCCTCATTCAATTATCCCAGCAGTTACCCATCCAATTGAAGATGGCCACACATACCATTTGATAGGAGTTGCAAAGCAAAGTAGATCTCCTGGAAGCTGACATCGCGCCCTTCTAGGAAGAAATACTTGAGGCAAAAGCCGATAATCACTCTCTGCATGCCCAAATCCAATGACTAGAAGAACAGTTGACAGAGAAAGATCTGATTATTACCAACAAGCACAACGAGATTACAGGATTAAAGCAGGCAGTTGCAGATAAGCAGGATGCCATGATTGTGTTAGGCAACGAGCTACATGCCACAAAGAATAAGTTCATTATATTAGAGGAAGCCTCCCAGTCGCTCGCTATGAATGTAATAAACTCTGAGAAAGAACTCAAGCAGGCTACAAACAAGCTGTTCCACAAAAGTCATGCTTTGGAAGAAGAGATTGGTCTGAATATCAAATTAAATAAAGAGATGGAAGCCATAAAAAAAGAGAGAGAAGATTTTTACAAAACTATGCAGTTTCAATCTCAAGAACTTGAGCGTCGAGAAAAGCAATTAGGAGTTCAGGCTGACAGACTCTCTCGCATTGATGCAGAAGTAGCCGAAATGAAGCTGCGCAGAGATGCTGCTGTAGCCAATGAATTTTATTTACAGGAAGCATTTTTGTAGACTCAGATGGAGTCCCTAATAAGTAAGGCCATTGCTTCCAGTTCAGTTAGAACTGATGCACAGCTGATTGAACCTCAAATTTTGAAGAACATGTTAGATTCTTGAAGTAGAAGATCACCCGTACGTTTAAATTAGCTCGGTCTATGTATGTACAGGGTATCATCGATGAACCCTGAATCTTGCACTTTTCCTTTCCGGGTTCGAGTCCACCGTGCGTGCTAGTGTGAGCCGCTGGAATGTAATATGAAACCCTCAAAAGTTGCACGCATACCGAAAGGGCATAGCGCATTAGCTGTACTCTTTGATTAATAAAGGAAATGTATGTGAAAACAGAGGGTTTATCGTCGGACTGTGAGTCTGGGCGAAAGCCGAAAGTGGATCACAGCACATGTGTTTGATTACTCTGAGTTGTTATCTTTCTGTTAATTAAGTTCAGCATTACACTAAGTTTAATGAAGTATTAAGTTAACTGATGTTCCGGTGATGCGATGAACTACACAGATATATGTCTGATGGTGAAGAACATTGTACTGCACAGTTAGTTACCTTGTGTTGAAGGATGTTGTAATACGCGGACAGATAGTAGTTGCGGGTTAATCGTGTTAAGTCTGTGAAACAGTATACGCGGAATCTGCAGATTTGGGAAAATACCAATAGGGCATGTTTACACACCCCTAACCATCCCAAGAACCCAATATTGATAATAGATTAAACAATAAAGTCTAACAGATTGAAGCAAGCACCTAGGGCATGGAACCATAGGTTGACTACATACCTTCAGGACCAAGGTTTTGTCATGAGTAAAGCAGATACTTCTCTCTTTATCAAGAGAAGTAATTTAGAGGTAATATACCTATGTGTATATGTTGATGATATCATACTTACAGGTAATGATGCTAATGGCATCAAACAGATCAAGAACCAGATGATGAAGGAGTTCAAAATTAGTGACCTTGGATCACTAAAATATTTTCTTGGACTTGAGTTAGTCTATACTAACTCTGGAATTTACATCACTCAGAGAAAGTATATACAGGATATGTTCAAGAAGTTCCATTTGCAGGATGCCAAAGTTGCAAGTACTCCAATGGAGATAAACCTAAAACTAAGTGCTCATGAAGGTGATGTACTTGAGAACATTGCAGGTTACCAAAGCATAGTGGGAAGCTTGAATTATGCTACCTTGACAAGGATTGACATTGCTAATGGAGTAAGTGTGCTAAGTCAATTTATGCACAAGCCTAGGGCACCTCACTTGGAGGCTGCCAAAAGGATCTTGAAGTACCTTAAGGGTACTCAACATCATGGTTTGTATTTCCCTTATACATCAAACTTGGACATTAAGATATATACTCAGATGCAGATTGGGCAAGATGCAAATATGATAGGAGAAGTACCTCAGGATACTTATCATTTGCAGACGATAAGCCAATATCATGGTCATCAAAGAAGCAACCTATTGTTGCTTTATCTTCTACAGAGGCAAAGTATAGAGGATTAGCCAATGCTACTCAAGAGGCTATATGGATCAAATTATTGTATACAAATTTAGGTTTGCACACTACATCTCCAATGATCTTTGGAGATAATACAAGTTCATTACACCTTGCAGCTAATTCCATTTATCATGCTAGGACCAAGCATATAGAGGTCCACTATCATTATGTGAGAGAGAAACTATTGAGCAAGGATATTCAACTGGTATATGTATCAACTAATATGCAATGTGTAGATTTGTTGACTAAAGCATTAGATGGTACAAAACTTTGCAGGTTTAAATTAATGATTGGATTACAAGACATCCATGAATATTGAAGATGATGACCAAGGCAAAAATTTTGGCTTGAGCGGGAGCTGTTGGTGCAAAGTCCAAGCCCACATATTTGGCTTGAGGTTCATAAAGATATGAAGGTCCATGGAAACCATTGCTAGTGGAAATTTATCCTCTTACATTTGTAAAAGTCATTCATTTGACTTGAGAGAATCTTTGTAATCACCTAAATTCCTTTTAGAGGCATCTAATTAGCTTAGTAAGCTAATGATTCCAAGTGAAATCACTTGAAATGATCCACTATACACAGAGCAATCAATTTAGCAGATAAATCATTATCCCCGATTTTTTAGGACCTCTGTAGAGTTTTACCCGTGAGTGCTTCGACATGATTTTCTCCAAATTGGCTAAATGGATTTGCTTCAAATTTTGTTAGCATGTAGATAACTTGGAGCTGATTCCAACAAGCTATAGATCATTGAAATTGGTGGAGAAATGACTAATATATGAGCAGCACAAGTTGACAGTTAAGAATGATTATAACAGAGAGATCATAGATGAACAATGTAGATATAATGTATCAATACTAGTAGCACTGAGCATTAAAAGCAGTAGATGTATGATAAAAATTAGAAGGTTTTCATTGACCCTTCTATTTAGAAGTAGTCTGTTTTGATTCAATCTTTTCATACATAATTTCCAAAGTACATAGGCACTTGTATGGTGTCTTTGGAAAGCTAAGAGGGCCAACATATCAAATCTGAAGACACAAAGGGCTGGTACTAAGTAGGATTTGGCAGTACCTACTCATCACTTCGAGTGTCCATCCATCTTTTCCTATAGTTCCTACCTTGTCAATCACCTTTACTCCCTTCTTCTTTCTTGCAATAGTGGCTTGCTTTTGTATACTTTGCCATTTCCATTGATGAAGGCATTTCCTTAAGGTACTCTCTAATGCCTAATGCATGATAGATCAAAATTGTCAATGCCCCACTACCATTCAGGAACTTCTTCGGACCCCATTTCCTCTTGGCTTCAAATAAGCGTTCTTGGACATAGGGTCTCAGACTCACTTGATTGCCAATTTGTTTGGTGGGATGAGACAGTAGCTGTACTATAATCTTTTGTCGTGTTGTGTATCGGTGCACGTTGGTAAATAAAAAATGTTGATGTATGAGCTTGAAATCCTCTTCAATGTCCACACGATTGATGTCCACAAATGTGGAGGTCTTTGTTCCATGGCTTTCGTCCTTTAGGTCAGTGTTCCCATATTTCTGTCATCCCAATGCTTCTTTAATCAATTCGTCTGTGAACTCAATAATCACCCACTCAGCTTCCACATCGCAAACTTTTTCTTCTGGTACTAAAGGATTATGCAAAGCCCTTTGAAGAGTGCTCATAACCTGAGTACACTGTTGAAGATCCGGATTATAAATTGGTAGCTCAAAATACTTATGAATTCGTGCTCTTGTCATTACTTCGACAATCAATGGAGGTTCATGTAAGACTTTAAAGTCCTGGAACATTGTAGGGAATTGATGATCAGTGTCCATGATCTTTATGGTCACCAATAATAGATACTCTCCTGCACGTTGTTCTTCTCTAAACCAATGGCCCTTAGCTTTGGTTACACTTTGCAGTGGGAAATCGAGTACTCCCTCTTGAATGGTTGCCTTAGAATCTTTGGAATTCATCTGCATTGTCATAAAGGAAAGAATCAGCTTAGAGAAGAAACCAATTCATGTGTTTATGTGTGGTTCAATGAAATGTCCTTTCTTTCTGTTGCTCCATTCCCCTTTGCACAAGTGATTAATGTCTCCTACCATACTTTTCTTAAGTCTTAATCGTGAAAGAAAACAAGAGATTAATGATAGCCGAAGCATTTATTGTTGGTGCAGGACAATCAACAATTGATGTTTTGATGAAGAGTTGAAGTCAAGGTTTGAAGAAAAGATTCAAGTTGTGAAGCGTGGAAGAAGAATACATTCAGAAGAGGAAGATGTGTACACATATGCACAGATAGTTCACTTATATCTTTGAGAAGTTATAAGGTTGTAAATTTTTGTATATATATACTATGAAAATGTCGGGACATTTATGAGAGAGCATGAGAATAGAGTAATCAGAAGTTGTATGTGTCATTAGACATCTTAGAAGTGAGTGAAGACTCTCTCATCACTCAGTTGTAATTTTTCTCAGAAATGAAGAAAATGTTGCACCCGATATTTCTGAGTTTTCTCCTTCTGTGTTAGATCTTTTGTGAAATGCTTTTGTACAAGTCTAAGTCTATAGGTAATCGACCTCTGTACAAATTTTTAGCTTCCAATTGTGATCAGACTGAGAGAATTGAGTGTAGGAACATTTACATATGTAAATGAGAAGAAGTGAAGTTGCAGGAGGCACAAAATTGGATACGAATGTTTTGATCAATTCTCCTTCCACAGTTTAAAGTTTTGAGCAAGCAAGTACTTAATCTTTAAGTTGGAAGGTAAGCTACTTGTGGCTAAAAGCATTTGTAGAAACGGGTTCTAGATTGAGAGAACCAAAGGTTTAAAGTTATAGGTGTCTAAATCAACTTCTCAGAAGAATAGTTTTAGACATAGGTGAGTTGTTGAGATCATTTCTCACGTTCTACTGAATCTTTTGGAGTGATTCAACTTGGAGAAGGTGCACAATCTATAGGCAACACTTCATACAAAGTTTTATAAAAAACTTTACATATTTGATAAGGCAATGAGTGAATTATGTGCAAAAGACTTTCTGTGCAATCTCCTTCTTCACAGTTTGTTCAAAAAATTTGACAATTGAGTATTGATCTTCTAAAATTGGTGAAGATCTGAGTTATTCTTGTTATAGAGGTGTTCTAATTACAAGAGTAACTTGTTCTTTTGGAGATTAACACTCTCCATCAGTGTTATCAGACCAGGAAGCATCAGAATTGAAGGAAGGAGGACCTCGACTGCTGCAGGTGCAAAGAATTCAACATCTGAAGGTTCAAAAGGCGAAAGCTTGAGAGCAAAGCTTGAGAGCAAAGCTTGAGAGCAAAGCTTGAGAAGGAGGTCATACGACATCAAGGAAGTCAGAAGGAGTATTATTCAAAGTAAAGGTACATTTGTCACTCATAAAGTTTAAAGAATTCAATATATAGGTGAAGAAAGGATGGGAGATTCTCTTCAGATAGAGAAATTGGATAGAGAGAACTATCCAGCATGGTCAATGAGGATGGAAGCTCATCTAATGAGCAAAGACTTGATAGCTTACATTACAGGTGAAGAAGAAAAGCCTCAGTTCAGAGATCCTAGTGTTCCAACTAGGGAGGAATTATCAGATTTGAGGAATTGGATGAAGAGAGATGCTCAAGCTAGGAGCATTATCTATATGGCAGTCAATGATTACTTGCTACCTCACATTAGAGGTCTTGAAAGTGCAAGTGATATATGGAATGCTTTGGAGGAGCATTTCCAAAATACCACAAAGTCAAGGAAGGCATCCTTGTGGGCAGAACTTACCACTTTCAAGAAGAAGGCCTTTCAATCCATCTCAGATTATGTAACAAGGATGAAAGACATTGCAGATGCATTAGGAGCTGTTGATGAAGACATTGAGGAGGATAAATTGGTAAGGCAAATCCTCACAGGTTTGAGAGGTGATGACGAATGGAAGCCATTCATTTTTTCTATTGAATTATCACTTGATCATTTTACTCCTGACTTAAATCAGGACATATGTTAACCTTTGAGCAGGATGTCAAAGGTGAAGGTGATAAGAGTACATGTCATGCAATGTACTCAAAGGATAGACAAATTGTTGAAAAGGGTTATGAAGTGAGATTCACCAATGAAGGAGTGTTTGTGGAAGACCCTAGCAATGGGTATAAACAAATTGTTTCAGGGAAGAAAGAAGGAAGATTGTTCACTTTGAAGATTCAAAGTAATGTTGGTCATGCCTTGTTCACTTATGGAGGACATAAGATCTCTGAGTTAGATCTTTGGCACAAGAGGCTTGGACACTTCAATGAAAGAGGTATCAAAGATATGATTAACAATTGTTCAGTGCTTGGATTGCCTAATGTTGCAGGTCAACATATGACATACAGATGTGAGGCATGCCAATTAGGTAAGGCTCATAAGCAATCTTATTCCAAGCATGGTTTTATGTATTCAGAGAAACTTGAGTTGGTACACACAGATGTGTGGGGACCATCAAAGGATTTCAGTATCAATGGTTCAAAGTACTATGTGATTTATGTTGATGATGCTACCAGATGGATCACTATCTATGTGATCAAAGATAAGTCAGAGGTATTCAATACATTCAAACATTATCATGTGTATGCAGAAAGAATTACAGGCCATAAATTGAAGAGACTAAGGTCAGATGGAGGGGGAGAGTATTTCTCTAATGAGTTTAGTGATTACTTGTGGAATGCAGGTATAAAAAGGGAAATCAATTGCAGGTACTCTCCTCAACAAAATGGTGTAGCAGAGAGAAGAAATAGAACTCTTGTTGAGTTTGCAAGGTCAATGATGAAGGAGAAAAATTGCCCAGATTATTTGTGGGCTGAGGCTGTAAATACAGGTATTTATTTGGTCAATAGGTTACCATGTAAAGCTTTGCAGGGTATGACACCATATGAGGCATGGTGGGGTAAGAGACCTACCTTGGATCATTGCAAAGTATTTGGATGTTTGGCATATGCATATGTGCCATCACAATTAAGGCACAAATTGGAACCTAAAGCTGAAAAATATGTATTCATTGGTTATGATGATAAGCAGATGGGATATAGGTTGTGGAGTCCATCCACAAAACAATTTCTTGTATCAAAAGATGTTACATTTGATGAGCAAGGTACTTGGTATGCAGGTACAATCAATATTAATACAGATGATGAAGAAGTTGTGAGTCAAAAGAAAGGTAAATCAAAGGTTCAGCTATTTGATGAAGAGGAGAATAATGAAGTGCAGGTTGAAGTTGAAGAAATGCCAAGATTTGATCCTGAGTGTGAAGAACCAGAAACCTCAAGGAGTGGAGAACTCAGAAGGTCATCAAGACACAAGTGGCAACCTACAAGGTATAGCTATGACACTTCTTTTTTGGCTACCAAAGATTATGCTTACATGATAAAGGCAGATGAAGACCCTTCCACATATGAAGAGGCAAAAGGTAAGGAAGTTTGGGAGAAAGCTATGCAGGAAGAATATGATGCATTAATGGAGAATCAGACATGGGATTTGATTCCTAAACCAAATAGTCAGAAGATCATTGGATGCAAATGGGTCTATAAGACTAAGAGGTTTGCAGATGGAAGTGTGTCTAGGTATAAAGCTAGACTTGTTGTGAAAGGGTTTGCTCAAACATAGGGTATTGATTATGATGAGACCTATAGTCCTATGGCAAAGATGACAACCATCAGGACACTCATAGCCATTGATGCATGTAAAGGTTGGAAATTATGTCAATTAGATGTGAAGAATGCTTTTTTAAATGGTTACATTTCAGATGATGTTTTCATGGAGCAACCTCAAGGATTCAGAGATAGAAGATATCCAGAATATGTATGTAAGCTCAAGAGAGCTTTGTATGGTTTGAAGCAGGCCCCAAGGGCATGTAATTATAGACTTGTGAAGTTCTTGAAAGAACTTGGATTTCAAGTATCTAAGGCAGATAGTAGCTTGCTTGTTAAAGCAAGTGATGATGGATTCAAGCACCTACTCCAATGGAGGTGAGTCACAAATTGAGCAGATATGGTGGAGAAGAATTCAAGGATATGAAGCTATATCAGAGTTTGGTTGGTAGTCTTATCTATGCTACATTAACTAGGCCTGACTTATCATATGCAGTTGGAGTTTTGTCTCAATTCATGCATTGTCCTAGGAAAGAACATTGGATTGTAGGTCAAAGAGTGTTGAGGTACATTAAGGGTACACTCAAAGAGGGTTTGTATTATGGTTTTACATCAGATACAAACATCAAAATATATAGTGATGCAGATTGGGCTGGTAATCCTGATGATAGAAGGTCAACATATGGATACTTGTGTTATGTGGGAGATAAGTTAATCTCTTGGTGTTCAAAGAAGCAACATACAGTTGCTTTGTCATCTACAGAGACTGAGTATAAAGGTATGGTTGAAGCTAAAAAGGAAGTGATATGGCTTAAGACTCTCATGAAGAGTTTTGACACCATACAGAGTACACCTATCATTTATGGAGATAACACGAGCTCATTGTATTTAGCTGCTAATCCTCTGTTTCATGCAAGGACTAAACACAATGAGATTCAGTATCACTTTCTGAGAGAGAAGGTGATGGATAAAGAGATTGAAGTCATACATACTTCAACAAAAGATCAGATAGCTGATATGCTTACCAAAAGCTTGGATGGACCAAAGCTACAGAGATTCAAAGACATGGCATGCATAAAGAAGAAAGAGAAAACCTCAATTGATGATTGAGGGGGAGTTGTTGGTGCAAGACAATCAACAATTGATGTTTTGATGAAGAGTTGAAGTCAAGGTTTGAAGAAAAGATTCAAGTTGTGAAGCATGGAAGAAGAATACATTCAGAAGAGGAAGATGTGTACACATATGTACAGATAGTTCACTTATATCTTTGAGAAGTCATAAGGTTGTAAATTTTTGTATATATATACTATGAAAATGTCGGGACATTTATGAGAGAGCATGAGAATAGAGTAATCAGAAGTTGTATGTGTCATTAGACATCTTAGAAGTGAGTGAAGACTCTCTCATCACTCAGTTGTAATTTTTCTCAGAAATGAAGAAAATGTTGCCTCCGATATTTCTGAGATTTCTCCTTCTGTGTTGGATCTTTTGTGAAATGCTTTTGTAAAAGTCTAAGTCTATAGGTAATCGACCTCTATACAAATTTTTAGCTTCCAATTGTGATCAGACTGAGAGAATTGAGTGTAGGAACATTTATATATGTAAATGAGAAGAAGTGAAGTTGCAGGAGGTGCAAAATTGGATACGAATGTTTTGATCAATTCTCCTTCCACAATTTAAAGTTTTGAGCAAGCAAGTACTTAATCTTTAAGTTGGAAGGTAAGCTACTTGTGGCTAAAAGCATTTGTAGAAACGGATTCTAGATTGAGAGAACCAAAGGTTTAAAGTTATAGGTGTCTAAATTGACTTCTCAGAAGAACAGTTTTAGACATAGTGAGTTGTTGAGATCATTTCTCAGGTTCTACTGAATCTTTTGGGGTGATTCAACTTGGAGAAGGTGCGCAATCTATAGGCAACACTTCATACAAAGTTTTATAAAAAACTTTACATATTTGATAAGGCAATGAGTGAATTATGTGCAGCAGACTTTCTGTGTAATCTCCTTCTTCACAGTTTGTTTAGAAAATTGGTGAAGATCTGAGTTATTCTTGTTATAGAGGTGTTCTAATTACAAGAGTAACTTGTTCTTTTGGAGATTAACACTCTCCATCATTTATTTATTTACAATGTATGGTCATTCCAATGAGAGTAGAAGCTAAGTCCTATTCCAATTGTGGAAATGTGCACCACTACTTTTGTTGAAGAGCCAATGTGCCGAATGCATGGCCTTCTAATGTGGCCTTGTCATGCATATTCTGGATGCAATGAATTCTTCATGAGTGCAAGTAGAATCTCGTTGACTCTGTTCTTCTGTTCCTTGTAGATTTTTAGGTCTCCATATCCACTTGGTAGTTCGTGCTTGTGGGATTCGCTTCTTTGGAGCCCCTCGTTCTGCGGTCCTTAGCTCCTTCCTGTTTGTGATTTGAGTTTTATATGTCATGGTCTCGTATTCTTGGTGACTCTTTATAGGTTGCTTTGGTTCATGCTGTAGGTATGATATCTCATTGAGCTTTCCTATTTCTTGATTTGCAGCTTGTTGGACTGTCTTGGGGATCCATGTTCCTTGCTCTGATTTCTCGGCTTCTAGTAATGGCGTCGGAAGCCATACATGAAGAAGTCTTGGTTTATGAGATTGTGATTGAGAATAGTGGTTGTTTCTTTGTGTTTGTACTGGATGGCTGATCTGCTTTTGCGTGGTGTTGACTTGTTGAGTCATTCGATCTTTACGTACCCATTGTCAATGAGTATTGCATGGATGTGAAGTTCGGATAGTTGACATCCATGTAGGTTTTCCTCTTATAGGGTGGATAGGTTGAGAAATAATGTCCTCATGATCTCTCTTAGTCTCATTTATCAAGGGTGAGGTGATCACACAATCAAGCAACACTTCCCTATTTGCAGGCAATTCTAGGTTAAGGCATTCTTGGGATATACTCTTGATTGATTCATTTTCCTTTTCCTCCATTAAGCTCTCTTCCTTAGGTTTGATGACCTTATGGATTTGTGATGATCTGTCTTCCAATAAACTCAAGAATTCCTTATGCCCTATTTTGGTTGATATGTATCCTTGTGCTAGATGTATGCTCACTTCATTCTCAATAATCTAGTCTTGTCCTAGGATCAGATTTTCAATCAGGTCTTCATCTTCACATACCAAAGCTCTTTGATCCATAGTGGAATTGCCTAAATGAAGTGACATTAGGGCTTGTCTGACACATTCTATAACTTGATCTCCAATTCCTATCATACATGCCTTAGTGGGACTTATGGTCATTTGGAGATGAGTGGTTAATGAAACCCATATACATCTTAGAACCGCTCTTGAGTCAATCAAAGCATCCACAAGTTGATACTTCGTGTTTCCGATTTCTAGGTTTAAGTATGGTTGGGAGACGCTATAGCTCGTATTGCTTGTATTATTGATTTGGTAGTTGGCCATGGGTATAGGTTCCTCTCCCTGTAGATATCATTCATCCATGTGTTATATCCACTCTTTTCATCTCTTGATGCGCTCTAAGGCTTCCTTGTGTGCTTCTTCTCTAATCCTCTCTTCTTTTTTCTTTCAATTATGTGCTCCTATGAGTCTTGCTAACATTTGATATGTTAATGGTTTTGTATATTGTTTCACTCTACATCTGCTTATGTAGTTGGAAAGTACATCTCCATCCAATGTGGCTATATTTACTGCTTCGCTTGTTGATATTCGATTAATCAATAATGGTCCGTATCCGCGTTGCTACAGTTTCTTGGCATGTTGTTTCAACGTGTGTAGTAGGAACAAATCTCCTTCTTTTAATCCTTTTTCTTTGATATGTGCATCATAATATGCTTTTTGCCTCCATTTAGCAGCATAAATTCTTGCAACTGCTTGTAGTCTTGTTTCATGTAGTTTCTCAACTTGATTTGATTGCTTGGATAGCTCATGGCCTGTCCATTCATACTGTTATGCTACACATAGAGTAGGTATTAAAAAATCA
The DNA here is from genome assembly GCA_020310875.1 of Ceratopteris richardii. Classification (NCBI taxonomy): domain Eukaryota; kingdom Viridiplantae; phylum Streptophyta; class Polypodiopsida; order Polypodiales; family Pteridaceae; genus Ceratopteris; species Ceratopteris richardii. Next base: position 74,357,528 of record CM035411.1, read on the forward strand.
ATTGGTAAGATCGCATTCTGTCTGTATACTAATTTAGAAGGAGTAGTTCCAATGGCTGTCTTATAAGCCACTCGGAAGGCCCAAATTGCATGATGCAATTGTTTGTCCCAATCTGACCTCCCGTTGTTGACTATCTTTGTCAACACAATACATAACACTTTATTGGAACTCTCTGCCTGACCATTCGCTTGAGGGTGATAGGTTGATGATTTTTTATGAATTACTAGGAATTTAATCATCAAAGATTCTATTACTTCATTGATGAAGTGCATTCCCCCATCCCTTACTATCTCCATAGGTGATCCAAAACAAGTAAAGACATTCTCAAAGAGAAACTTTGGTATAGTTTGCACATCATTCTTTCTTGTTGCTTTTGCTTCTACCCATTTTGGTAGATAGTCTGTTGCCACTATTATATACTCCGCATGTGATCCTTTGGCTGGAGGGTTAATAGGTCCTATGAAATCAATGCCCCATTTTGAAAAGGCTCTCACACAAATGATGGGTCTTAGAGACATCATTTCTCCTAATAGGATACTTGGCTCTTTGGCACACCTCACAACTTTATACATAAGTGTCTGCATCCATATGTAGAGTTGGCCACCACAAACCTGCGAAGAGAATCACTTTTATAGTTCTTTTGGAAGAAAAAATGTCCTCTCGCAGCACCTGCATGTGCCATCTCTAATATAAGTTAACTATTCTCCTTCGTGGATGCATAGTCGTAGTTGATTGTCCTTTCCTCTTTTGATTAATTGCTTTCTCACTATAGTATAATCCTTACTCATCTCTTCTAGGGATCGTTTTCTTGCTAGAATCGCTCCATCCTCATGCTCAGGTGTTTTCAAGAACTTAACCAATGGTCTACTCTAGTCTGCTGCTATTATAGAGAATTGTAGTGATATATGGTCCTCTGGAGTATTTTCTTGGCATTCTTGGCAAATCTCAATGTATTCATGTACATCTTTTGGCAAATCTGGCCAGTACACTCCCAATCTTTTTAATTCCCTTAGTGTTCCATGGGCTCCTTTATGGCTTTTCCACTGATTCACATGAGCTTGCTTGATTAAGTTCTTCTATTCAGCTTCTTCTAGCTATACATCTCAATAATACGCTATTTGGTTCTTTATAGTACACACTTCCTGCCACAACGTGCAAATTACGTGATTGCAAAAATCCTTTTTTGTCATCTTTGTTGATTTTATGAAGTGGTCCATGTGTGAGTATTAGAACCAACTTTTTTGCCCACTTCGAGAATACTTCTAGGTTGAATAAGTATGTGTCAGGTAAATCATTCACCACTCCATTGGGTGGTTCTCCATGTAGATAGGTGATCAACTCTCACATGAGTATTCCCTTTTTTGACAACTAATTCAAAATCAAACTCCATCAGCAATAGAAACCATCTCACTAGCCTTCCCATATTACAGGGTTTATTGACTAGGTACAATAAGGCCTCATGGTCGATAAAGAATTTGAACTTGTTAGCTAGGAGGTGTTGATGTGTGAAACATCACAAGAAATGAATTAATGTGACACTAGAGAACCTCTATGGTCACCATTAACTCATTGCCACTCCAAACTTTGAGAAATGATAGCAAAAACCAAGAACTTTACTTCTTCAAAAATTTCCAATCACTAAAATGACATATTTTCCATATTTCATTAATTTCTCTTAGCACAAAGATTATTTTGCGAAGAGAATGTTTCCTCATAATCAATGCCATATGTTTGTGCATAACCTTTAGCTACCAATCGTGCTTTATACCTGCTTATGCTACCATCAGCATTATGCTTTACCTTGTAAACCCATATGCAGCATATGGGTTTCTTTCCTTGTGGCAATGGAACCAGGTTCCATGTATCATTTCCATAAAGTGCAGCCATCTCCTCATCCATAGATTTTTCCCAATCTGCATTATCAATTGCATCTTCAAAACAAGAAGGTTCAGTATCTTGTATTACCTTTGTCATGTAAGCACAATGGCAAGCCATGTAACTATCATATGTCAATCGTTGCACTGAATTACGCATCCTCCCAGATCTTCTTGGTCCTGGGTCACTTCTCCTTGTATCATCTGCATGTGCCCTTCTTACTCTTGGAGTCTTCACAGAGGGCAATCCAAGTTCCTCATCAAGACTCTTTTCTAAACCACTTGAATCTCCATCAACATCTTCAAAACCTGCACATGTTTTACTACCAGCAAAAAGCTTTTCTTTACCTTTCTTGGATGTATTTGATGAATTTGCTGGACTGAAATTTCCACGCAATCTTCCACTCCATGGATTTGAGTTGGAACTATTGCTTGGTGATGCATCTGGTCCACTCAAAACTTGAGATTTTGTGCTTGATTTTTCAACATTTTCTTTGTCATTTGGTTCAAGATTCAGTCCTTCTTTGGCATCTGCATAGAAGCTTGACATTTCATCAAATAGCACATCTCTGCTCACCTTCACCTGTCGTGTGAGTGGGTTATAACATTTGTACCCCTTTTTCTCAAGGGAGTATCCAATGAAGACACATTTTTCTGCTTTCGGATCAAGCTTCGTCCTCAACTCATCTGGAACATGTACATATGCAATACAGCCAAAAACTTTCAGATGTGATAAGTTTGGCTTTTTACCTGTAAAGTTCTCTTCAGGTGTAACTTGATGTACAACAGCAGTCAGAGTTCTGTTCATGATGTATACAGTAGTATGCACAGCTTCTGCCCAATAACAATGAGGCATATTCTTCTCAACCATCAAGGCTCTTGCTATTTCTGCAATATGTCTATTTTTGCGTTCAGCAACGCCATTCTGTTGTGGTGTGTACATGCATGAAAACTAACGCCGAATTCCATGATTTTTTAGAAAACTGCTGAACTCATTTGACATGTATTCACCTCCTCCATCAGATCTTAATGTCTGAATGTATTTCCCTGTCTGCTTTTCTACCATAGCTTTAAAATTCTGGAAGTGAGTGAACACTTCGCTCTTATCTTTCATGAAATATACCCATATTTTGCGTTCATGGTCATCAATGAAAGTAACATAAAACCTGCAACCGCCCATAGATGTGGTCTTTGCTGGACCCCAAACATCTGTATGTACTACTTCTAGTACATTCTCACTAACATGCTTGTCATGTGGAAATGATGCTCTTGACTGTTTACCAAATTGACATGCTGCACATACCTTTTGCATTTCTACAACTTTGAAATTTGGTAGTCCATGGACAATCTCCTTTGACTGCATCCATTTGAGCCTTTGCAAGTTTGCATGTCCAATCCGTTTGTGCCATATCTCTATATCTGCAATAACTCCTGCACCTTTTGCAAACATGGCTGCATTCATTTTAGGAATCTTCACATTTAAGGTGAACATCCTACCCACTTTGTTCCTTTGTCAACCAATCGTCCATCCTGCTTGTACTCTTCTACATATAATCCATCAGCATTAAACGTGAATTGTAATCCTTGGTCAACCATTTGTCCAACAGAAAGGAGATTCTTTGTTATATTTGGAACATGCAACACATCAACAAGATGTTTTACCTTCTCGTCCTCCATAGACAATGCTATGTTTCCTGTATGCTCAATAGGATGTGATGTATCATCACCTGTTTCAACATATCCAAGAACTGGCATTTTCTGCAAACTACTAAACCATTCTGCATGACTGGTCATGTGATTTGAAGCACCTGAATCGACATACCAGACATTATCATTTGATTTTGAAACACCAACAGACATTGTATTCATCATGTGATGTTGAACCATAAACAGCTTCTTGAAAGAACTTGGAGAAGCTTGTAGAAGGTAGAAAAGTGCATTTCCAAGCGACGAAGTTTGGTCAAGCCAACCGGCACAAGACCAACCCTTGAGCTTATGGAGACTCAAATAGACCTTATAGGCATGGGATAAGTGCAAAGAAACACACTATGTACTTTGGAGCATCAAGGAGAATGAGTCCATACAAATCAGATAGGTTCGCGGGTCGACTAGCTCAAAAAACTTACTATGTATGGAAGAGACAATGAACTTCAAATGCCCATAGCAACCCGCGTGATTACAATTAGATAAAATCCTTTTATGCGAGTGCTACAAATAGGGTTGAGTGTATGGAGTGCACAAAAGTATAAGGAATAAGCAAAATATGCTATAGGAATGAATGCGACATTTACCGGTGGTACTTCCTATTTTTCAGGAATATGTAGAGATTGACCCCGAGACCGAAAAACTGAGACTTCTCTACCTCTACTGAACCAAATGCTTTGAAAATTTATAGGCACAAACTAGACACGTATACCTTTCCAATGAGCTATCTTGCTTTCAATTTGGAGCTCTGTAGAGAGAGCAACAGCCTCTACAAGATTACCGTTGGCGAAGAAGATGATGCAAAGAATTGAAGGAGCAAGACAATGATGGTCACAAGTGTATGTATATTGCTTCCATGTAATGTACAAGTGATTTCAAGTCTTTATATAGACTCTAGGAGTGTTCCATGACTTCTACAAGTGAAATTTGAATTCAAATGAAGGTGGGAATGGTTGTTGGAGGGAATCAATTCACTTTCCTACAATCTAGGAAAAGTGAAGATTTAGTTTGATCTACTTTTAGGTGATTGATTGCTTGATTGAATGCAACTTCAACCACCAGAAATTCGTGGGATTTGGGCTCTATCTTTCTACCTTTACATTTGTAAAGCTCAAGGCTTTTACAATGGTAAATGAACCATCAAAAATCTCTCAAAAAAATACAATAAATGAGCATAAGAAAAAGAACTCTCCAACGGATATTCTTTCGACGTGATAGCCTTTGATGTAGATCAAATCCACCTCAAGCATAGTGTAAGCTTGATGTTCCAACATCTCCCCCTCAATCTAAAGTATGCTTGAGTCTTCATTCTCTGGTAGGTTGAATACCTGCCATAGATTTGAATCTACAAAGCCTTATTCCATCAAGTGCCTTCGTCATCATATCTGCTACTTGCTTTTCAGTAGGAACAAAAGAAATGTCAATCTCCTTTGCCATGAGCTTCTCCCTGATGAAGTGGTAATGGACCTCTATGTGCTTGGTTCTCGCATGGAAAATAGGATTTGCCGCTAGATTCATGGAACTTACATTATCTCCAAATATGTGAGGTTTGGAACTCACTAGTCCCAAATCTATATACAATGCTTTTAACCATATTGCCTCTTGATTTGCTATGGTCAAGCCTCTGTACTCTACTTCAATTGAGGATAAAGCAACTGTTGGTTGCTTCTTGGAACTCCATGACACTAGCTTTGAACCTGCAAATGCTAAGTAACCAGATGTACTTGTTCTATCATCCTTAGCTCCTGCCCAATCCGCATCTGAGTAGATTTTGATATCCAAATCTGAAGAGTAAGGGTAGAATATACCTTCGTTGATTGTACCTTTGAGATACTTAAGTACTCTCTTAGCTACATCCATGTGTGGTCTTCTTGGTGAGTGCATGAACTGACTAAGCACTCCCACACTATATGAGATATCTGCCCTTGTATGAGTAGCATATATCAAGCTACCTACCAAGCTTTGATACTCTTTAATGTCTTCAATTTTCTCACCTTCATAAACACTTAGTTTATGATTCATCTCCAAAGGTGTACCTACAGGTTTAGTGTTCTCCATTTTGAACTTGAGAAGAAGATCCTGAATGTATCTTCTTTGAGTCAGATACATTCCTTCATCTGTATATATCACCTGCATACCTAGGAAATATGTGAGCTCACCTAGGTCACTGATTTTGAACTCCTCTTGCATGTGTCTCTTGATCCTTTGAATGCCATTTAGATCATCACCTGTCACAATAATATCATCTACATATACACATAGATAGATAACCTCATTGTGATCCCTTTTCATGAATAGAGAAGGATCTGAGCTGCTAGCTTTGAACCCTTGATCTTGAAGATATGTAACCAACCTATAATTTCAAGCTCTTGGAGCTTGTTTCAATCCATACAATGCTTTCTTAAGTCTGCAAACATAAGATGGATGATTAGGGTTTTCAAAACCTGGTGGTTGTGACATGTATAACTCTTCACTTATCCAACCATTTAAGAATGCATTTTTCACATCAAGTTGGAGGAGTCTCCAATTCCTTGCAGCAGCTACACTTATCAATGTCCTGATTGTAGTCATCTTTGCAACTGGTGAGAATGTTTCCTCATAGTCTATACCATGAGTTTGTGAGCATCCTTTGGAAACTAATCTTGCCTTGTACCTACAAACTAATCCATTTGAATTTCTTTTAACTTTATATACCCATCAGCAACCAATTACCTTTTGATTTGGCGATATTGGAACCAAATCCCAAGTTTCCATTTCCTTCAATGCATCTATCTCTTCGTTCATGGCCTTCTCCAAATTAGGGTTTCCCTTTGCCTCTTCATAGGTTGAGGGTTCCTCTGAAATAGAGTCTTTTGCCAAGTATATTGAATGCTTCGTAACAAATGTGGAATCATATCCATACCTTTCTGGTTGTTTTTTCTCTCTTGCTGATCTTCTAGGTGCTTGTTTGGAGCATTCTCCAACCTCTTGCATCTTTGCTTTGCCTCTTGACTTCCATAGCTTTTAATCCTTTTCTCTTTCATCTTGGTCATTGTCTATATCACTTCTTGGATCCTAGACCTGTGTATCATGCTTGCTGCCTAATTGATGAGAGTCAGAATCAAGATCATATGGTAGTGTTACCTTTTGTTTGTCTTCATCATACCAAGACCTGTGTTCTTCAAACACAACATCTCTACTTGCAGTGAATTGCTTGGTTGAAGGATTGAAGAACCTGTAACCCATCTGAGTTGAATCATATCCAATAAACACTACCTTTGTTGCCTTTTCATCTAGCTTACCTCTTATTTGTGATGGTACATGAACATAAGCTAAACAACCAAAAACCTTGCAATGTCCAAGACTAGGTTTTCTTCCATGCCATGCTTCATAAGGAGTCATACCTTGAAGTGATTTGGATGGTAGTCTATTGACAAGGAACACAGCAGTTGAAATAGCTTCTACCCATAGATAATGTGGCAACTTCTTCTCTTCAAGCATTATTTGGGCTCATCCAACCAATGTCTTGTTTCTCCTCTCTGCAATTCCATTTAGTTCAGGAGAGTACCTAGTAGTCACTTCCCTTTTGATACCTTTGTCCTGCAAGAACTCATCAAACTCTTTGGAGAAGTATTCTCCTCTCCATCAGATCTGAGCTTCTTTAGTGATCTACCTGTATGATTCTCCACATGTGCAAGATACTTCTTGAATCAATCAAACACTTCATTCTTACTCTTGATAAAGTATAGAACAGTCCATCTACTATGGCCGTCAATAAATGAGACATAATACCTTGATCTGGCCAAAGAAGGTTCTTGACTTGGTCCCCATACATCTGTATGTACTAAGTCTAATAAGTTGTTGTGGATGTAGCCTTTGTGGTTGAATGGTTGTCTTTGTGCCTTCCCAATCTGACATGCATCACACCTGTTGATCATGTGTTGCTTTGATATGTTCGGCAGTCCTAGAACACTTTGATCCCTGCATATATCCTTCCAGGTTCTTTCATTCACATGAGCAAGTCTCTTATGCCACACTTCAAGCTCACTTAGGGTTTGAGACCCAAAGTTGAATAGAGCTATGTTCCTGGTTTCTCCTACTTCAAAAGTAAAGAGCCTACCATACTTCCCACCTTGGGCTATCTTTTTGAAGCCTTGACATGGATCTTCCACAAAAGCTCCATGTTGGGTGAACCTAACTTGCAAGCCTTTTTCAACTATTTGGCCTACACTTATTAGGTTTTTAGTGATAGTGGGTACATAGAGAACCTTACTTAGAATGTTTGTCCTGCCATTGGAAGCTTTGACATTACTAATCTTCTCCACATTGTGCTTTGTGTCATCCCCTGTTTGCACTTCATGTCTATGCTTTGGACTTTCCAGATCAGATAGAAGAGCAATGGTGCCTTCAACATGATTCGAACATCCTGAATCTATGTAGAACAAATGATCATCTTCTTTACCTTCTTTGTGGCTTAGATTCATAAGAAGCAATGAGACTTCATGTGGTTGATCTTCTGAATAATTGTTGTAGTCTCTTCTATTATAGCTTCTATTGTTATTGTTGAAGTTGTGTCCACCTCTGCCTCTATTGCTGCCATATCTACCTCTTCCACTTCCTTTCTGGGTCTTCCCATTGAACCAGCAATTCTGAGTGGTGTGGTTGGTCTTATCACATATGGCACAAGGTTGAACATTTTGACCTTTGGCTTTGTCTTGGTTTGCAAAGTTGGCTTGGGAAGTCTCTTCTTCATCCTCTTCCTTCTTCTTGCCTTTCTGCTTCTTATCCTTCTTATCTGCATATAGAGCACTAGTTGAATTACCATGATAAGAGTGACCTTCCTTTATGCTATTGTTGTCTTCTTGATTGAAGAGTTGCCCAAGAAAGATGTTGAAGTCTCGAGTCTGCACATCCATGATGAGATCATAAGCCGTCGTGAAGGATTGCCATTGCTTATCAGTTCGAATGCCGTTGAGAATTTGCCTCATGATGACCTCTTCTTCAATCAGATCTGAAATGGATGCTAACTGATCCGCAACCTCCTTGACCTTGGTAACAAACTTTGTGATGATTTGTTTAGGTGTCTTCTTCATTTGGTTGAACTCGTTCCAAAGATTATTCTTTCTTGCTTTGGTACTAGCAGAAAAGAAAGTCTCGAGGGCATCCCAAGTCTCTTGAGATCTCTTGCATCCTCTAATATGTGGTAATAGAAAGTCAGAGATAGAGTTTAATATGTATGACCTTGCTTGAGCATCCCTTGCACACCAAAGTGTGAGCTTATCTGTCTCCTCTTGTGTAGGTCCTCCTTTGGATCTTGGAATAGGCATAACTTCATCACCTACTACAATTCCATAAAGATTTCTACCTTCCAAATAGGCCTCCATTCTGATTTGCCAAGCCGCGTAGTTGTGTTGATCAAGCTTCTCAATCATTGATGGAAAGCTATCACCCATCTTGATCTAGCTCTGATACCACTGAAAGAACTTGGAGAAGCTTGTAGAAGGTAGAAAAGTGCATTTTGAAGCTACAAAGTTTGGTCAAGCCAACCGGCACAAGACCAGCCCTTGAGCTTATGGAGACTCAAATAGACCTTATAGGCATGCAATAAGTGCAAAGAAACACACTATGTACTTTGGAGCATCAAGGAGAATGAGTCGATACAAAACAGATATGTTCGTGGATCGACTAGCTCAAAAAACTTACTATCTATGGAAGAGACAATGAACTTCAAACACCCATAGCGACCAGTGTGATTATAATTAGAAAAAATCCTTTTATGGGAGTGATACACATAGGTTTGAGTGTATGGAGTGCACAAAAGTATAAGGAATAAGCAAAATATGCTATAGGAATGAATGCGACATTCACCGGTGGTACTTCCTATTTTTCAGGAATACGCAGAGATTGACCCCGAGATAGAAAAACTGATATTTCTCCCACTCTACGAAACTAAATGCTTTGAAACTTTATAGGCCTAAACTACACACTTATATCTTTCCAATGAGCCATCTTTCACTCAATTTGAAGCTCTAGAGAGATAGCAGAAACCTCTGCAAGATTACTATTGGCGAAGAAGATGATGCAGAGAATTGAAGGAGCAAGACAATGATGGTCACAAGTGTATGTATATTGCTTCCATGTAATGTACAAGTGATTTCAAGTTTTTATATAGAATCTAGGAGTGTTCCACGAATTCTACAAGTGAAATTTGAATTCAAATGAAGGTGGGAATGGTTGTTGGAGGGAATCAATTCACTTTCCTACAATCTAGGAAGAAGATCTAGTTTGATCTACTTTTAGGTGATTGATTGCTTGATTGAATGCAACTTCAACCACCACAAATTCGTGGGATTTGGGCTCTATCTTTATACCTTTACATGTTTAAAGCTCAAGGCTTTACAACGGTAAATGAACCATCAAAAATCTCTCAAAAAAATACAATAAATGAGCATAAGAAAAAGAACTCTCCAACGGATATTCTTTCGACGTGATAGCCTTTGATGTAGATCAAATACACCTCAAGCATAGTGTAAGCTTGATGTTCTAATACTTCTCAGAATCATCTGCACTTGTGGATGCATAGTTGTTTTGCTGCCTTCTGTTATTTTGATTCTTCAACCTGCAATCACGTTCAAAGTATCCAGGTTTACCACAATTCCAGCATCCTTTACTATCATTACCTGAATCATTTCTTTGGAAATTTCTGCGACCTCTTTGGCTTCCCCTACCTCGAAACTGTCCTCTTCCTCCTGCATGATTCTGTTGTTGACCTTGGTCTTGGTTACTGTTTCCTCTTCCACTTCCAAAACCTCTACCTCTGCCTCTTCCTCTGCCAGAGTAGAATACCTACTCAGAACTGTGCTTTCCTTGGGAGTTTGAATCCTCACCAAGATTCTTTTCTTCAATAATCAGCATAGATACCAGATCAGCAAAATTCAAAATATTTTCCCTGGTCTGTATGGAAGTTCTGAACTACTTATACGCAGCTCCTAAACCACGAAGGCACACTTCCACCTTATCATCATCATCTACATTCACGCCAATAGATGCAAGTGACTCACATATGCTTTTGATTTTTTGAGTGTAGTCACTTACCAACATGCTCTTCTTCTCCAATGTATGCAGCTCATTCTTGAGTTGCAATTTTCGTGCCTTTGTATTAGTCTCATACAAGGTGACCAAACTGTTCCAAGCCTCTTTTGGATTCTTGGCATCCTGTATGTGTCCAATCATGCTATCTTGTATGCTAACAGATAGACAATACATTACCTTTCGTGCTCCTTGATTCCATTCCTCATATGCTCTTAATTGGTCTGCAGTCCGGTTCCTTTCTGCTAACTGTGGAGCATTTTCATTCTCTCCTTCAACGTACTTCCAGTAGCCTTTTCGCATCAGGAAATTCGTCATTCTGAATCTCCAAGCATGGAAGTTGTTCTTGTCCAGCTTATCGCTCATAAGCTAACTCATTCCATCTGCGTTTTCCATTTTTGCAACAATTCACAACACTGCAAAACACTACAAGCAGCACTTCTGCTTGAACACTGTCGCACTATGACGTGACAGTTCGATCTCAGAAAAACATAGTTTTCGTGTATCAACAGTACACGGAATCGCTTGAAATTATGGATCTAGAATATATGAGTGTCGCCAAACACAATGCAAGTTAGAGTTTCTAAAACTGACCTGGTTTTTCTATGGGCCCCACCATGTGGGCTCGAAACGGAGGTCGAGATGGCTCCGAAACTTTGATCTCACAAAAACGAGTGACCCTAAAGGGATAACTCAGGAAAATATATTGAGGTCTTCTACCTTCATGCCGATTTTTGTAGCAAACGGAGGCCGTTTGTGAAATCCCATTTTCTCCACGCCTTGCCGCGTAGTCTTCACCGTCGCCTTCTCCACGAGCTCTCTACAGCCACGCTGGCTCTGATACCATGTCACAAGGAAGGAGATAAGGAAGAGAGCTCACACACACACTCTCACTCTCAAGGAGAAGCACACACACAGATTCAGGCAAGGAAGAATGATCTTCTTCTTCTTCTATTACATAAAAGGAATGTACAAGAATGACCTAAAACCAAGAATACAACAAGTGCAATATTATAAAGATCAGTACATAAGGAAAACCTAATGTCCGCGAATGAGTGAGCTGGCAAGAAACAAATGTGCCATCACTCTCAGTAGATAAATCTAATAAAGCTCAATGAAGTAGCCCTGACATATACCGGGGTGACCACTATACATGTCAGAGAAACGAAAAACTGGTACATGTCATCCTGGATCATCACATGTTGAGCTTGATATCTCAACAAATTCTTCTACTATTAAGAGGCATTGTACCTTAGCTTTCTTGACCTCTACTAAGTTGTGTGATGTCTTATCTAAAGTCCCATCTTCTTTACACCGTATTGTAGGAGCATGGAAGATCACAGATCCTTTCTCGTATTCTCCCATATAATTTGGTAGCGTGGAAAAGCTATGCACTTCTTCTCTATTTCGTTCTAACATGGAAGATTCTTCATACACATTCTAAATTGGGTATAGGTTAGGTTCCCCAATGTCTAATTCGTCAAAGGGTGGTCTTGAACTCTCATTCTTTTTCCATCATTCTTCTTGGATCTTGGCCCATAAGTCTTGTGGCCAATTGGCCTCTAGTTTTGGAATTGTAGAAATCTGTTCAACCTGGTTACTTTGTTGCTCTTCTTCATCAGGTTTCTCTTTGGGCACTCTTGGTTGTTTTTTATCATTATCTTCGATACATTCATTGAATTGGCCCTCAAATGTTCTTATCTCTAGAAGGACTGGGATAGTCTTCTCTAAAGTGTTCTAAGCTATCTCTATGAGCTATCTCAATGTTTGGAGCTATTTCACATAAACTAAGGTTCTCAATGTTCCAGTAGTTAGTCCATCTAAGAATAGTGATATCATCTTTTGTTGGGAGGTTCTTTCTATTACAAGGCATTTGTCAACATATTGTTGAACCTTCAAGCAACTGTTTTTACGGTTTCATTTGGGTTTTGTTTGAAACTATGAATTAAGGATGACGAGTTGTGTTAAATCCATCATTTGGTTAATTCCTCAATAAAGTCTTGGAAAGACTATTCAATATTCTCAAAATGATTGGGATCCAATGGTTGGAACCAAGTCAAGGCTGTTCCTGTGAGGGTTAGTCCAAAGGGCTCATACTACACAAAGAAGTCATCCACTTGTTCTGCTCATAACAATTTCTTGAATTCTGTTATATGGTCATAAGGCTCTCCCATTCCATAATAGTGATTTCTCATGCATTTAGCAACTTGAATTGGTCTCAACCTTCTTATGGGTTCTGGGGGTCTAATCATTATAGTAATTGCTGGTCTAATTGGATGCATTCCTAGTTGCACGCCTGGTTGTGGCCTTGGTCTAATTGGTGGTCGATTTATGTTTCCCATCCCTAGGTCAGTTTGGTTGTGCAAATGTATTCTTGGCATTGTGAATTGCACATGTGTTCTGGTGGGGATACTTCGTTGACTTGTTTGTCCTGACATTGTATTCTCCATTCCTTGGTGGGATCCAAAAGGGTTGTGCAAGGTGGTTGCCTACTGTCAAGGAGGGAATACATGCAACCCCATGTATTTCAATTGAGACCTATCAACTTCATCTATTGGCCAATACCTTCTTTGGTTTTGGTCTAGGTATGTGACTCTAGACTCATCTTCGGGATCCTTCAGCTTATGGATAGTCACTGGGCTTAGCTCTTCTCCTCGTGTGGGTGAATCAGTTTGTAAAAGCAGGTATGACCCGTGGATCAAGTATACATCGAACAGGTAATCATCTTGAGGTATCAAATCACCTCTCAAGACTTGAGTCACCACAGACTTGCCCCTTTGGGTAGTCATAGGTTCTTCTTGGTTAGATCTTCCAGAAGTTCCTTGTCCTTCTAGTTCCCCTCTCTCGTTGATCTGATCTGGGTTTTCCGTCACTACGTAGATTTGACCCTAACTTGTCCATGTAAGCTCCTCCTTCGTACTTGACTACGGGCCTTAGAACTATTGCCGAATCAGTTGAGTTTACGATTCTAGTTATTGACCTATTTATGCCATCAAGGTAAATAGGGATTCCCTGTCGATTAGTGGACACATACTGCAGAGAGGTCTGGTATTCACCCTTTATGGTTGAAATAAAGTTCTCTTTAGGAATAGAACCATGCATGTCCTCTAAGGCCATGGGTAGTTCCTCCTCTAAATCACTGGATGTGTCTGAGTAGACTGAGTGATGGCTCACTTGGGAAGCACTTCCTACCGATGAGATAACACTTCTCCAGCTACTTAGCACCCATCCTGATCTTAAGTTCATTCTCCCTTTAGGTCTATATCTTCTCTCCTCTTCCCCTTAATTATATCTTCAATCACTCAAATTTTACCTTCAGTTTGTCTAGGTTGTTCTGGATGATACCGCTCCAGGTGATACCTCACTGACGATACGATACCGCACTTGATATGATACAATACCAAGATCTTACCATGATATGATATCACTGATTGTCACGATAGGATACTAAGTTTGCACTCGATACGATACCTCTGTCAGAAAAGATACAATACCAGGTTAGCTAACGATACGATACTTGGTTAGCTCATGATATGATACTAGGGGATTCTCGGGACAATACGATACCAGCCTCATGATACGCTACCAAGTTAACACATGATACGATACCAATATGTAAGCAATACGATACCAGGTATGCTCACGATACGATACCTGGTGGAGCACGATATGATACCGTCAAAGGACCATGATCATGATACCAACACTTGATGATACACGATACCTTAATAGTATTGTGATACCTCAAGTCGGTATGCACGATACAATACCAGGCGAGTATCACGATACTAGGGAATTTCGGTATCGCGATACCAAAACTCAACCAATCGCAATACTATAGCCTAAAGTGATTAAAACTTAAAAATTTTTAGTGCAAGGTGCGTGTTTCTCTCTCTTCTTCACTCTTAAACCCCTATCCTTCACAAAAACTCACTCCAAACCTCTTGTCTCCCTTTACAATACCACGTGTGTATTTGATCATGTATGTGAGTGTTCTTTGTATTTTTTGAGGTTCTAGAGTTGAAGAACTCACCTTCAAGAGTGTCTTGCTTAAGCCTTGTGCTCACAATGTGTGTTATGCACCTGCTTTCCATGATACATCTCCCACGATACCAGTCGCTGCTCTCCACGATACTTGTTCAAACAAGTGACTAGAAAATGACTTTTTTTTTGGGTTTTTTGGCCTTGGTTAACCAAGTGCCAGTACTGAACTAAATTAGAATTTTTTTTCAATTTTCTCAAGGTGTCCTAGTTCTCTTATCCTTACTCCTCTCTCTTATCTAACCCTAACTCTTTCCTCACTCCTAAACCTAAACCTAGAGACTCATTACACACACTCCTACAATGTGAAGTAATGAATGTTGAATTACTTAATGACTTGCCCCTACCTGAATTCACCTCTACAAGTACGATTCATTCACTCCATGGCTATAACTATCACGAAGGCACCTTGGTTGGGCTTTCCCCGACATCGATGCCAAAAACCTGTGTACCTAAGTCTTGAAATCTTAGGGACTTGTGTCGATGAGACTGTACCTCAATCGCCCCACAAGTGCATATAGTGGTGGATTAATACACGTTTAATCAATCCGTGGAATTAGACATACCAAGTGTATGAAGACATGTGCACACGTGATGGTAAGTGAAGTATCTAAGCTACAATGCATGTGCCTTGTCTCAAGTGCCTCTCCAACTACTAACTCTCTAAAAATGCATGTCACGATACCATTTAGAGTAGTAAGCACAAATTCAAACTTTTCTCTCAGCGTCAAACTCTAAATATGGTGAACAGCAGGTTCTTTTCGAAAATCTTGACGAGATGCATCTAATAATCATAGTTTTCAATTGAATTTGACAAACGTGCTTCAAGTTATGAGCAAAATAGTGAATGGCAGAAGCACCAACACCTACTACACAACTCGTTATCGTTCACACACACACTACAGTAGTTCAAAAGCAATGCGAAGGGGTAGACAACAGTCCTACACACACATTTCAAGCATTACACACATAGAAAAGCTCTTGGAGAAGAAGGAAATCATTAGGAAAGAGGCAAAGTCAAAATTCTTCTTCAATTCTCACGATGGCAAAAAGTTCTTTACGAGATTCACAATGTGACTTATATACATGTGCCCTAAAATTGGTCCTCTCACACAAGAGATCAGCTCCTTTATTGAATAACTCTAATTTCCTAATATATTACAAGGATTATGTTACAATGATTGGGGCTTATGTAACTAGAGGACTCCTCTAGTGCATTTACATGACTTCAAGGGATTTCCAATGAAATTTGAGGAAGGAAAATTATGCTCATAATTTGAAAATTTTTGGGGCTCCTCTTTTGTGCTTCTTTACTTTGCAACGTAGTGTTTGAGTGTTCCTTATCAATTTTTCGTCATTCTCAAACTATTCATAAATTGTTCCATAATTGCATGCACCTACTTCATTCCAAAGGTTCATGTGTCATGTCTTTAAATAGTTATAGCAAAAGAATTTAGAAGTTTATGTGGATGATTTGTGTGCTCATTCCCATATACGACAAACTCACATCCCAAAAGTCAAGAAAATATTTGATAAATGTATAGTATATCAAGTGTGTCTAAACCCAGAAAAGTGTGTTTTCATTTTCAAACAAGGCAATATCTTAGGTCACATTGTATAAAATAATTGAATATCAATGAATGAGGATAAAGTGAGAGCCATAACATAATTACCAAGGCCTAAGATAGTTATGGGTCATTGTGGATTCTATAGATGATTTATCCGCATGTATGCAATCATATTTAATCCCTTGTATAACCTTTGAATGAATTTCAAGTGGAATGATGAATGTGAGACATCATTCGTAGAGCTAAAATGATGTTTGTGCTCCCAAATTTGACAATGAAGATTGGTAAGGCCTTCCATGTCCACGTGGATGCCTCCACTTTCACCATTGGATGCATGCTAGCACAACCAATGGGAGAAGGAAATATGGACTTACCCATACCATACATGAGTAGATAGTTGAATGTAGTAGAGAGGAATTACACAACAATTAGATGAGAAGGATTAGGCATGGTTTATGCAGTTAAAAGGTTTTCAACATTATTTGCTTGCAAATAAGCTCATATTTTTTTTTGAATTGGTGAACAAACTTTGCAATATAAGCAAGTTAAAAAACCTTACTATACTTGGTGAACAAACCAAGAAATATGGTCATGTTAAAAAGGCTTTGTATACTTTTTGAATAAACCTTGCAATATGGGAAAGTTATTAAGATGTTTTCTCTAACTAACAAATGTTTTCTCTAACTAATTGTGTACCTAAGTCATGAAGCCTGAGGGACTTGTGTCGATGAGACTGTACCTCAATCGCCCGACAAGTGCATATAGTGGTCAATCAATACATGTTTAACTATCAATCCGAGAGATAAGACATACCAAGTGTATGAAGACATGTGTTTTTACGACATGCACCGCTTGGTAAACGCTACATCTGTTGCTGTCTTTTGGTTGATGCTTTAAAGGTCCTGCGTTTGATCTTTGTTCCCACACTTCAGGACCTCCTTCTTTGGTGTTGCAACCTGATGGGTGCCCCTATGGGGCTTTGGGCAGAGGGTGGGTTTTATTAATTGGACAATTTTTCTTTTTTATTTTCTTCTTCTTCTTCTCTTACTTGATTCTCCCTCCACACGTCCCTCCTCCTGAACTCTATCATCCCCGACAGGCTTTGGCTAGCATCATGAGTATGTTTGAATGGTTGTTTGCTCTCTTTGGTTCAACAGATTAGCTTCACATATCATTAGTTCTTTCCATTGTGCTAACTTTACTCCATCATGTGGTGCCTGTCTATGATCTGCAAAGAAACTTAACTCATAGGCCACTAATCGAGCATTTAAGTTGGAAGTGATTTTGACAAAAATTTCCGAGTCCATTTCCAAAAACCTTTTGAAAAATGCTTCTTCGAATGTCTGCATATACTGAATCGATAAGAACATTAAGCATGAGTATAGCGCCATGATAGTAAGTCGGCTAGGCATGATAGAGAGATAAAAAATGAGGGATTCTATGCCTTGATTAATGCCGATAAAGTTCAAGAATGTATATTGAGCATGTTTGAAGACTTTCAAAACTGTGAGTAGCATGCTCAACACTTTATTCGTCATCTTAATTGCTAGGTTCAAGAATGTAGCATATCGGGAGAGCCAAAATTTTGTTGTATGTACCATATATTCTTCCGTGGGTAAGTAGATATGTGGTGGGTTGGGTAATAATGGATAGTTCAAACACTGATTATTGAGAGTGCATTGGTGTTGTGCTTCCCAAAATTGCATCCAAGAGCTTCTTCTCAGTACTGGGCAAAACGTTGGGTTCACTTGTAGTAAGTATGGTGCGGATTCCCAATGTACTCGTAAAGTCTGATTCTTTTCCAAAAATTTGCATCTCCAGATTGGATTTGCTTTGTCAAACTCTTCCTGTGTATAAGAAAACGTATCTATTTTGAACCATATGTCTTGATCTAGTTGTTTTTGTGTAGTCCTCTTTATATATTGTCTGGTTTCTTCTTTCAATAGGCCATATGGTATGCCCAAGGGCTTCAAAAATTTCTCTAATTTCCTACTTTTGATTTTTGCTTCTTTCATTACTTTCACGACTTGATCTTCAAACTATTCCGTAAGTTGGGACACATAGTGCCCGCTTGTTTCAGCTTAGGTTTGCAATAGGTGGTGCATGTCTATCAATGCCCTTCTCTGCTTCTTCTTCATTTATTGGAAAATTATGTATGGGAAGAGAAGGAGGACGCACCTCAGTCTCCACAGTAGCTTCTTGGGAGCTTTGAACTACTAGTGTCCCCATATTATGTTGCTTTGCAATTTGATCTTGGAGGCTTTTTATTAGTTCATATTTTTCTTTGAGTTGTTCCTTTGCTGCTCTAAGCTCTTTGTCACTTTGTTTCTTGCTTTCTCCTAATATTGCCATTTGGTCCGCATCTTCATTGCATTGTTCAATATACCGAGCTTCAGCTGCTTTCCAGCTCTTTCTTAATTCATTTGCATCATACATATATTTCCTTTCCCAATCTTCTCTTAGCACTTGCTCTTGCTTTAGTTGATCCTCATACTTAGCTACCTGAGTTTTTAATTCTTGTGTATGAGTGTGTTGACTTTCTAGCACCTCCGTAGGTTGATTAAGTAGAATTGCATTCATCAATTCTTTATTTCTATTTCTCTGGTTGTCTGCCTCATCCATGTATACTTTTATTTGAGCTTCTAAAAGTTTGCTTCTATTTGATAAACGTACTTTCTCGGCTTTGCTAGTCTCATACCTACTTTGAAGCTCTTTAAGCAGATCTTGCATCTTCAGATTTTCTTCGATGAGTAAGTTTCATCTTTCCATAACTTCTTTTGTTTCTTGTTCTTTAGTTGTGATTGCCTCTTGACCATGCAATACTCTAGCAGATAGCTCTTCACTTAGTGCCGTGAACTGATTTCTTTCCTCGAGAGCTTTGTCATAATCTCTATCTACTTACTGTTGTTGTGTATCCATGGCTGTCTGGATCATTTGTTTCACCACTGGCTTTAGCTGTGCCACATCCACATTGAGCCAAGTTTTTGGTATGCTTAGTTCTTCACCTATTTGTAAATATTTTCCCCTTTCCACATGTACGATCTTGTTATGTAGTTGTTTGATTTGCAGCTAGATTTGAGGTTCTTCTTCTTTATGTGGAGTAGACGTAGTAGCACTTCCTTAAAATGTTACATCCAAAGGTGAAGGATCTACTACTATCCTTATAGGGGTGAATGGTTCCTGTTCCCCAGTTTCTTCTTGTCTTTTCTCTTCCTTAGGCATCTTCATTGTAGACTGACTATCCAAGTGGGCTTCTATGACTTGAAGCTTTGCTATGTCATTCATTTTCATTGTATGTACATCTTCTTTGGGTTGTTTTTCCTTTGGTTCCTCTTCAAATGTATCCTCGCACCTTTGATC
Organism: Ceratopteris richardii; assembly: GCA_020310875.1. NCBI lineage: Eukaryota > Viridiplantae > Streptophyta > Polypodiopsida > Polypodiales > Pteridaceae > Ceratopteris > Ceratopteris richardii. The sequence goes on from CM035411.1 coordinate 74,377,143, forward strand.
TGACTTTTTGCTTTCCACATCAAGTGAATCTTTGACTTGATTTATTTCATCCCACTTGTCATCATCATTTGATTCACTTCAAATATCAACATTCATGGTTGATGGTTCATGTTCCTCTTGGACCTCCGATGATGAACTAGAACTGACTAACCCCAATTCTCTATATTGATGAAATTTGGTTACGTCTCTTTCTTGGCATAGATGTTGTGGTATGAGTTTGATGGTAATGGTGCCCTTGAACTGGCAGATTGATCTGTCCTTCCATGAACTTGTGAGTCTCCACCATAGCTTCCTTTAGCTCGGTTTTAGTGATAGGAGTGGCCTTCTCAATTTTGGTTCTAGGTAATACATGCGTTCTCTTTGATGGTGGAGTTGCTTCTTCCTCTTTTAGTATCTCTCTTAGTTGTTTGGCACCTCGCATCATTGGTTGTGTGCTTGTTCCCACCTCTTCGGTCATCTTTACTCCTTTCTTCTTCTTTGGTATTGTTGCTGGTTTCACATACTTCTCTATTTTAGCAGACGATGGCATTTCCTTGAGGTATTCCCGAATACCTAATGCATGGAATATTAATATGGTCAAAGCCACACTTCCGTTCAGAAACTTCTTATGACCCCATTGTTTCCTGGCTTCAAATATTCATTCCTAAATATAGGGAGTCAAGTTTATTTGGTTGCCTATTTGCTTGATGACATGAGATAATAGTTGAACTATTATTTTGTGTGGTTGTATATCTGTGCATGTTGGGAAAGAAAAAATGTTGATGCAGCAATTGGACTTCTTTTTCAATATCAGCTAGATTAATCTCCACGAATATTTGGGTTTTAGAGCCATGACTTTCCTCCTTGAGGTCTGTGGTCCCATCCTTGGTCCATCCAAATGCTTCTTTAATGAGCTCGTGGGTCAATTGTATGGTTACCCATTCTCCTTCTGCATCAAGAACTTTGGCTTCTAGCACTGAGGATTTGTCTAGGGCTCGATGAATGTTCATGACTTGAGTGCATCTCTAGAAATCCGGATTATAGATTGGTAACTCAAAATACTTATGAATTCTTGCTTTTGTCATTACATCTAGTGTTGATGGGAGCTCGTGTAAGACCTTGAAGTCTTGGGACATCACTGGAAATTGGTGGTCTGTATCCATGATCTTAACACTCACCAAGAACAATGATCTCCTGTTGGTTGGTCTTCTTGGAACCAATGTCCTTTGGCTTTTGTTACACTCTGCATCGGAAATTTAAGCACTTCTTCTTGAATTGCTGCTTTAGAGTCTTCAAAATCCATTTGCACTCGCAATGTAGTAGAGAATTAATTTACGAAAGAAATCCATTCTGCGTGTTTATGTGTGGTTCATTAATATGTCATTTTTTGTTGCTCCGTACCCCCTCGCGTAAGTAAGTAAGGTACCTTACCATAATTTTCTTTAGTTTTTAATCCTGAAAGAAAACAAGAAGTTAGTTTATAGTCGAAGCATTTATTTATATACACCGGATGATCATTCCTATGACAGTAGAAGCTAAGTCCTATGCCGGTTAGGGAAATTTGCACCACTAATTTTATTGAAGAGGCTATGTGCCAAATGCATGGCCTTGTAATGTGGCCCTATCATGCATACTTTGAATGCGATTGATTCTTTATGAGTGCAAGAAGAGTCTCCTTGATTCTTTTGGTCGCTTCCTTTTCGCTCCTTGGGTCTCCATATTAGCTTTGTACTCTGTGCTTGTGGCATTATTCTCTTCTGCATTCCCTTTTTGCTGCTCTTGAATGTTGTCTTTGAAATATCTCTGTTGTTGGATTATGTTTTCCCTGTTTTGGTCGTTTGGGATTTCCTGCGAACTTTGATAGTTTCTTTTGCTTTATTCTACTGGTATGATAATTTTTTTGAGTTTTGTTATCTCTTAATTTGTTGCACTTTAGACTGTTTCCATGATCCATATGCGTTGCTATGATTTTTGAGCCTCCACCAATGATTTTGGAAGCCATACACAAAGAATTCTTGGTCTATTGCCTTGAGATTTCGAACATTGTTTATTTTCCTGTGTTTCTGCTCGATGATCAATTTGTTCCTACGTTATACTGATGTGTTGAGGTAGTTTATCCTTGTGTACCCATCATAGTTGCATATTCAATGGATGTGGTATTCGGACAATTGACATCCATTTCAGTTTCTTTCATATACTGTTACTAGGTTGAGAAGAAATGTCCTCACTTTTTCTCTCAGGTTCATGTCCTATAGGGGAATTAGCCATAGAGTCATGCAACACTTCACTACTTGTAGACAATTCTAGATTAATGGAATCATGATACACGTCCTTGTTTGGAGCTTCCTCCCTATCTTCATTTAGGTCTGTTTCCTTAGGTAAGATTGTGCTAAGGATTGGTGGCGATCTAACTTCCAATATACTAAAGACTTCTTTGTGCCCTATTTTGGCACATACGTATCCTTGTGTAAGGTGTATGCTAACTTCATTCTCAAAGATCTAGTCTTGTCCTAGGATCACGTCTTCAATAAGGTCTTCATCTTTGCATACCAAGAGCTTTTGCTCCATAGTGGAATTTCGAAGATGAAGGGACATTAGGACTTCTCCTAAACATTTGATGATTTGTCCTTGGATTCCTATCATATATGCCTTAGTTGGACTCAAGGTCATCTTAAGGTGAGGGGTTAATGACACTCGCATGCAACTCAGTGCCGCTCCTGTCAATCAGAGCATTGACTAGTTGATATTCAATCATTTTGATTCCTAGGTTTAAGTATGGTCAAGAAATACTATTGCTCGCATTGTTTGTATGACCTACTTGGTAGTTTGCCATGGGTATCGGTTCCTCTTCCTGTAGATATCGTTTGTCTCGTTGCCTCATCCACTCTTTTTGTTTCCTAATTCGCTCTAGGGCTTCCATTCGAGCTTCTTCTCTAATCCTTTCTTCTTCCTTCTTCCAATTTTGCACTCCCACAAGTCATGCTAACATTTGATCAGTTAATCATTTCATATATCTCTTAACTCTACATCCACTAATGTAGTTGGGAAGTACATCTCCGTCTAGAGTGGCTAAGTTTACTGTTTTGCTTGTTGAAGTTCGATTTATCAGTAAGGGGCCATATCCTTGCTACTGTAATTTCTTTGCATGCTATTTCAATGTGTACACTAATACCAAATCTCCTTCCTTCAAGCCCTTATCTTTGATATGTGATTTGTAATAGGATTTTTGCCTCCTTTTAGTCGCATACATTCGTGCTATTGCTTGTAATCTTGTTTAATGGAGTTTCTCAATTTGCTCCAATTGTCGGGATAGTTCATGGCTTGTCCAATCATTCTATTGTGCTATGCGTAGGGTAGGCATTAAAAAATCAATTGGTAAGATTGCATTCTATCCATATACTAAATTAAAAGGGGTGGTCCCAATGGCTATCTTGTAAGCCACATGAAAGGCCCAAATTGCATGATGCAATTGTTTGTCCCAATGTGACCTTTCGTTGTTGACTATTTTGGTCAACACTATGCACAATACTTTATTAGAACTTTTCGCCCAACCATTAGCTTGAGGATGGTAATGTTGGGATAGATGGATGGATGCTCCAAGAGACTGAGTAGGTACTGCTAAACCTGCTTTGTACTAGCCCTCTTTTGCTTTAGAGTTGATAAGTAGACCTTCTTGGCTTTCCAATAACACCAAAAAATAGCCTATGTACTTTGGAAGTGATGTGTGTAAGGATTCAACCAAAACAGATAACTTTGAAGTTCACAAACTCAAGAAAACCTTCTATTTTTGCCTTGACACCTGCTGAATGTTTTGCTCAGTGTGACCAGCACAGTAGAAATTGATAACATTCCTTCTAGGGGTATTTAATTAGCTTAGTAAGCTAACATTTTCAAGTGGAATGATGTAAAAAGATAAACTATGATAAGAGAAATCAATTTAGCAATTTTAGCTATACCCCCGACTTTTTAGGACTGTAGCAGAAAATGACTAGAGTTCACCTCGACGCAGATTTCTTTGAAACGGCTGAATAGAATTACTTCAAGCTTTGCCAGCATGTAGATGACTTTAAGCTGAATCCAACAAGCTTTGAATCACTTGATTTGGTGAAGAATTGACCGAGATATGCCCTTGACAAGTTGACAGACTTTTGAGTAGACTAACAGAGAACTCAAAGATGAATGATGTAAATGTATCTATTAATGAACACTTGTATACAATCCCATTGGCATGAATAACATTGCCTAATGGTGTAGAGAGGTGTAGGCTATAGTATAGTCCTCACACACACTCAAACTCAGTAGAATGAGGCTCGGGAATGATCTCTCTTACCCGCGACTTTTCATGTTCACTTTTTATATGTAATGAGCAAAGATTTGAATTCAAACTCAAATTTTGGCTCCCTATGATCAAGCTCCTAAATGCTTAGAGATATTCCTTCAATCAAATGGACTACTTTTTCCACGACTCACTTTGGTAGGTGATTACAAAAGATTCTAAGTCAATTTGACTTTTACACTGAGGTAAAGTGGTAATTAACCACTAGCATGTGTTCCTATGCTTCTTCATATATGTGTAGGCTTTAATGCATCCTTTGAGCCAAATGTGTAGGCTTGCAATTTACACCAACAACTCCCCCTCAAGCTAAACATTTTGGCTTAAGTCTTCATCTTCAATCTTCAAGTATATCCTGCAATCCAATCATGGATTTGAACCTGCAAAGTTTTGTTCCATCCAAAGCTTTAGTCAACAAATCTGCACATTGCATGTTGGTTGATACATAGGTAAGTTGAATGTCCTTGCTTATCAATTTCTCTCTCACATAATGGTAATGGACCTCTATGTGTTTGGTCCTAGCATGATAGATATGATTAGCTGCAAGGTGAAGAGAACTTGCATTATCTCCAAAGATAATTGGTGACCTAGTATACAATCCCAATTCTGTATACAAAAGTTTAATCCGAATTGCTTCTTGTGTGGCATTAGCCAGTCCTCTATATTCTGCCTCTGTGGAAGACAAAGCAACAGTAGGTTGCTTCTTTGAAGACCATGAAATTGGTTTGTCACCTGCAAAGGAAATATATCTAGAAGTGCTCCTCCTATCATCCTTGCATCCTGCCCAATCTGCATCTAAATAAATTTTGATATCAATATCTGAAGTGTAAGGGAAATACAAACCATGGTTCTGTGTACCCTTGAGATACTTCAAGATTGTCTTGGCAGCTTCTAAGTGAGGTATCCTTGGCTTGTGCATAAATTGACTTAGCACACTTACACCATATGCAATATCAATTCTTGTAAGAGTAGCATAGTTCAAGCTACCCACCATACTTTGATAACCTGTAATGTCTTTGACTTCATCACCTTCATGGGCACTTAGCTTTAGGTTTACCTCCATTGGAGTGCTTGCTACTTTAGCATCCTGCAAGTGAAACTTCTTCAACATATCCTGTACATACTTTTTCTGAGTAATGTATATCCCTGAATTAGTGTAGACTAATTCAAGTCCCAAAAAATACTTCCATAAACCAAGATCATTGATCATGAACTCCTTCATCATCTGGCTTTTGATATACCTGATTCCATTGACATCATTACCTATAATGATGATGTCATCAACATAAACACAGAGATATATTACCTCTGAATTACTTCTCTTAATGAACAGAGAAGTGTCAGCCTTGCTCATGACAAAACCTTAGTCTTGGAGGTATGTAGTTAACCTATAATTCCATGCCCTAGGTGCCTGCTTCAATCCATATAAAGCCTTTTTTAATTTGCAAACATAAGTTACCTTCTTAGGGTCCTCATAGCCAGGAGGTTGTGACATATAAACTTCTTTTGAAATCCATCCATTCAAGAAAGCATTCTTGACATCCAATTGGTACATGTTCCAATTCTTTGATGCAGCCACACTAACCAACACTCTGATTGTTGGCATCTTGGCCACAGGAGAAAATGTCTCTTCATAGTCAATGCCTTGGGTTTGTGCAAAACCCCTGGCTACTAATCTGGCTTTGTACCTATTAATTGTTCCATCAGAATTTCTTTTCAACTTATAGATCCATCTGGATCCTATTACCTTCATAGAATCCTTCTTGGGTACTAACTCCCATGTGTCACTCTCCTCATCCATAGCTTCTTTCCATTCTGATTTGGTTATTGCTTCTTCATATGATCCTGGTTCTTCATTTGACAAATCTTTGGAAAGATAAATTGAATGTTTAGTAACAAGAGATGTATCATACCCATATCTGATAGGTTTCTTGCTTTCTCTTTGAGATCTTCTGATTGATTGAGTTGAAGATTCAGGTATGTCTTCAAGCTTCTTCATCTTCATTTTGCCCTTGGACTTCCATGCCTTGAATTCTTCAAGGTTGATAGTGTCTTCATCATCTGAACTTGAGTCTTCCTTCTGAGTAGGTTCCTCCTTTGCAAGTTTTGGAAATTCCTCTTCCAAGTCATAGGGTAGTTTAACCTTCCTGCATTCATTCTCATACCAAGAATCATTTTCATCAAAGATCACATCTCTGCTTACCATAAATCCCTTATTGGTAGGGTTATAAAACCTATTACCTTTTTTATTTAAATCATATCCAATGAAAATGCATTTTTCAGCCTTTGGGTCTAGCTTACCTCTGATCTGAGAAGGAATGTGCACATATGCTACACATCCAAATATTTTGTAGTGATCTAATGATGGTCTCTTACCATGCCATGCCTCATAGGGTGTCATACCATCAAGTGACTTAGATGGTAACCTGTTTATGAGGTAAGTGGCAGTAGAAACACTCTCTGCCCATAGATAGTTAGGTAACTTCTTCTCATTAAGCATAGATCTAGCTGTGTCAACAATTAACCTATTTCTTCTCTCAGCTACCCCATTCTGTTCAGGAGAATACCTTGTGGTTATCTCTCTTTTGATGCCTCTCTCCTACAAGAATTCTTCAAATTCATTGGACAAGTACTCACCTCCTCCATCTGACCTTAGCCTCTTCAAATTCCTTCTTGTCTTGTTTTCAACTAATGCAAGATATTTCCTAAAACAATTAAATACCTCATCCTTGTGCTTCATGAAGTATAATACAGTCCATCTGCTATAATCATCAATGAAAGGCACATAGTACCTTGATCCTGAGACTGAGGGGTCTTTGCTAGGTTCCCATACATCTGTGTGTACAAGCTCTAGGTAGTCTTCATGCATATATCCTTTCTTAGAGAAGGATAACCTATGAGACTTACCAAATTGACAAGCACCACACTTGTAAATCATATGTTGCTTGGATACATTAGGTATCCCAAGCACACATTGGTCCCTGCACATTTGTTTCAAGGTTCTTTCTCCTATGTGCCCTAACCTTTTGTGTCAAATCTCAAGCTCTAAAAGTGTTTGATCCTTATAACTATATAGTGCAATATTCTTTGTATCTTCCAACTCAAAAGTGAAAAGTCTGCTTGATTTTTCTCCTTTAGTAATCCTCTTGAACCCATGTCTTGGGTCCTCCACATATGCTCCATATTGATTGAATCTGACATGCAAACCTTTCTCCACAATCTGACCAACACTCATCAAAGTTTTGGTAATGGTTGGTACATAGAGTACTCTACCCAACAAATTATGCTTACCATCACAAGTCTTAACATTTCCAACTTTAACTACTGAATGCTTTGTATCATCACCTGTTTGGACTTGATGTTTACCTTTTGGTTCCTCAAGATCAGAGAGTAGTGCCACATTGCCAGCCACATGATTTGAGCACCCTGAGTCAATGTAGAATAGGTGGTCATCATTTGTACTTGACTTTGAAGTCATGTTCATGATCAGAAGAGAGTCATCCTGCTCCTCTATGTAGTTTTTGTAGTCCTTTCTGGTTTTGAATCCTCCTTCATAGTTGCCATTGTAATTGTTGTTGTAATTGTTGTTGTGGCCTTGGTGATGGTTGAACTTTCCTCTTGACTGTGAGTATCCACCTCTTTGGTAGCCTCTTCCTCTCTGATTTTTTTAATTCCTGAAACACTCATATGTAGTATGATTTGATAAACCACAAATGTTGCATGGTGATGAGTTATAGGGTCTCCCCCTACCTTGCTTACCTCCTCTGCCCCTTCCTCTTGAAGATCTACCTCTCCCTGCATAGTTGGCTTGGGAGGTAGAGCCTTCATCTTCCATTTTTTGGCTCTTGCCTTTATCCTTAGACTTCTTATCAGTGTATAGGGCAGAAGAGTTATTACCTTTGGATGTATCTCCATTTTTGGTGAGCTTTGCTTCATGTGTAAATAGTTGTCCCATGAGAGTTGTAAGATCTGGAGTGTGCATGTCCATGTAGAGATCCATTGCAGTGGTGAAGCTTTCCTATTTTTCATCAGCCTTGATTCCATTGATCACTTGCCTTACAATTTGTTCTTCTTCATTTTCTTCTCCTATGCTTGCTAACTGATCTGCAACATCTTTGATCTTGGTCACAAATTCTAAAACAGCTTGCTTAGGTTGCTTCCTTAGTGTTGTGAATTCAATGCACAACTGATTTTTCCTAGCCCTTGTATTGGAGGAAAAGTATGAAGACAAGGTTTCCCAAGTTTCTTGGGATGTCTTACATTTTCTGATATGTGGCAAAAGAAAGTCAGAGATAGAGTTGAGTAAATATGACCTTGCCAATGCATCCTTAGCACACCATGTGTTGAGATTTTCTTGTTCTTCCTTGGTTGGCAATCCTCTTGCTTTGAATAAGGGCAATTCATCATCTCCTGAGATGTATCCATAGAGAATCCTTCCTTGTAAGTAGGTCTTCATCCTTAGAGACCAATCTTGATAGTTGTTCCTGTCCAATTTATCAATAAATGAAGGAAAACCATCTCCCATTTTACCTCTATTGCTCTGATACCACTATTGGGATAGATGGATGGATGCTCCAAGAGACTGCGTAGGTATTGCTAAACCTGCTTTGTACCACCCCTCTTTTGCTTCAGAGTTGATAAGTAGACCTTCTTGGCTTTCCAATAACACCAAAAAATAGCCTATGTACTTTGGAAGTGATGTGTGTAATGATTGAACCAAAACAGATAACTTTGAGGTTCACAAACTCAAGAAAACCTTCTATTTTTGTCTTGACACCTGCTGAATGTTTTGCTCAGTGTGACCAGCACAATAGAAATTGATAAAATTCCTTCTAGGGGTATTTAATTAGCTTAGTAAGCTATCATTTGCAAGTGGAATGATGTAAAAATATAAACTATGCTAAGAGAAATCAATTTAGCAAGTTTAGCTATACCCCCGACTTTTTAGGACTGTAGCAGAAAATGACCAGAGTTCACCTCGACGCAGATTTCTCTGAAATGGCTGAATAGAATTACTTCAAGGTTTGATAACATGTAGATGACTTTGAGCTGAATCCAACAAGCTTTGAATCACTTGATTTGGTGAAGAATTGACCGAGATATTCCCTTGACAAGTTGATAGACTTTTGAGTAGACTAATAGAGAACTCAGAGATGAATGATGTAAATGTATCTATTAATGAACACTTGTATACAATCCCATTGGCATGAATAACATTGCCTAATGGTGTAGAGAGGTGTAGGCTATAGTATAGTCCTCACACACACTCAAACTCAGTAGAATGAGGCTCAGGAATGATCTCTCTTACCTGCAACTTTTCATGTTCACTTTTTATATGTAATGAGCAAAGATTTGAATTCAAACTCAAATTTAACCCTATGATCAAGCTCCTAAATGCTTGGAGATATTCCTTCAATCAAATGTACTTTTTCCATGACGCACTTTGGTAGGTGATTACAAAAGATTCTAAGTCAATTTGACTTTTACACTGAGGTAAAGTGGTAATTAACCACTAGCATGTGTTCCTATGCTTCTTCATATATGTGTAGACTTTAATGCATCCTTTGAGCCAAATGTGTAGGCTTGCAATTTACACCAACAGGTAAGGGGCTGATTTTTTTTTAATCACAAGGAACTCATTCATCAGTGATTCTATTACTTTGTTGATGAAGTGTGTTCCCCTATCAATCACAATTTCTATTGGCAATCCAAAGTGAGTAGAGATATTTTCAAAGAGAAATTTTGTTGTAGTTTGTGCATCATTTTTCCTCGTTGCTTTTGCTTCTACCCATTTTTTTAGATAATATGTGGCCACTATTATATATTTAGCATGTGATCCCTTGGCTAGAGAACTTATAGGTCCCTATGAAATCAATGCTCCATTTTGAAAAAGCTCTTGCATAGATCATGGGGCTTAAAGGCATATTGTTAGACTTAAGATATGACAGACATGAGATGGTTGAACCACACCCTAAGAGGGAGGATTCGGAAGTAATCCTCAACCATGGCTTTTGGGGCAAGTGGTTAGTCCATCATACTCCTAGCTGGTAGGTCATGAGTTCAAATCCCACAATTGGTATCAGAGCCTAGGAAGTAGGCTTGGGCAAGGAAGGCGCGTGTCACTTTCAAAAGGGAGACAATCCAAGATTAGAGTGTTTCTCCCAATTCGTAGGGCAGATTTAGACGTATAAGATACCCTTTGAAAGCTCTTGGAACAAACATTCCAATGGAAGCATTAGATTGAGGTTCCAAGATACCTAGCATGGGTGAGAACCAGGTTCAAAATATTGAGGTTGAGAACAAGGGGCTCAAGAGACCAAGGTTGCAAGCAAGGCAAGTCCGTAGGCAAGTGGCCAAGAAGCGGGAAGGCAAGGTTCAAGAGACCAAGGTTGAGAGCAAGGGTTCAAGAGACCAAGGTTGAGAACAAGAAGGTTCAAGAGACCGTGTAAGGGTGAGGACATCAATTCAAGGGGAGATCAAGGATTGATCATTGAGGACAATGATCTCTAGAAGGGGAAGAGAGTGTTAGACTCAAGATATGACAGGCAGGAGATGGTTGAACCACACCCTAAGAGGGAGGATTAGGAAGTAATCCTCAACCATGGCTTTTGGGGCAAGTGGTTAGCCCATCATACTCCTAGCTAGTAAGTCATGAGTTCAAATCCCACACATATCATCTCTTCGTATAGGACATTTGGTCCTTTGGCATGCCTCACAACTTCGTACATATTGTGTTGGCATCCATGTGTAGAGTTGGCCACCACAAGCCTGCAAAAAGATTCATTTTTATATTTCTTTTAGCTGAAAAATGTCCTCCTGTTGCATTTGCATGCACCATCTCTAAAATGGGTAAATATTCTCCTTCATGGACACATAGCCATAGCTAATTGTCCTTTCCCCTTTTGAATAGTTGTTTTCCAATTATTGTGTAGTCCTTGCTCATTTCCTCTAGGGTTTGTTTCCTTGCTAAACTAACTTCTTCCTCATGTGTACATGTTTTTAAGAATTTTACCAATGCTTTACTCCATGCTGGTGCTATTGTAGAGAATTGTAGAGAATTGTAGAGATGCATGGTCCTTTGGGGTATTCTCCTAGCATTCTTGGCAACTCCTAATGTGTTCGTGTACGTCCCTTGGCATGTTTGGCCAATATACTCCCAATCTTTTCAAGTCTCTTAATGTTCCATGAACTCCCTTGTGAATTTTCCATCGATTCACATGAGCTTGTTCCATTAGATTTTTTTGTTCAACTTCTTCGACACATCTCAATAATATGCCATTTGGTTCTTTGTAGTACAAACTACCTTCTACAATATGTAATTACATGATTGCAAGAATTCTTATCTGGTATCTTTGTTGATCCTATGGTGTGGTCCATGCATGAGGATTGGTATTAACTTTTTGGCCCATTTTGGACACACTTTTAAATTGAACAGGTATGTATCTGGTAGGTCATTAGCCACTCCATTGGGTGGTTCTCTGTGTTTCATCTGAGATAGATGATCTGCTCTTAGATGAGTATTTCCTTTTTTGACTATTACTTCAAAGTCAAACTCCATCAGCAATAGGAACCATCTCACTAGCCTTCTCGTATTACACGGCTTATTGACTAGATACAATTATGGTTGATGGTTGATGAAGAACTTGAATTTGTTGGCTAGCAGGTAATGTCAAAATTTCTTGACTATGTACACCATTCCTAGGCCTTCTCTTTCCGTGGTGGTATAATTTCTCTTTGCCTAGTTTAACTGTCTACTGACATATGCAATAGGATGATCTAATTTTCCTTCATATGCTGGTTGAGCTAGTATGCATCCTATTATATAATTTGATGCGTTCACATGGATATGGAATGGTTTGTTCTAGTTGGGTACCTTCGGAATAGGTGTTGAGCTTAATTCTCATTTCAATTCATTAAATGCTTTTTCACATTCCTCCATCCAAGTGAATTGAGTCAATAACCCATATATATGTTTAGCGATTATAACATACATGTGGATAAATCGACGATAGTACCCACAATGACCTATAAAGGCTTGTACTTCCTTCGCATTTTTAGGTCTTGGTAAGTCTAAAATCACTTTAATCTTATCCTTGTCTATGGAAATTCCATTCCTTGATACAATGTGTCCCAAGATCTTTCCTTGCCTTACCATAAAGACACATTTTTCAAGGTTTAAGCATACTTGGTATTGATGACATTTCTCGAATATCATCCATAGTTATGGAATGTGTTCATTTCTTTGATATGAATAAGTGCACAAATCATCTACATATACTTCCATGCTTTTCCTTAAAAATTCCTTGAATACATAACACATCAGACTTTGGAAAGCTGCAGGGGCATTAGTGATCCCAAATGGCATCACTCGAAAGGCATATACTTCCCACTCAATTGCGAAAGCTGTCTTATGTTGGTCCTCCGTAGCAATGGCCACTTGGTTATACCCAAAGAATCCATCAAAGAAGCTATATGCTTCCTTGCCTACAACTCTTTCTAGGAGATGGTCGATGATTGGTAATGGGTAACTATCACGTATAGTAGCTGCATTCACTTTCTTTAACTTAATACAAACTCATAGTTTTCTATTCTTCTTGGGTACTACTACCAAAGGTGATACCCATTCTGTGTGCTCTATCTCATAAATGAATCCCGCTACTAACAGTTTTTCGATCTCCTCTTTAATCTTTGCCGAATAAACATCATTGTATGTGTATGGGCGTTGCTTTGAAGGTTTTGCATCTGGTGTCATTGGGATTCTATGGGAGCAGATGGATGGATCTACTCCCTTGAGGTCTTTGTAAGTCCATGCAAATACATCCCTATATTCCCTGATTAGTTCTATCAATTCTTGTTCTTCTTCCGGAGATACATCTTTTCCAATGTGGGTGCAGCTCTCCTCCTCTTCTTCTATAGTTATCAACACTTTCTTGGTTTGTTCCTTATTATCATAGGCTTCTCCATCAGTTGCTTCTCTCTTGGGCATTTGAATAGCTATTTTTCGTTCTTCTACTTTGTATCTCTTCAGATGTTCTCGAACTTCAAAACGATTTGGTGGCTTCTCTACTCTATCTTCCATTTCCTCATTGTCATGTCTTGTTAGGATTGCTTCTACTAAAAATACTTTTGGTGTCTCCTTTTCCTTTTTCGCCTCAATCTCTTCTAAATATCATTCCTGTGAATCAAATTCTCGTTCCATCTCTATGCTTTCATAATCCTCCCTCCATTCCTTTTCTAGTAATTCTCCCGCTTCCACTTCTTGCAGGATTACTATATAAAGGTTCACGTCATAACCTTCTTCATCCACATACTCATTCATGGTTTAATAATTCCTCATTTACACACACATCTAAAGTGGTTAAGATCTCTATGCATCCGTGTGGTTCAAAGGCTTCATCTGGGAAAATTTGAGGCATATACAATGGATCATTTATGGGTCGATATTTGTGATGTCCTATTGACCATAAATGAGTTTTTTTTTCTTCCCATTTTGCCTCTTTCCACATCCATAACTGAACATCTTCATTCATCCATGATTGATCACTTGATCCTGTGCTATGAATGGAGAGCTCATCTTCTTCTCAATGAATCTGACTCCATTGTAATGGGGGTACATCCCTATAATAAAAGATGTGTAAATTTATCTTCGTAAATGCCCCTTGGTGTTGTAAATATTGTTGGAAAACAAAAGTTATAATGTCCTATTGGTCAAGATTTTCCACATATTATAGCATGTGTACAACTTCTGTTTATTCTTTATACAAGCAAACAGCTTCAGGTGATGTGGATAGAAGGAAATACTCCCAGCACAATGGCATGGGTTCAAACCCTGTCGCCAACTCATTCACGAAGTTATTTTTTGACCTATGCTTTTCGAACAATAGCATAAACCGACAGCGAACAGAAAAATCGCGAATAACGTTTTTGAATATTTTTTCTATTACGATCATACATAGCGATCATAGATCCTTGTGCTTTATTATGCTTTTGGTAGAGCTTTTCATTGGATAATGAAAGCTATAAAAGAAGTGCTTGGGATCACTTGTAAGTATCCTTCACCTAGTGTTCAACACAAGCCTTGGTGCTTGGACCTCAATAGAGGTGATGTTTCTTCTAGCACATGGGGCAGCCATGGTGCTAACTTGAAGCATGTTGAGGAGCAGCTATGGAGTTCTTCTTGGAAAAGAAGAGTGTGCTCACACTCTTGCTCATGGAGACGAGGTTATCTCTTGTTCATGGAGAGGACTTGGTTATTAGTAGCTTGATGGCGAGGATCGGCCATCTACATGGTGCATTTGAAGATTATCTTCTACATAAAGATTTCGGGCTACTTCAAAGACATTTGATGGTGGTTAACATAAGATTTACATCTTATGTTAAGTATTCAAGTACATATTCTCTTTATGCACACAGGTACTACTTGGATTTTATGGAGGTAGTAGCATCCATATCAGGAGGAGTCCTATTCGGCATAGGTACAAGAGAATCAGTATGTATATGCTTTATGCATATTTGGATGAGGTGTTTGAGAAGGTGTATTCACATGAGTTTGAGGATTTCTGGCAGCAAACTTGTTAGCATTCTTTGCTACTTTTTAAGTATGTAATCTTTTCACACACATATCTGACTTAGGGTCTTTTATAGCCTAAGGTTAGATGAGGGTTTGTTGATTATCAGTTCCACACTGATCCTTCCTCTTTCAGTCACTCATATTCACTCTTCTATAACCTATTAGGTCACACATCTCATGTATATTCAGATTTCTACCCATACATTTGAATATGTTTGTTACATTTGTACATTCACTCTTCCATCTATTTCTGATCACGTAGAGTGGTTGAGAGTTTTGCTCTCACATTGTTCATTCAACATTGGTATATATGATACTATGAGTAAGCGATGGCTTACGTAACACTTTACTCATGTTGTCTAATCTTTCTCTATCTTTGTCTCATCATCTCTATGATTAAGTTGTGATATGTTCATGTTTTGTCAATATTGGAAGATTGCTAGATTCTATGTTGTATATGCTCGACCTATGGAACCATGGACCTGTGATATGAGCTATGGGTCCACCTCATTTCCAACATTTGGTATCAGAGCACTAAGGTTTTGGTTTCAAAACTTTAGGTCTTTGGCATCATGCATTAAGGCTCATTAAGATTCCCAGGTTTTCCAGACTTCCAGGTTTACAACATATGATTTAAGAGCATCTTCTAACATTTGACATTTGACATACACACTTAATCTAGATGAGTAGAGATTTAAGAATTAGACAATTCAGTCACATGTGTATTCATCAGTGTGGAGTATGAAGTTGATGATCTGTTAGTAGTCGAATATTTTTGGAAGAGTATGCAAATAATTTACAAAAGTATTGTTTGAAGACCAAGACTCGATGAAGAGAAGACTACTTCAAATTCAAGGAAGAACAATGGTTTAGAGAAGATGAATGAATCATATCGACATCAAATCACAGGTATCCGTTTTTACTATTAGATTAGCATTTGCAGGTCATGTCTTAGAAGAGCAATTATGAAGATATTTGAAGAAATTCAAGGAATGCTTTTATACACTTTCATCATTTGAAAGTGAAAGGCTACATCAAAATAGTTATCTAGAGGTTTTTCTAGAGAGTTTTGAGAGATCTCTTTCATGGCAAGAAAGCTTATCTAAGAAGAAAAATTTGGAGATGGGATGAGTTTTTTTTTGTTTTCAGCCAATTTTGTGTTATAAGTTGGTTGGATATCAAGGTACAGAATGTAATCTAGGTATCTAGAGAAGTTTAACTCTAGAATGGTAAATTCATCATTCAGACAAAAGGTTGGTGAATTTAGTCGTTTCAGTCATTTGAAGCAAAATTTTGATTCAGAGATATGAGGAGATGATAAAACATGTTTCTATATTCACTTCCATTTGTATACCATGTTTGTTTTATCTCTTACTCTTAGTACTAGAGAAAGAGAAAAAGTTCATTGGAAGAAGTCAAGAGTGTTTGCATGAAGAGAACAAAAGGTATGGAAGAGAAGTTTGAAGATGTTAACATCATCATCAAGTGGAAGAAAGATGTAGAAAAAGAAAGTCCATCCAAAAGAAAAGTAAGGCTTCCTTTTCTCATATACTTTCCATATACTTTTCCTATTTTATCCTCTACATCCAAAGACAAGTCTACGAGAACATCTTGTGTTAAAGAAGAAGCAATTTCTTGTTCTGCATTACACTTGGTCATGATTTAGTAGTTTTGACAAAGAATTGCATTGAGATAAAGAAAAGCAGGAGATTTTAAAAACAACTTATGTTTTGACTCAAATGTATGAGTTATATATAAGTTGAAGATTTTTAGCAGGCAACTTATATGTTCCCTCAAAGAACTCTTGAAGTGTCAATACAAAGCTACTTGGTATATGACAAGTTGCAGAGAAGTATATTTCTTCTTTATCTGAACTCTTGAGGTAAAAGAGTTTTTTGTAGCAGATGTTGACGACTTGGGTTGAGTTTTATGTTTGGAAAGGTTACCTCATATTTAGTATTTTTAGAAAACTTCAGAAAATTCAGATTGTTGATGTAGAAGTCAATGGAGAATCTCCTTCTATGATTGTCTAGACTTTTGGATACATGTTTGTATTCAAAAAGGTGTTCCATCATATCCTATCACTTGATTGAGAAGTGGAGTTAGCCAAAAGAAATTCAAGAAGGTACTATCACATTTCACCCGGGAAGAATATGAAAAGATGAAGTATTAACTTGCTGCTTTTAGAGTTCTCAAGGTGAGAAGTTTGTCCACTTATGTTTCAAGTAGGAATTGCAGATTCTTGAGAAGGATTTTTTTGAAGAAAACTTTTACAACATTTGGAGAAGCATGGACACTTGGAGACATTCAGATAAACAAATCAAACATTCAGTTATGAAGGTTTGATGAGAGCAAATTCTACACAAGAGAGATCCTTGATCTTGGATGATCTCGTATGATCTTGAAAGATCTTGGATAGATCTTGTATGATCTTATATGATCTTGGATCATCTTGAAGGTCTTGAAGATCTTGAGTATTTATGAGTCAGTTGTCTATCCTTTGTTTGTGTAAAGTTCTTAGCTTTGGAAAAAGTAAGTCAAAGATTCAGGTTCTATCATATTTGTGTTGCAGAGAGATAGAAGAAGATACGTGTTATGTTGCAAAAAGGTTATGAATCCTAAAATCCTTTCAACAAGTTTTTTATGATAGATCAGCTAACCTTATTCTAGATTTTGGGAAGGTGAGGAAGAAGCAATGGAAGCTATTAGCAACTGCACAATGCTAATAAAAAGGATTCAGAAATTTTATTTCAGATACAGGTATTGAACATTGAACATCAGATTTATGAAGGAAGAAGTTCCAGATTTCATAAAGTCTGATATACTTTGAAGAATACTGGATACTAGTGTTAAATCATCCAGCTGGGTGATGCAACATGAACACTTATTTTCAGCTATATATGAAAGAATACAGAGTCATACCTACAGGTATTCCTATTTTAGGTATTCCTATATTTCCTTTGTCAGGTTCTCTTTATGTTCCAACTTTGAAAGAAGAAAGAAGAAGAAGAATGTTTGGAGAAAGTTCGTGTTAGGATGTTCCTGTTCAGGAGTAGGTTCCAAAATTCTATTGAAGAGAAGCTTGATATTTCAGAGAGGTATGTTTAAGAAGTGCGCACATATATTTTTATATTAGGTTCTGAAGGAAAGAGGTAGGAAAGACTTACAGATAGAACAAGGATGAAGACATGATAACATCATAGATTTTTCGATGAGACTCATGAGTTGATTTCAATTGATTTTAATTGAGTTGAGTTGAGTTGACTTCAGTACAGTGAGAGATGAACCCGCAGTGTTCATAATACACTAAGTTGTGAGTTTTTAGTCACACGTTCCAGGATTCAGTTCTTGATTAATGTTTTTACATGACACAGCAGAAGTACGTTGAGAAATTGTTTTGTAAGGTAAATGCAAATATGTGGATCCTAGTGTTTGTTTTGAGGTTTATGAAGACAAGAGATAGCAGGTTTAGAGTCAGTACTTGCTACATTTGTTGTCATGCAGTGATTGCTTGATGAGAACACTATTGGATATCTAGTTTGCATATTTTCTCAGGTATTATGGTTCATATTTAGCAAGTTCAAGTTTTTTGAAGGAAAGTCAAATTCAGTTTTGAAGAAGACTTTTTGAAGAAAAAGTTTGAAGGTCAGTTCTGAAGTGCGTGAGTACAAGCTTGAAGCTTGTGGTAGTTCGCAGCTTATGAAGTTTGCAGATCGAGTCCAAATTTTACCAATATGACATTGCAGGGGGGGATTGTTGGAAAAAAAAAGTTACAATGTCCTATTGGTCAAGATTTTCCACATATTACAACATGTGTACAACTTCTATTTATTCTTTATACAAGCAAACAACTTCAAGCAATGTGGATAGAAGGAAATACTCCCAGCGCAACCGCGTGGGTTCAAACCCCCTCGGTAGCTCATTCACAAAGTTATGTTTTCACCTATGCTTTTCAAACAATAGCATAAATGGATAGCGAACGGAAAAAGCACGACTAATGTTTTTGAATTTTTTTTCTATTACGATCATACATAGCGATCGCAGATCATTGTGCTTTATTATGCTTTTGGTAGACCTTTGCATGGGATAATCAAAGCTATAAAAGAAGTGCTTGGGATCACTTGTAACTATCCTTCACCTAATGTTCAACACAAGCCTTGGTGCTTGGACCTCAATAGAGGTGATGTTTCTTCTAGCACATGGGGCAACCATGGTGCTAACTTGAAGCATGTTGAGGAGGGGCTATGGAGTTCTTCTTGGAGAAGAAGAGTGTGCTCACACTCTTGCTCATGGAGAAGAGGTTATCTAGTGTTCATGGAGAGGACTTGGTTATTAGCAGCTTGATGGTGAGGATCGGCCATCTACATGGTGTATTTGAAGATCATCTTCTACATGAAGATTTTGGGCTACTTCAAAGACATTTGATGGTGGTTAACATAAGATTTACATCTTACATTAAGTATTCAGGTACATATTCTCTTTATGCACACACGTACTACTTGGAGTTTATGGAGGCAGTAGCATCCATATCAGGAGGAGTCCTATTCAGCATAGGTACAAGAGAATCAGTATGTATATGCTTTATGCATATTTGGATGAGGTGTTTGAGAAGGTGTGTTCACATGAGTTTGAGGATTTCTGGCAGCAAACTTGTTAGCATTGTTTGCTACTTTTTAAGTATGTGATCTTTTCAGACACGTATGTGACTTAGGGTCTTCTATAGCCTAAGGTTAGATGAGGGTTTGTTGATTATCACTTTCACACTAATCCTTCCTCCTTCAGTCACTGATATTCAGTCTTCTATAACCTATTAGGTCACACATCTCATGTCTATTCAGATTTTTGCCCATACATCTGAATATGTTTGTTACATTTGTACATTCACTCTTCCATCTATTTCTGATCACGTAGAGTGGTTGAGAGTTTTTCTCTCACATTGTACATTGAACATTGGTATATATGATACTATGAGTAAGCGATGGCTTACGTAACACTTTACACATGTTGTCTAATCTTTCTCTATCTTTGTCTCATCATGTGTATGATTAAGTTGTGATATGTTCATGTTTTGTCAATATTGGAAGATTGCTAGATTCTATGTTGTATCTGCTCGACCTATGGAACCATGGACCTGTGATATGAGCTATGGGCCCACCTTATTTCCAACATTTGGTATCAAAGCACTAAGGTTTTGGTTTCAAAACTTTAGGTCTTTGGCATCAATGGATTAAGGCTCATTCAGATTGCCAGGTTTTCCAGATTTCCAGGTTTACAACATATGATTTAAGAGCATCTTCTAACATTTGACATTTGACATACACACTTAATCTAGATGAGTAGAGATTTGAGAATTAGACAATTCAATCACATGTGTATTCATCAGTGTGGAGTATGAAGTTCATGATCTGTTAGCAGTCGAATACTTTTGGAAGAGTATGCAAATACTTTACAAAAGTATTGTTTGAAGACCAAGACTCGATGAAGAGAAGACTACTTCAAATTCAAGGAAGAAAAATGGTTTAGAGAAGATGAATGAATCATATCGACATCAAATCACAGGTTTCATTTTTTACTATCAGATTATCATTTGCAGGTCATGTCTTAGAAGAGCAATTATGCAGAGATTTGAAGAAATTCAAGGAATGCTTTTATACACTTTCATCATTTGAAAGTGAAAGGCTACATCAAAACAGGTATCTAGAGGCTTTTCTAGAGAGTTTTGAGAGATCTCTTTCATGGCAAGAAAGCTTATCTAAGAAGACGAATTTGGAGATGGGATGAGTTTTTTTTTCTTTTCAACCAATTTTGTGTTATAAGTTGGTTGGATATCAAGGTACAGAATGTAATCTAGGTATCTAGAGAAGTTAACTCTAGAATGGTAAATTCATCATTCAGACAAAAGGTTGGTGAATTTAGTCGTTTCAGTCATTTGAAGCAAAATTTTGATTCAGAGATATGAGGAGATGATAAAACATGTTTCTATATTCACTTCCATTTGTATACCATGTTTGTTTTATCTCTTACTCTTAGTACTAGAGAAAGAGAAAAAGTTCATTCGAAGAAGTTAAGAGTGTTTGCTACTTCAAGATGAAGAGAACAAAAGGTATGGAAGAGAAGTTTGAAGATGTTAACATCATCATCAAGTGGAAGAAAGATGTAGAAAAAGAAAGTCCATCCAAAAGAAAAGTAAGGCTTCCTTTTCTCATATACTTTCCATATACTTTTCCTATTTTATCCTCTACATCCAAAGACAAGTCTACGAGAACATCTTGTGTTAAAGAAGAAGCAATTTCTTGTTCTGCATTACACTTGGTCATGATTTAGTAGTTTTGACAAAGAATTGCATTGAGATAAAGAAAAGAAGCAGATTTTAAAAACAACTTATGTTTTGACTCAAATGTATGAGTTATATATAAGTTAAAGATTTTTAGCAGGCAACTTATATGTTCCCTCAAAGAATTCTTGAAGTGTCAATACAAAGCTACTTGGTATATGACAAGTTGCAGAGAAGTATATTTCTTCTTTATCTGAACTCTTGAGGTAAAAGAGTTTTTTGTAGCAGATGTTGACGACTTGGGTTGAGTTTTATGTTTGGAAAGGTTACCTCATATTCAGTATTTTTAGAAAACTTCAAAAAATTCATATTGTTGATGTAGAAGTCAATGGAGAATCTACTTCTATGATTGTCTAGACTTTTGGATACATGTTTGTATTCAAAAAGGTGTTCCATCATATCCTATCACTTGATTGAGAAGTGGAGTTAGCCAAAAGAAATTCAAGCAGGTACTATCACATTTCACCCGGGAAGAATATGAAAAGATGAAGTATCAACTTGCAGCTTTTGGAGTTCTCAAGGTGAGAAGTTTGTCCACTTATGTTTCAAGTAGGAATTGCAGATTCTTGAGAAGGATTTGTTTGAAGAAAAGTTTTACAACATTTTGAGAAGCATGGACACTTGGAGACATTCAGATAAACAAATCAAACATTCAGTTATGAAGGTTTGATGAGAGCAAATTCTACACAAGAGAGATCCTTGATCTTGGATGATCTCGTATGATCTTGAAAGATCTTGGATAGATCTTGTATGATCTTATATGATCTTGGATCATCTTTAAGGTCTTGAAGATCTTGAGTATTTATGAGTCAGTTGTCTATCCTTTGTTTGTGTAAAGTTCTTAGCTTTGGAAGAAGTAAGTCAAAGATTCAGGTTCTATCATATTTTTGTTGCAGAGAGATAGAAGAAGATACGTGTTATGTTGCAAAAAGGTTATGAATCCTAAAATCCTTTCAACAAGGTTTTCATGATAGATCAGCTAACCTTATTCTAGATTTTGGGAAGCTGAGGAAGAAGCAATGGAAGCTATTAGCAACTGCACAATGCTAATAAAAAGGATTCAGAATTTTTGTTTGAGATACAGGTATTGATCACTGAACATCAGATTTATGAAGGAAGAAGTTCCAGATTTCATAAAGTCTGATATACTTTGAAGAATACTGGATACTAGTGTTAAATCATCCAGCAGGGTGATGCAACATGAAGACTTATCTTCAGCCATATATGAAAGAATACAGAGTCATACCTATAGGTATTCCTATTTCAGCTATTCCTATATTTCCGTTGTACAGTTCTCTTTATGTTCCAACTTTGAAAGAAGAAGGAAGAAGAAGAATGTTTGGAGAAAGTTCCTGTTAGGATGTTCTTGTTCAGGAGAAGGTTCCAAAATTCTATTGAAGAGAAGCTTAATATTTCAGAGAGGTATGTTTAAGAAGTGCGCACATATATATTTATACCAGTTTCTAAAGGAAAGAGGTATGAAAGACTTACAGATAGAACAAGGATGAAGACATGATGATGTCATAGATTTTTTGATGAGACTCATGAGTTGATTTCAATTGATTTCAATTGAGTTGAGTTGAGTTGACTTCAGTACAGTGAGAGATGAACCCGCAGTGTTCATAATACACTAAGTTGTGAGTTTTCAGTCACAGGTTCCAGGATTCAGTTCTTGATTAATGTTTTTACATGACACAGCAGAAGTACGTTGAGAAATTGTTTTGTAAGGTAAATGCAAATATGTGGATCCTAGTGTTTGTTTTCAGGTTTATGAAGACAAGGGATAGCAGGTTTAGAGTCAGTACTTGCTACATTTGTTGTCATGCAGTGATTGCTTGATGAGAACACTATTGGATATCTAGTTTGCATATTTTCTCAGGTATTATGGTTCATATTTAGCAAGTTCAACTTTTTTGAAGGAAAGTCAAATTCAGTTTTGAAGAAGACTTTTTGAAGAAAAAGTTTGAAGGTCAATTCTGAAGTGCGGGAGTACAAGCTTGAAGCTTGTGGTAGTTTGCAGCTTATGAAGTTTGCAGATCCAGTCCAAATTTTACCAATATGACATTGCAGGGGGGGATTGTTGGAAAAAAAAAGTTACAATGTCCTATTGGTCAAGATTTTCCACATATTACAACATGTGTACAACTTCTATTTATTCTTTATACATGCAAACAGCTTCAGGCGATGTGGATAGAAGGAAATACTCCCAGCGCAACCGCGTGGGTTCAAACCCCCTCGGTAGCTCATTCACAAAGTTATGTTTTCACCTATGCTTTTCAAACAATAGCATAAATGGACAACAAACGGAAAAAGCACGAATAATGTTTTTGAATTTTTTTTTCTATTACGATCATACATAGTGATCGCAGATCGTTGTGCTTTATTATGCTTTTGGTAGAGCTTTGCATGGGATAATCAAAGCTATAAAAGAAGTGCTTGGGATCACTTGTAAGTATCCTTCACCTAATTTTCAACACAAGCCTTGGTGCTTGGACCTCAATAGAGGTGATGTTTCTTCTAGCACATGGGGCAACCATGGTGCTAACTTGAAGCATGTTGAGGAGGGGCTATGGAGTTCTTTTTGGAGAAGAAGAGTGTGCTCACACTCTTGCTCATGGAGAAGAGGTTATCTCTTGTTCATGGAGAGGACTTGGTTATTAGCAGCTTGATGGTGAGGATCGGCCATCTACATGGTGTATTTGAAGATCATCTTCTACATGCAGATTTTGGGCTACTTCAAAGACATTTGATGGTGGTTAACATAAGATTTACATCTTATGTTAAGTATTCAGGTACATATTCTCTTTATGCACACACATACTACTTGGAGTTTATGGAGGCAGTAGCATCCATATCAGGAGGAGTCCTATTCGGCATAGGTACAAGAGAATCAGTATGTATATGCTTTATGCATATTTGGATGAGGTGTTTGAGAAGGTGTGTTCACATGAGTTTGAGGATTTCTGGCAGCAAACTTGTTAGCATTGTTTGCTACTTTTTAAGTATGTGATCTTCCCAGACACGTATCTGACTTAGGGTCTTCTATAGCCTAAGGTTAGATGAGGGTTTGTCGATTATCACTTTCACACTAATCCTTCCTCCTTCAGTCACTGATATTCAGTCTTCTATAACCTATTAGGTCACACATCTCATGTATATTCAGATTTCTGCCCATACATCTGAATATGTTTGTTACATTTGTACATTCACTCTTCCATCTATTTCTGATCACGTAGAGTGGTTGAGAGTTTTGCTCTCACATTGTTGTCTAATCTTTCTCTATCTTTGTCTCATCATCTGTATGATTAAGTTGTGATATGTTCATGTTTTGTCAATATTGGAAGATTGTTAGATTCTATGTTGTATATGCTCGACCTATGGAACCATGGACCTGTGATATGAGCTATGGGCCCACCTCATTTCCAACATTTGGTATCAAAGCACTAAGGTTTTGGTTTCAAAACTTTAGGTCTTTGGCATCAATGCATTAAGGCTCATTCAGATTCCCAGGTTTTCCAGATTTCTAGGTTTACAACATATGATTTAAGAGCATCTTCTAACATTTGACATTTGACATACACACTTAATCTAGATGAGTAGAGATTTGAGAATTAGACAATTCAGTCACATGTGTATTCATCAGTGTGGAGTATGAAGTTCATGATCTGTTAGCAGTTGAATACTTTTGGAAGAGTATGCAAATACTTTACAAAAGTATTGTTTGAAGACCAAGACTCGATGAAGAGAAGACTACTTCAAATTCAAGGAAGAACAATGGTTTAGAGATGATGAATGAATCATATCGACATCAAATCACAGGTTTCATTTTTTACTATCAGATTATCATTTCCAGGTCATGTCTTAGAAGAGCAATTATGCAGAGATTTGAAGAAATTCAAGGAATGCTTTTATACACTTTCATCATTTGAAAGTGAAAGGCTACATCAAAACAGGTATCTAGAGGTTTTTCTAGAGAGTTTTGAGAGATCTCTTTCATGGCAAGAAAGCTTATCTAAGAAGACAAATTTGGAGATGGGATGAGTTTTTTTTTCTTTTCAACCAATTTTGTGTTATAAGTTGGTTGGATATCAAGGTACAGAATGTAATCTAGGTATCTAGAGAAGTTAACTCTAGAATGGTAAATTCATCATTCAGACAAAAGGTTGGTGAATTTAGTCGTTTCAGTCATTTGAAGCAAAATTTTGATTCAGAGATATGAGGAGATGATAAAACATGTTTCTATATTCACTTCCATTTGTATACCATGTTTGTTTTATCTCTTACTCTTAGTACTAGAGAAAGAGAAAAAGTTCATTCGAAGAAGTCAAGAGTGTTTGCTACTTCAAGATGAAGAGAACAAAAGGTATGGAAGAGAAGTTTGAAGATGTTAACATCATCATCAAGTGGAAGAAAGATGTAGAAAAAGAAAGTCCATCCAAAAGAAAAGTAAGGCTTCCTTTTCTCATATACTTTCCATATACTTTTCCTATTTTATCCTCTACATTCAAAGACAAGTCTACGAGAACATCTTGTGTTAAAGAAGAAGCAATTTCTTGTTCTGCATTACACTTGGTCATGATTTAGTAGTTTTGACAAAGAACTGCATTGAGATAAAGAAAAGCAGCAGATTTTAAAAACAACTTATGTTTTGACTCAAATGTATGAGTTATATATAAGTTGAAGATTTGTAGCAGGCAACTTATATGTTCCCTTAAAGAATTCTTGAAGTGTCAATACAAAGCTACTTGGTATATGACAAGTTACAGAGAAGTATATTTCTTCTTTATCTGAACTCTTGAGGTAAAAGAGTTTTTTGTAGTAGATGTTGACGACTTGGGTTGAGTTTTATGTTTGGAAAGGTTACCTCATATTCAGTATTTTTAGAAAACTTCAGAAAATTCAGATTGTTGATGTAGAAGTCAATGGAGAATCTACTTCTATGATTGTCTAGACTTTTGGATACATGTTTGTATTCAAAAAGGTGTTCCATCATATCCTATCACTTGATTGAGAATTGGAGTTAGCCAAAAGAAATTCAAGCAGGTACTATCACATTTCACCCGGGAAGAATATGAAAAGATGAAGTATCAACTTGCAGCTTTTGGAGTTCTCAAGGTGAGAAGTTTGTCCACTTATGTTTCAAGTAGGAATTGCAGATTCTTGAGAATGATTTGTTTGAAGAAAAGTTTTACAACATTTTGAGAAGCATGGACACTTGGAGACATTCAGATAAACAAATCAAACATTCAGTTATGAAGGTTTGATGAGAGCAAATTCTACACAAGAGAGATCCTTGATCTTGGATGATCTCCTATGATCTTGAAAGATCTTGGATATATCTTGTATGATCTTATATGATCTTGGATCATATTGAAGGTCTTGAAGATCTTGAGTATTTATGTGTCAGTTGTCTATCCTTTGTTTGTGTAAAGTTCTTAGCTTTGGAAGAAGTAAGTCAAAGATTCAGGTTCTATCATATTTGTGTTGCAAAGAGATAGAAGAAGATACGTGTTATGTTGCAAAAAGGTTATGAATCCTAAAATCCTTTCAACAAGGTTTTTATGATAGATCAGCTAACCTTATTCTAGATTTTGAGAAGCTGAGGAAGAAGCAATGGAAGCTATTAGCAACTGCACAATGCTAATAAAAAGGATTTAGAATTTTTGTTTCAGATACAGGTATTGATCACTGAACATCAGATTTATGAAGGAAGAAGTTCCAGATTTCATAAAGTCTGATATACTTTGAAGAATACTGGATACTAGTGTTAAATCATCCAGTAGGGTGATGCAACATGAAGACTTATCTTCAGCCATATATGAAAGAATACAGAGTCATACCTACAGGTATTCCTATTTCAGGTATTCCTATATTTCCATTGTTAGGTTCTCTTTATGTTCCAAGTTTGAAAGAAGAAGGAAGAAGAAGAATGTTTGGAGAAAGTTCCTGTTAGGATGTTCTTGTTCAGGAGAAGGTTCCAAAATTCTATTGAAGAGAAGCTTGATATTTCAGAGAGGTATGTTTAAGAAGTGCGCACATATATGTTTATACCAGGTTCTAAAGGAAAGAGGTATGAAAGACTTACAAATAGAACAAGGATGAAGACATGATCATGTCATAGATTTTCATGAGTTCATTTCAATTGATTTCAGTTGATTTCAGTTGAGTTGAGTTGAGTTGACTTGAGTACAGTCAGAGATGAACCTACAGTGTTCATAATACACTAAGTTGTGAGTTTTCAGTCAGAGGTTCCAGGATTCAGTTCTGATTAGTGTATTTACATGACATAGCAGAAGTACGTTGCGAAATCGTTTTGTAAGGTAAATGCAAATATGTGGATCCTAATGTTTGTTTTCAGGTTTATGAAGACAAGAGATAGCAGGTTTAGAGTCAGTACGTGCTACATTTGTTGTCAAGCACTGATTGCTTGATGAGAACACTATTGGATATCTAGTTTGCATATTTTCTCAGGTATTATGGTTCATATTCAGCAAGTTCAAGTTTTTTGAAGGAAAATCAAATTCAGTTTTGAAGAAGACTTTTTGAAGAAAAAGTTTGAAGGTCAGTTCTGAAGTGCGAGAGTACAAGCTTGAAGCTTGTGGTAGTTTGCAACTTATGAAGTTTGCAGATCTAGTCCAGATTTTACCAATATGACATTGCAGGGGGGATTGTTGGAAAACAAAAGTTACAATGTCCTATTGGTCAAGGTTTTCCACATATTATAGCATGTGTACAACTTTTGTTTATTCTTTATATAAGCAAACATCTTCAGGTGACATGGATAGAAGGAAATACTCCTAGGGCAATGGCATGGGTTCAAACCCCGTCGGCAGCTCATTCACGAAGTTATTTTTTCACCTATGCTTTTCAAACAATAGCCTAAACGGACAACGAACAGAAAAAGCGCGAATAATGTTTTCGAATATTTTTTCTATTACGATCATACATAGTGATCGCAGATCGTTGTGCTTTATTATGCTTTTGGTAGAGATTTTCATGGGATAATCAAAGCTATAAAAGAAGTGCTTGGGATCACTTGTAAGTATCCTTCACCTAATGTTCAACACAAGCCTTGGTGCTTGGACCTCAATAGAGGTGATGTTTCTTCTAGCACATGGGGCAGCCATGGTGCTAACTTGAAGCATGTTGAGGAGCGGCTATGGAGTTCTTCTTGGAGAAGAAGAGTGTGCTCACACTCTTGCTCATGGAGAAGAGGTTATCTATTGTTCATGGAGAGGACTTGGTTATTAGGAGCTTGATGGTGAGGATCGGCCATCACATGGTGTATTTGAAGATTATCTTCTACATGAAGATTTCGGGCTACTTCAAAGACATTTGATGGTGGTTAACATAAGATTTACAACTTATGTTAAGTATTGAGGTACATATTCTCTTTATGCACACAGGTACTACTTGGAGTTTATGGAGGCAATAGCATCCATATTAGGAGGAGTCCTATTCGGCATAGGTACAAGAGAATCAGTACGTATATGCTTTATGCATATTTGGATGAGGTGTTTGAGAAGGTGTTTTCACATGAGTTTGAGGATTTCTGGTAGCAAACTTGTTAGCATTCTTTGCTACTTTTTAAGTATGTGATCTTTTCACACACGTATTTGACTTAGGGTCTTCTATAGCCTAAGGTTAGATGAGGGTTTGTTGATTATCAGTTTCACACTGATCCTTCCTCTTTCAGTCACTCATATTCACTCTTCTATAACCTATTAGGTCACACATCTCATGTATATTCAGATTTCTGCCCATACATCTGAACATGATTGTTACATTTGTACATTCACTCTTCCATCTATTTCTGATCACGTAGAGTGGTTGAGAGTTTTTCTCTCACATTGTACATTGAACATTGGTATATATGATACTTTGAGTAAGTGATGGCTTACGTAACACTTTGCACATGTTGTCTAATCTTTCTCTATCTTTGTCTCATCATCTGTATGATTAAGTTGTGATATGTTCATGTTTTATCAATATTGGAAGATTGCTAGATTCTATGTTGTATAAGCTAGACCTATGGAACCATGGACCTGTGATATGAGCTATGGGCCCACCTCATTTCCAACAAATATAAGGCATCTCTTCCCCAATCTTGCATGACTCTGAGTTGTCTCATGAATGGTCATCCTAAAATCATTTCGTAATTATTGGCTTTTCCAAATTGACATATATCTAGAGTATGTTCGAACTCTACTCCGCAGGTAGTCATCTTAATCTTGTCCAATATTCATAGGGGTCTCTCTACGTGACCATCTGCTAGTTGAAGGTTTGCATATTCTGATCCATAAGAGTTTTCATACCCTTCATAACCATAGTATTGTTGCTCGTATGTTCGATTGTAGTCTATCATAATGGCATTGTAAGGATAATATTCTCTCAAGGTCTACTCATATTCCTAATTTGTCAATTCTACACTAGCTAAAGGTGCAGCCGGTACTATAGCTCTTTCCACATTTTCCTCCGGTTGAGTGTACTTGACTAGCACTACGTTCTCGGGATAGGGGTGGTTGTTATCCTAACGTAAGTTGTGGTTGTCCATATCCTCCCTGTTCATATGGCTTGGATGCTCCCTGTGGTCCTTGATAAGGGTTGTATCTAGGAACCCCTCTGACTTGTTCCCTAGGAGGATATCCATAAGGTATGTATTGGGATTGAGTCACTGGCCTTGGTTGTCTATTAAATGGGAAATTTTCAATATTGTGGTTGGTATATTTTTGCTCGATATGACAATACAGGTTGGGTCCTTGAGGTGGCTGCCTATTGTATGGGTAAGGTTGTTGCACACCTAAACCTCCTCTCATGCAGGCGTGGGATGGATGGTCTCCACCACACAAGCTGCATCTTCTCAACATTGGCATTCTCATTGGGGGATTCTGAGAGTTTCTCCTTCTGTGCACTCCTAAATTTTTAGCCACCAATTCTGCTAATTCCTCCACATTACTTTAATTGGATGTCACAATACTCCTAGTGTCTTCTGATTTAGTGGAGCTTTATGTATTTTTGCGATCATCTACTAAATTGTCTTCTAAGTCAATACATTCTTGAAGGCACTCACTCAATGTCTACAACTATTTCACGTAGACTAAGGTTCTCAATGTCCCATTAGTCAATCCATCTAGAAATAGGGATATCATCTTTTGTGTGAGGGTCTCTCTGTTATTGGACATCTGTCAATGTATTGGTTAAATCTTTGGACCACAATTTTTATTGTTTCATTTGAGGCATATGATGACAAGTTGTGCTTAATCCCTCTCTTGGTGAATTCGCTAATAAACTCTTGGAAGAACAATTCAATATTACCGAAGCGGTTTGGATCCAAGGGTTGGAACAAAGTTAAGGCTGTTCTTGTGAGGGTTAGCCAAAAGGATTCATACTGCACAAAAAAGTCATCTACTTGTTCCACTTGCAACACTTTCTTGAATTCGATGATATGTTCATAGGGCTCTCCCATGCCATCATAATGTTTTCTTATGCATTTAGCCACATGGATGGGTCTCATACTTCTCATTTGCTCTAGTGGTCTGATCACTACACTTCATTGTGGTCTTGGCATAATGGGTGGTTTATTCATATTTCCTATCTCTGGGTTAGCTTGGTTGTAATAATTCATTCTTGGCATAGTGAACTGAACATGGATTCTTCTGGGAATGATTCATTGACTCGTTTGACCTGAGATGGTGTTCTCCTTTCCTTGATGGGATCCAAAAGGGCTTTGCAAGGTAGTTGCTTGCTCTCGAGGAGGGAATACATGCAACCCCATGTATTTCAATCTTGACCTATCTACGTTGTCTACTCGCTAATATCTCCTTTGATTCTGGTCTAGGTATGTAACTCTAGATGCATCCTCTCGATCGCTCAACTCATATATAGTTACTGGGTTTAATCCTTCTCCCTGTGTGGGTGAGTGAGTTTGTAAAAGTAGGTCTTACACATGGATCGAATACACATCCACTAGGTAATCATCTTGAGGTATTAGATCCCCTCTCAAGACTTGAGTCACTTTGGACTTGCCCCTTAGGGTAGTAAAAATGTCTCCATCATTAGGTCACTATGAAGCTCCTTGCCCCTCTAGTTACCCTCTATCGTTGATCTGATCTGGGTTTTCCACCACTACATAGATTTGATCTAACTTGTCCATGTAAACCCCTCCTTCATACTTGAGGACAGGCCTCTGAACTATTTCTGAATCAGTAGAGTTTACCATTCATGCTACTGACCTATTTATGCCATCAAGGTAAATAGGTACTCCTTGTAGGTTGGTGGACACATACTGTAAAGAGGTATGGTATTCTCCCTCTTTGGTGGACATAAAGCTCTCCCTCAGACCTGAACTGTGCATGTCCTATGAGGCCATGCGTAGTTCCTCCTCGAAGTCACTTGATGTGTCTAAGAAGACCAAGTGATGGCTTGCTTGGGTCGCACTTCCTACCAATGAAATGACACTTCTTCAACTACCTACCACCCGTCCTGACCTTAAGTTCATTCACCTCTTAAGTCTATTTCTTCCCTCTTCTTTTCTAAGAGTTTTATCTTATTCCTCTCAGCGTTCACTTCAAGTTGTCTGGATTCCACAATACACGATACTACTATGGACGATCTCGCTGATGGGCGATAGGATATTGGATAGGCACGATACGATACCTATGTTCTCCACGATACATGATACCACTACAAATGATACCACCTTAGGCAATACGATACTGCCAAGGTGATACCAACTTTTGTGATATGATACCAAGCAAGATACGATACCATTGTTGGTTCACGACATGATCCCAACTTGTCTTTGGGATACCATATTGCTATCAAGATGATATGATACCACGAGATCTAAGGCACGATACGATACCAAGTTCTATGCAATCTGATACCTCTTCTCTAAGGATACCTCACTTCTCACTATACAATACCTTTTTGTGGATCCCGATACGATACCACTCGAAGTACGATATGATAACACTTCAAACTCACGATCAAGATACCTCTACTTGGTGATACATGATACCTTGATGGTATCGCGATACCTCAAGAGGGTATGCATGATACAATACTTTGGCAAGTATCACGATACTAGGGAATTTTGGTATCATGATACCAAAACTCAACGGATCGCGATACTTCAACCAAATGAGACCAAAACTTGAAAATTTCTTCTACAATGTGTTTATCCTTCTCTCCTCTTCCCTTTTAGCTCAGTCTGCAACACCAAAACTCACTGCAATCCTTCTGTCCTACCCCGCAATACCTGTTTGTGCTATGTCACATGTGTGAGAGTGTTTTTTATTTTAAGAGATTAGTGGGTTACAATGCTCACCTTCAAGAGTATATCCTCCAAGTTTTGTGCTCACAATGTCAGCAAAGCACTTGCTCTCCACGATACTATTGCCGCAATACGTATCGTTGTTCTTCACAATACTTGCTCAAGACAAGTGACTAGAAATCTAGTGATTTTTGGGTTTTATGGCCTTGGTTGACCAAGTGCCTCAACTGAAAAGAACTAAATCTTTTGGGATTTTCTCAAGGTGTCCTACCTATCCTATTCCTACTTCTCTAACTTATCTGACACTAAATCTTTCTCACTCCCTCTCTCCTAACCCTAAAAACTCATCACACACACCCTAAAGTGTGAAGTAATAAGTGTTGAATATCTTGTGACTTGCCACTCACTGAAATTACCTCAACAAGTACGATTCGTTCACTCCACACCTATAACCATCACAAAGGCACCTTGGTTGGGCTACTCCCTGAAAATGGCACCAAAAACATTTGTACCTAAGTCGTGAAGCCTTAGGGACTTGTGTCGATGAGATTGTACATCAATCACCCCACAAGTGCATATAGTGGTAGATTAATACACGTTTAATTATCAATCCGAGAGATTAGACATACCAAGTGTATGAAGACATGTGCACGCATGATGGGAAGTGAAGTATCAATGCTACAATGCATGGGACATGTCTCAGCTACCTCTTCAAGTCACTAATTCTCTAAAAAGACATGTTGCGATACCTCTTACAACAATAAGCACAAATTCAAACTTTTCTCTCAACTCAAAACTCCAAATATGGTCAATAGCAGGTTCATTTTGGAGCTCTCAACGAGACATCTAGTGATGCATTTCATTGAGAGCTCCAAAATGTACTTCAAGTTATGAGCAAATGGTGAAAAACATAAACACAAACACCTCCTCAAGGCTCACACATGCACTACAGTAGTTCAAAAGCGATGGGAAGGGGTAGACAACAGTCCAACACACACATTTCAAGCAAAAAACACACACAAAAGCTCTTGAAGAAGATGATCATCAATAGGAAAGAGGCAATTTCAAATCTCAGCTTCAATTCTCACAATGGCGAAAAATCCTTTACAAAGAGTCACCAAGTGACTTATATAAATGTGCCCTAAAATTGGTCCTTTCACACAAGAGACTGGTACTTTTATTGGAAAACACTAATCTCCTACTATGTTACAAGGGTTATGTTACAATAATTTGGGTTTATGCATCTAGAAGACTCCTCTAGTGCATTTACATAGTTTCATGAGGTATTTCATAGAATTTGAAGAAGAAACTTTATGCCCATAATTTGAAACTTTTTGGGGCTCCCTTTTTTGTGCTTCTTTACTTTGCAACACTAATAGAGTATGAATTCGAAGTTGTGATTAGCAAAGGCAAGACCTGTTGGAGATAGATGTCTGCGGAAGCATGCGAACAGCACAAGGAAGAAGAAGAAGCTTGGAGCACAAACACACAATATTGAATGTATTACTAGAGAATGTACAAAGATAAGTAGCACATTAGGGCAATAGGCATATATACAAGCGGGGGGAAAAAAACCTCCTAAAGAGGGAAAAAAGTGCCCCGACGGTCCTAGTGTGTTCACACACATCACTACCTAAATATATCAACAAATCCCCCCTAGGAATGATGCGGTGAACAAGGAGCTGGCACTCATGTATAAGGAAGTGCCAAGCTATGTGGAAATCACTCCACAAAAGGAAGTAAGCCCAAAGCTTTGCGGAAAGCTTCAAACTTCTCCCTAGGCAGAGCCTTCGTGAAAAGGTCTGCAATGTTCTCCTGCGTGGGCATATATGCGAAGCTGATCTCCCCAGCAGAGAATCTCTCCCTAACATAGTGATAATGCACCTCAACGTGCTTAGTGCGAGCATGAAACACAGGGTTCCTCGCAACTGCCAATGCGCTCTGACTGTCAGTGAAGATGGTGGTGGCACAAGTCTGACCAACACCCAAATCAGCCATAAGGCATCTAAGCCACACACACTCAACAGTCGTTGTGAAAGCTTCCCTATACTCAGATTCACAACTAGAAGTGGCCATAGTAGGCTGCTTCTTGCTCAACCAAGATATACATGAGCTACCAAGCATGAAGCAAAAGCCACTAGTGGACACACGAGTTTCATAGCAACCATCCCAATCAGAGTCAGAAAAAGCAATGCAAATCTGGCGGTAGCGATCCCCCCTTGGGATAAAACAACCCAAGTAGTCGAGTACCACTCAAATAGCGAAAGATGTGCTTAACTGCCTGCCAATGCTTGATTCTTGGGCAATGCATAAACCTGCTCATCTGTGAGACAACAAACTAAATATCTCGCTGAGTGATGCATAAGTAAATCAAGCATCCAACAGCCTACTGATAGAGAACAACATCAAATGAATCTCCAGCATCATGAAGACTCAATCGTAAACCTGTCTCCATAGGAATGGCAATAGGCTTACAGTCTTCAAGGCCAAAACATTGCAATAATGTCAATATAGTTTGTTTGACACAAAGCCATTCCACCATCAACTTGCATAAACTAAATGCCCAAATAGTGATGCAAATGCCCCAAATCAGACATTTCAAATCATGCATGCAAATCAGCCTTAAAATGAGCAATATGCTTCTCAATAGGTCCAGTGAGCAGCATGGCGTCAACATAGACAACAATGATGAGAAGCACATCAGTAGCACACTTAACATATAATGTACTTTCAGTTGGACTATTCTCAAAACCATGTGCAATCAGATAGGCATGTATCTTCTCATACCAAGCACGTGGTGCTTGCTTTAACCCATTTAATGCCTTCTTTAACCTGCACACCTGGTTTTCATGCCCTTTCTGCACGAAGCCATGGGGCTGAAAAACATACACTTCTTCATGCAAGTCACCATTCAAAAATGTTGTTTTAATGTCCAACTGATGTACATTCCAACCATGATGAGCTACAAGTGCACAGATGCTCCGAACAGTAGTCATACGGCACGTAGGTGCAAAGGTCTCATCAAAATCAATGCCTCTTTCCTGTGCATAACCCTTTGCAACAAGCCTAGCCTTATACCTGTCAAATGTACCATCCAGTTTACGCTTCAACTTGTATACCCACTTAGTGCCAATGGCCTTCTTGCCAGGAGGCAAGTCACATAAAGACGAAGTACCATTCTTCATTATAGCATCATATTCAGATTGCATAGCAGCCATCCAATTTTCTGAATTTTGTGCTTCATCAAACGAAAAAGACTCATTATCACCACAGAGACTAGATGCAGCCATAGCATAGCAATCTGATGAAAAAGAGGCACTATGAGAGCCTAAACGAGTACGATATGACAGAGGTGCATCTAATTTGCTGTCACACAAGGTTTGCATCAGCCATTTTGGCATAGTTCTTGCTTGCGCAATATCAGCTCTCTCATCAATAAGTGCATCATGTACATCTGCATCAGAAATGGAATTATCTGCATCATCACATGAAACCTGCAAAGGCTGAGAAGTTGCCTCATTAGGACTAGCGCTAGACTGTCCACCTCTAAAAAGAGGCCGCAAAGTATCATACATGTCTTTGGACCTAACAATGTCTCCTTAGTACATAAAAGCAATGGTTGAATAGCATCTTCCACAAAAACAACATCACGACTAACCAGAATGCATTTAGTCTGTGGATGATACAGATGATGGCCTTTACTTTCAGAACTGTACCCAAACAAAATACATTTTACTGCTTTATCATCCAATTTTCTGTGATGTTGTTCATGCACTAATGCATATGCCAAACAACCAAAAACACGTAGATGAGCAACAGATGGCTTGCGGTCATGCCAAGCCTCATATGGAGTGATAGATTGTAGCGCTTTAGTGGGACACCTGGTCAGTACATATGCTTCACACATGATAGCCTCAAGCCAGAAACTATGTGGTAAAGCTTGACTCTTCACCATACACCTCGCCATCTCCATGAGTGACCTGTTCTTTCATTCAGCAACTCCATTCTGTTGAGGTGTATACGGCATTGTACATTGGCTTTTTATTCCATGTTCAGCCAGAAATGCATTAAAATCAGAAGACATATATTCCCCCCCTCGATCAGAACGGAGGGTGCCCATTTTACATGCTGAGAGATTTTCAGCCAAAACCAAAAACTATTTGAAGCACATGAACACTTCGGACTTTTCCTTCAATGGATATACCCACACATGCCTGGAAAAATCATCGACGAAAGTCACGAAGTAAAGATAATTCCCAAAAGAAGGTGTCTGCATAGGACCACAGACATCACTATGTACAAGCTGCAATTTTTGAGTAGCCCGAACTGAACCATCTTTTGGAAAGGAGGAACGCTACATTTTGCCCAAAATACAGCCTTCACAAACATGTTTTCCAGGTGCCTCAAGTTTGGGCAAAGAGGACACCATTTCAGATTTCTGTAGGCATAGAAAACTGGCAAAATTCAGATGACCAAAGCGTGCATGCCAAAGCTTTGCATCTGACATAGCTTGAGAATCATTTACTGCACATGTCAAATCTATTGGAGAAACACTCACTAATTGGACATATATTTGAAGGTCAAAGCTTTAGAATAAAATCACATGCCTATGTGAAGGGACAATTTCACAAGTGTATTATATTTGTAAAGTTAGTTCACTTTAGTTCTAGAAGTTTTTTAAAAAGTCATGAGATAGAGAAAAACTATATAAGTTAGTTTGTATCAACTGACGCGATGTGAAGAGAGAGGAAGACAATGAGAGAGTGAGTTAGAACTCATTTTGTATGACTCACTATAGTCGGGCTTCTCTGAGTGAGAAAGCACTTGTAAGCTTCTGAGTTTTCATAGCTATGATAAGAACTAGTAAAGTTTTGTGTATAAGTCTTCTTCTTCCATCTCCAGTGTTTGTCTTCTCTGTAATGTTTTGAAGAATTGAAGTTTTTCAAGCAAGTCGATGCCTGGCATCGAATGTATGTTGAAAGGTTGAGTTTTATGTGAGAAGTCGATGCCTGGCATCGAATCTTGGCTGATAAGTCATTGTTTTCATTCTCTGAGTGTTACTTGTTGTTGAATCTTCTAAAAACATGAGGTTTGTGGAGCAACTCGATGCCTAGCATCGAGTTTCAGCATAAAGTTGATGCCCGACATCGACTTCCCACATAGAAGTGGTCTTCTTCATGTGTGTGTTCAAGAGGCTATTTCTGGTGCAGAAAAAGAGGCTGAAAAAGCTCAAAGTTGATGCCTGGCATCGACTTTGGTTGCAAATCCATGCTAGGCATCGAATTTTTATTTTTAAACAGCGAAATTTACTAAAACAGGTAAAATTTCCAATTTTGGAAGGTCATACAGGGTCATCTTGTGAGGGCCATAACTTGAGTTCTAGAGATCCGTTTCATGCATATCATAGCTTGTTGGAAAGCTCTACGCTTCTAGTTTTAGCGTGTAAAAGATCCTGGAGAAATAATACTTGAGCTAAGAGAAATTAGCAAAATACTGAAGGTATGTCATTTCAGTGACTAGAAAAATCTGAAGAAGCAAAGTTCTTGGTTTCGGCTATCATTTCTCAAAGTTTGGAGTGGCAATGATTTAATGGTGACCATAGAGGTGCTCTAGTGTCACGTTAATTCATTTCTTGTGGTGTTTTATACATCAATAAGTGGTATCAGAGCAGAAAGGTCCTAAAGAGCAGAAGGCGGCAAAGGTACGAGAAGTTTTGGAAAGTTTTCCATTAAAGTTTGAAAGGTGAAGCATTTGAAGACACAAGGCATCAAAAGATTACTTTCGAAGTATCCTCATACACAAATAACTTCAAAAGGTATTATCCTTTATCCTTTAAGCTCACAGGTTGCAGCAGAAGGGAAGGAGTATGGTAGATCATATCTCCATTGACAAACTAGACAGAGATAATTACCCCGCATGGGTAATGAGAATGGAAGCCTTACTTATGAGTAAGGATCTCATGATATATGTTACAGGTGAAGAAGAGAAGCCAGTATTTGAAGATGAAAGCCGACCAAAGAAAGAAGAACTTGATGCTTTAAAGCATTGGCAGAAGAAGGATGCAAGTGCAAAAGCCTACATCTATAATACAATCTCTGATCATTTGCTACCACACATCAGAGGATTGGAATCATCTGAAGATATATGGAATGCATTGGAATATCATTTCCAAAACACTACTAAAGCACGGAAAGCAAGTCTATGGTCAGAGTTTACAACATTCAAGAAGAAGCCAAGTCAAAGTGTTAGTGACTATGTCACTAAGATGAAGGATCTTGCAGATAGTCTTGGATCCATAGATGAAGATATTGAGGATCACAAGTTGATTGCTCAATTACTTACAGGTTTGAGAGGAGATGAAAGGTGGAAACCTTTTGTCTTATCAACAGAACTTTCATTAAATCATTATGTTCCTGATTTGAACAAGTTGCTTGGTTTGATGCTCACATATGAGCAAGACTTGAAGGGAGATGGAGATAAAGGACAAAGTTCTGCAATGTACATGAAGAACAAGAAGAAAGGAGATAAAGGTAAAGCAAAGGATGAAGAAGAGTAAACTTCTCAAGTTTATTATGCAAAAGGTAAAGGCACTGGTAGAGGAAGAGCAAGAGGTTTTGGAAGAGGAAGAGGTAATCAGAATAACAACAAGAAGGCTTGCTAGATCTGTGGATTGAGTAATCATTTGGCTCATGACTGTTGGCACAACCAACAAGGATCAAACCAGAATCAAAACAACAATAGCAGAGGTCGAGGTGGAAGATATCAAAGTAATTTTGAAAGAGGTAGACAAAGTCAAAGAGGAGGCTATGGTAGAGGTGGAGGAAGAAGTTGGGGACAGAATCAATCCTACAACACCACCTACTACAACTATGCAAATGACACACAGAATGGAAGTCATACATCATTGATGATGAATTCAATCAGCACATCAGATAAAGAAGATCTAAAGGTATTTTACATTGACTCTGGATGTTCTAATCATTTGTTAGGAAATATAGAATTGATGTCAGAATTGGAAAAAGGTATTTCTAGTCATACAGTTCAAACAGGTGATAATACAAGACATAGTGTACATTCAATTGGAAAAGTGAAATGCAAGAGTGGAGCAGATTTGCTAATGTATGTTCCCACAATACCTGAAAACTTGATTAGTGTGGGACAGATAGTTGAAAAAGGTTTTCAAGTCAAGTTTACAAATGAAGGCGTATTTGTTGAAGATCCAGAGAATGGATATAACCAGATTGTCTCTGGTAAGAAAGAAGGTAGACTCTTTACTTTAAGAGTGCAAGGAAACATTGGTCAAGCTTTGCTCACACATGGTGAAGGAGTGATTACAGGACTTGATCTCTGGCATAAGAGATTAGGTCACTTCAATGAAAGAGGAATTAAAGCTATGGTTGCTAATCAGTCTGTACTAGGATTACCAAATGTGCAAAGTCAACATATGGTTTATAAATGTGAAGCATGTCAAATGGGAAAAGCACACAGGTTACCATTTCAAAAGAAAGGATTCAAACATGATGGACTACTAGAGCTCATTCATACAGATGTATGGGGACCAACAAAAGAAGGATCTATCAGTGGCTCAAGGTACTATGTTCTTTTCATTGATGATGCTACAAGATGGATAACATTATATGTTTTGAAGGAAAGATTAGAAGTGTTTGGAGCTTTCAAGCATTTTCATGCATATGCAGAGAGAGTCACAGGTCAAAAGCTTAAGAGATTGAGGTCTGATGGAGGGGGAGAATACTTCTCCCAAGAGTTCAATGATTATCTTTGGAATGCAGGTATTAAGAGAGAAATAACTTGCAGGTATACACCACAACAAAATGGTGTAGTAGAAAGGAGAAACAGGACTTTGGTTGAGTTTGCTAGAGCTATGCTGAAGGAGAAGAATTGTCCAAATTATCTTTGGGCTGAGGTTGTAAATACAGCTACATATCTTGTGAATGGATTACCATGTGCATCTCTCAATGGTATGACTCCATATGAAGCTTGGTGGGCTAAGAAACCAACATTAGATCATTCTAAAGTGTTTGGATCAATTGCATATGCTTATGTGCCATCACAGCTTAGGCATAAACTTGAACCAAAGGCAGAAAAATATGTGTTCATTGGTTATGATGAAAAGCAGATGGTTACAGGTTGTGGAATCCTCTAACAAAACAATTTCTTGTTTCTCGAGATGTTACATTTGATGAACAGAAAAGTTGGTATGCAGATCAAAGTCATACAGCTTAAGAATTTGAAGAAGAGGTAAGAAGATATGAGAAAGGAAAATCAATTGTGCAGGTAAATAGAGATGAAGACTATATGCAAGCAAGTACATCCAGAAGTGGATTAACAAGAAGGAATGAAGAAGCTCCTATATTTGATGAAGAAGTGCATCCAGACACTTATGAAGAATGTGAACCAAGAAGGTCAAGCAGGACAAGAAAACAACCAGAAAGGTATTCTTATGATACTTCTTACATAACTCAGAAGAACTATGCATATATGGTCAAAGATGATGAAGAACCCCAAAACTATGATGAAGCTAAAGGTAAGAAGCAATGAAGGAAGAAGCAATGAAGGAAGAATTCAATGCACTGGAGGAGAACAAGACATGGGAACTTGTTCCTAAACCAAATGGTAAGAAAGTAATTGGAAATAAATGGGTTTATAAAGTGAAGAAGCTTGCAGATGGAAGTATAGCCAGATACAAAGCTAGACTGGTGGTGAAAGGCTATGCCCAAACCTATGGCATAGATTATGATGAGACATTCAGTCCTGTAGCTAAGATGTCAACGATAAGGACAATCATTGCTATTGCAACTTCAAAAGGATGGACCCTAAGTCAATTGGATATAAAGAATGCATTCTTGAATGGATACATATCAGATGAGGTATACATGGAACAACCTCAAGGGTTTATAGATTTTAGGTATCCAAATTTTGTTTGCAGGTTGAGAAGAGCATTGTATGGATTGAAGCAAGCTCCAAGAGCATGGAACTATAGACTGGTGAAGTATCTGAATGACCTTGGATATCAAAGTTCAAAAGCAGATCCAAGCCTACTTATCAAAAGAACAGAGGAAGGTACAATCTACATTTGTATTTATGTAGATGACATTATAATCACAGGTACTTCAGATGAAGGAATCAAGGAGGTAAAGAGATTACTTGAAAAAGAATTCAAGATCAGTGATCTAGGAAAGTTGTCATACTTTCTTGGAATGGAAGTCACTTATACAGATCATGGCATATATGTATCACAAGAAAGGTATCTTTTGAATCTATTGAAGAAGTTTGATATGGAAAATTGCAGAGAAGCTTCAACTCCACTTGAAGTTAATCACAAGCTCAGTAAATATGATGGTGCAGAAAACAAAGATATGAGGAAGTATCAATCTCTTGTGGGTAGTTTGATTTATGCTACACTAACAAGACCTGATCTTAGTTATGCAGTGGAAGTTTTGTCATAATTCATGCATTGTCCAAAGGATCCACATTGGATTGCAGGTCAAAGAGTTCTCAGATATATCAAAGGAACTATAAAGGAAGGATTATATTATCCTTTTACATCAGATTTGAAGTTGAGAGCCTATAGTGACTCAGATTGGGCAGGTAACCAAGATGACAGAAGATCAACTCATGGTTACATGATATACATTGGTGATAAGCTTGTAAGTTGGTGTTCAAAGAAACAACATACAGTAGCATTATCATCAACTGAAGTTGAGTACAAAGGACTTGTGGAAGCAGCTAAGGAGGTCATATGGATGCAGACATTGTTCAAAAGCTTGGGCATTGATCAAGGTACACCTACAATACATGGAGATAATATGAGTTCACTTTATCTTGCAGCAAATCCAGTTTTTCATGCAAGGACAAAGCACATAGAGATACAGTATCATTTTCTCAAAGAAAAGGTAATGGAGAAGGAGATTGAAGTGGAGTACATTTCTACTAAAGATCAGATAGCAGACATAATGACAAAGAGCTTGGATGGTGTGAAGACCAGCAGATTTAAAAGCATGGCAAGAGTAAAAGAAAATAAGAAGATATGAAGGAACAGAGAATGTCAATTAGTGATTGAGGGGGAGCTGTTGGAGAAACACTCACTAATTGGACATATATTTGAAGGTCAAAGCTTTAGAAGAAAATCACATGCCTATGTGAAGGGACAATTTCACAAGTGTATTATATTTGTAAAGTTAGTTCACTTTAGTTCTAGAAGTTTTTTAAAAAGTCACGAGATAGAGAAAAAGTATATAAGTTAGTTTGAATCAACTGATGCGATGTGAAGAGAGAGGAAGACAATGAGAGAGTGAGTTAGAACTCATTTTGTATGACTGAGTTTAGTTGGGCTTCTCTGAGTAAGAAAGCACTTGTAAGCTTCTGAGTTTTCATAGCTATGATAAGAACTAGTAAAGTTCTGTGTATAAGTCTTCTTCTTCCATCTCCAGTGTTTGTCTTCTCTGTAATGTTTTGAAGAATTGAAGTTTTTCAAGCAAGTCGATGCCTGGCATCGAATGTATGTTGAAAGGTTGAGTTTTATGTGAGAAGTCGATGCCTGGCATCGAATCTTGGCTGATAAGTCATTGTTTTCATTCTCTGAGTGTTACCTATTGTTGAATCGTCTAAAAACATGAGGTTTGTGGAGCAACTCGATGCCTGGCATCGAGTTTCAGCATAAGGTCGATGCCCGACATCGACTTCCCACATAGAAGTGGTCTTCTTCATGTGTGTGTTCAAGAGGCTATTTCTGGTGCAGAAAAAGAGGCTGAAAAAGCTCAAAGTCGATGCACGGCATCGACTTTGGTTGCAATTCGATGCTAGGCATCGAATTTTTATTTTTAGACTGCAAAATTTACTAAAAGAGGTAAAATTTCTAGTTTTGGAAGGTCATATAGGGTCATCTTGTGAGGGCCATAACTTGAGTTCTAGGGATCCGTTTCATGCATATGATAGCTTGTTGGAAAGCTCTACACTTCTAGTTTCAGCCTATAAAAAATCTTGGAGAAATAATATTTGAGCTAAGAGAAATTAGCAAAATACTGAAGGTATGTCATTTTAGTGACTAGAAAAATCTGAAGAAGCAAAGTTCTTGGTTTTGGCTATGATTTCTCAAAGTTTGGAGTGGCAATGAGTTAATGGTGACCATAGAGGTGTTCTAGTGTCACGTTAATTCATTTCTTGTGGTGTTTTATACATCAATTAAATCATTTA
The DNA here is from genome assembly GCA_020310875.1 of Ceratopteris richardii. NCBI lineage: Eukaryota > Viridiplantae > Streptophyta > Polypodiopsida > Polypodiales > Pteridaceae > Ceratopteris > Ceratopteris richardii. The sequence continues at coordinate 74,420,848 of CM035411.1, forward strand.
CAGATCTTTCATAGTCTATGAGCTTATACAGACCAGGACATAAAATGCCAGAAGCAATAATCACATCACCATTTGACAGATCATGAACTGTACACCTGTCATCAACAAATTTCACAACCAAGCCAATCTTGGCTAAAGAAAATGTTGATAACAGGTTCTTCTTGATCCCTGGCATAAATAAAGCATCTGACAAAGTGAAAGAACTACCATTAGCAGTAGTCAAAATGATCTTACCAACTCCCATAATAGGATGAGAGGAGTCGTTGGCGCATGTAACAGTATTCCCTATAGGGGCAGGCTTGAGTGGAGAGAAGAAACTACGCTGCAAGGTAATATGTTTGGTCGCCCCACTGTCAAAATACCAAACATCTGAGTCTACTGTAGACATGCATTGCTCATGAGAAGATGGGTCAAAACCGCAGACAGTAGTAAATGGCCATTCTTCTTCCTGCACAAGATTAGCAGACTCTGTTTTTGGTGTAGAGGCTTCTGCAACAAGCATTCCAGCCTCTTTCTTCTTTGCCTCTTTAGCAGCCAGTTTACGGTTCTTTATGATATGATCATTCCCTTTACAATACTTACAAAACAACTTCTACTTTTCTGATTTCTTCTCATCTTTATCTTCCTTCTTCGAATATGCAGAATCACTAGATTTCTGCTTACTAGTTGAAGAGCTCCATTTTCCTTTGCCCTTCTAACTAGCCAGGAAAGCTTGATCTGCAACTCGCATAATGGACCTGTTTTTCCTGGACTGATCTTCCTACAACAGAACAGAGACTAACTCCTCAAATGATAAGGCATTTGGATTGCCTTTCATCATCAACCGAAGAGTAGAAGCAAAACTCTGATATGAATCAGGAAGACCATTCAGAATGGTCTACACAAGTGAGCTATATGGTATAACCTCATCAGCAAAGATCAATTGTTCCTTCAAGTCTTTGATCTTTGTTAGGAAACTGTCCATAGAATCACCTTCATTCATGTGCTCACTCTCTAACTGTTTTCGGAGGTAAGCAACACGAGCCTTATTCCTAGCTTGGTACAATGTGGTAAGTGTATCCCAAGCATCCTTAGGTGTTCTGCAAGAGCGAATGTCAGGAATAATGGCACGTTTGACAGGCAAAGCTATCAATGCATGTGCCTGGGCATCTCTGCCATCCCAGCGAATCTGCTTTGCAGTAGGCGCAGCAGAAACTACAACACGAACATGAATATGCAGAATATCATCATCTTTGACACCTTCTGCATCAGCTTTAGTACCTACAGTTGTAACAGTTGCAGGTGTGATAGGACGTTTTTCGACACCCTGCACAATGTTCCACATTCCTTTTGCAACCAACACATGTCGCATCATATAAGCCCATAACGGGTAGTTGGTACCATCCAACTTATCCTCAAAAGCCAACATACGGAATACATCACTGCTTTCAGCCATGGCTGGTGACTAAAATACCTTGATGCAAAAAATTGGCTGTATCTCAAAAAATTGAACAGAACTGACCAGACAAATTCTGCTAGACCTATAGCACACTTTGAGACGCTTATACTGGTGAATAGAAACTAGTATATACCTTTGGCACAAAAAGACGAAATAACCTGCACAAGCACTACGATAGTGCATTCGGAGGCCGAAACGAGCTCAGATCGCGATTTCGGCACCATAGAGCGAAGATGTTTTGATCTCGAAAACATGCTGAGTATGCTCACCAAAATTCGTGTGATTCTGAGACTGCAACCGGAAGAGTGTCGACGGCATCCTAGATGAGCGACGACCTGCTCTGATACCAATTGTTGGAGTTAGACGTCTGCGGAAGCACGTGAACAACACAAGGAAGAAGAAGAAACTTGGAGCACAACACACAATACTGAATGTATTACTAGAGAATGTACAAAGATAAGTAGCCCATTAGGGCAATAGGCGTATATACAAGCCGGGGGAAAAAAACCTCCTAAAGAGAGGGAAGAAAGTGCCCCGGTAGTCCTAGTGTGTTCACACAAATCACTACCTAAATATATCAACATCCATCAATAGTCTCATCAGGTTTATGTGTCAACATTTAGACCCATTTAGTCCCAATGACCTAATTTGATTATGCTGAAATCAAATAAAATCCAATTATGCTCTTGAAATCAAATAAAATCCAATTCTCCTCTTGAAACTTCCTATTTGATTTTAAAGAAGCATCCAACGATTTTGCTTTTATTCTTCACAAAAAAAAATGAAAATTGATTCTCATCATAAAGACTAGAGATGGACATTTTTGTAACAATGTGGCTCAAGGAGCCACTATTAGAGTCTAAGGGAGTATTATAGGCCAACTATATATTTAATCTATTGTCCCTAAAATTCTACACAAGAATTTCTACATGATTTTGTCTTTGCATTTTCTCTTTAATGATGCCATCATGTTCATATTTATTAGAGATATAATGATCCACTTCATTATTTCAAACATATTTAGCTAAGAAATCACCTACATGGGAGCTATATTTGACTTGCATCACTATATGAAGAGGTAAAAGATAATCATAAATAATAGTGGATCTCATTGGTGTTTCCTTAGTACATGGAAGTAGACATTGAATTATTACCGAGAAAAGTAAATTCTACGATTTATCATATTTGTTTTTTTTTTGTATTTTTTCTAAAGTTTTAGTGCATATTCCAAACAATTAAAAAGCCACGAATAATGTAAAAAAAATGGCATACATCCATTCTGATCCTCATGAACAGTGGTTGATTATAATTCCTTATGGGGACACCTCTTAAACACATATGTAACAAACAGAACTTTCTGAATCCAAAAATTATGAGGCAAGCTTCTATTCCTTAACATGCATTTGGCCATCTTTAGGGAAGAGATACTTTTATGTCTTATAACAACCATGATATTGAGGTGTAGACGTACCTATGTGTCGGTACTCTATCCCATGGTGAACTAAAAATTCTCTACATTCTAAGGAAAAGTACTTCCAAGTTGATCAAAATTGAGGATTCTCATTGTACATGATAGCATATTTTCAGTAATAACTAGAAATATGAGCAAAAAAAAACTTTTAATTTTCTTTGAGAACTTAAATCTATGTATGGATACACAATTCTTCTTTGTAGATGATGACGTATAGGTAAGACAAAATGATACCTTCATAGGACCATAGAGATCACTATGGAGAAGTTGTAATGTATACTCAATTTCCACTATGTAATCTTTGTGAAAGGCTAAATCTTATAGCTTACCCAAAATGCATCCTCTACAAACATCGTAGAAGGCACTCGAGGTTTAGGTGAAGCATACACCAAATCAAACTTTTGTAGTCACTCGAGGTTTAGGTGAAGGCACTTGAGGTTTAGGTGAGGGTACACTAAATCAAACTTTTGTAGGCATAGTAAATTACCAAGAATCAAACTACCAAAATGTGCATTTCTAAGTTTTGAACCTTCGTTCTCATGTATTGAAATAAACATGCTAGTTTATCCAAAAATCCTCATGAACTTGTGAGCTTATTTAGCCCAAAAAATAGCATATTAAATATAATTTTTTTCTACACCATGAGGTAGATAAAAAATTATATACATCTCACATAAAGATTCATTTCCAATCCATTCTTGCATATTGTCTGTTGTGAGTATAATCGCAAGATCAAGATCACAAATAAGCTCAAATCAACACTTGAACCCAATCAAAGCGACAAAATACATGCAAACCTATTCACTTAAGGTCATTGAACATTCAAAAGTTAGGCTATAAAAACATACATGGAGTAGTGAAAAGACAAATGCATGGAACAATGAAGAGAAAAAGGACTCGAAAGATGGAGTTAGTATATCCCATGGGCTGAAGAGCTTGGTACATTATATGTCTAAACCTGACCTATGGATTCGGAGACACACTCTTGTGACATATCCTCAGAGATACCTCCCTTATCCCTATCATCAAATCAGGCCTTCAAATCCAAACCTCCAAAGAAACTCACACAGAGGTGATTACTTTTTCCTATATCAAGTAGTATATGGGTCAAGCATTTTCATCTAGAAATTTCCTCTATGGTTTTTGACGGTTGAGTTGTTGAGAAGGTAGATAATATACCCTTGAGTATGGAACCCAAAGACTCTAGAGGTTGGCTGGTATTAAACGAAGTAAATTTAAGCACCTCATAATCGTTTCCGCATTCAAGAGAGATAAAATCCCTTTTGGCTATGTTGCTGCAAGGACTTAAGTTGGCTGTTGATGAATGGAGGGCTTATAAGGACCTGAAAATGTTTTTTTGCAGCTCCTCTAGTCTTTCAGAAGTATCAATGAAGACCTAAATACCTCAAATTTAGACGAATTCTAGAGGTTGTCATGCACAAATTAAGCTAGAAAATCAAGACTTTTGTCTCAAGGAGGGTGTGCATTTTTAAACCCTAAATATGCATGCCATAGGTACCAAGATTTAAAGTGGGCCTTGACATGGAGATTTGGATATTATGACCAAATAGAACCTAGTAAATTTGTCACATAAGGAACTGATTATCTATAGTACATAAGAAAAAAAAATGACTCTGGACATAGCTCTTTAGGATTATCCACTAATGATGTAAAGTTGGAAGACATTGTAGGGTTCTCCATGTCCAATTCATGATTTCTTAGCATATGCATCTTCCCAAAAAAAATGAAATTGAAATGCACGAAGCAAAAGCAGATTTAGCCTGTAATAAAGGAAACAAAAACTTGAAACTTTTCTTTGAAGACCAAGCTTATTAGCCTGAGGACATCTTCTTATAGTTCACAGTCTACAAACAATTGAGACCTCCATGAAACCTACACCATTGCATTATCTATTTGGAAGTGCTACACTCTGAATAATATCAGTCCAAATACCTCACTATATAGCAGAAATCAACACAAACAGAAGGCCATAAGACTCCTCAATACCACACTTATTGCAGAAGCTCAGCCATCTTTGGACATAACCATCTCTCACTGATACAGAAAATCTTCCAACAACATAATTTTGATGACTTTCCATGGCATCCATATCTGTGCCACATCAAAAGATTTGTAGTCTCTTCAAAAGGTCATAGACCCATGTGCTTCACAAGAGAGAAGACAATATATTTTTTTTCTAATTATGGGAATCATGAAGGTCTGATGCAGCATATGTTCATAATATACAAGCTATGTGTCACATCATTGTGCCACAATACCTACTTATTATGTTACAGGCTTTTTTTTGTTGCTTTAAAGTACAGTATGGCAGCTTAGAATGAGTAGTTCAGCTGTGGGAAATACAATAAGTTCATCGTGTGCGGACCTGCAACACAACTGTGAAGCGGAGAGATGGACCTCGCACAGCTCTTCTCTCATATGATTATTTGCAGCCTTCAGGACTACAGAAACGATTGTATTGTCCTACCCACTCTCATCCATCATGAACCTCTCTCCTTTTTAAGCATGCTTTATATCGTCTCTCTCTCTCTCTCTCTCTCTCTCGTCTGCTGCAAAGAAGCTCATCATTCTGTACACATATACGGACAAACATAGATTTACGTATGCCTTGTCGAGACTTTGGCAGAGGCCTATCCAGCATACCTTACGATACGTCTCTCTCTCTCTCTCTCTCTCTCTCTCACACACACACACACCTCTCTCTCTCACACACACACACCTGCTGCAAAGAAGCTCATCATTCTGTACAGGGATACGGGAGAACATAGATTTACGTATGCCTTGTAGAGACTTTGGCAGAGGCCTATCCAGTATATCTTGCGATACGTCTCTCTCTCTCTCTCTCTCTCTCTCTCTCTCTCTCTGTGTGTGAATGCGTTTGCGCTTGAGCAGTGGGTAGCGAGCTGTGATCACGAGTGAGTCGTCCCGAGGGAGGAGAGTTGAGACACATGAGCGACGCAACCATTTTTACACGTCGCAATAATTGGAACGAAAAAAAATACACTTTTCGAAATATAAAAGATGTCGAACTGTATTTACATACAAAAAAATAATTCAAACTCGGAGATTTGTGGTGTAGTGACAACACTTTGGACTCTCCATTGTGAGGCTTAGAGTTCAAAATTGGAGTGGGGGATAGGAATGGTCCTCAACGTGTGTGAGTTATTTGATTCAATTTAAAATATTTCCAAAATAAGAAAGAGAAACCTTTTTCTTCTAGCTTGAAATGATGCATAAAAAATGTCATGGGGCATTCTTTTTTATGAAGCATATAACATAAGTTGCCTCTAGGGCCCTGGGTTTCAACTAATTAAAAGTACGTGGTGCTCCCTATTCACATATTGTACAGGCACAATCAGTTAGTCGAGGAACGAGAAGCTGATGCAGCTATAGCACTATCTACTCCACATTGTTAAATTAAAGAAATTTCTCTTACTAATATTGGTCACTTGTATGAATTTGGGCTTGAATTACTTGGAAAAAATGACTTTGGATGTGATCACACTTATTATTCAAAGGCCTTCTTTATCTAACCAAAAAGAAAATTGAGAATCCAAGCTCCAACCTTGGAGAAAGAAGCCAAAATGAAATAATTTATTGGCAAAAATCATGGGGCAACATCCTTTCACATGTTGCATCAACCAAAATGCCCCAAAATGTACTCAAATCAATAAAACTCATAACCATGTTTAGGTGTAAAAGCGCTAGTCAATCTAGCCCTATAGTTTAAGAATACTCTTTGATTGCCAATGAAACTATTGCATAACTCATGGATTCAGTATTACATGGTATTTTTAGTTATGTTACTTCATTGAAAAGGTTTCCCAACTCCATGTAGTAGCCCCTAGTTACACAAACCCCGTTTCAAGGTTATATCCAAGTTTAGTTTTAGGCACCCCTATCTACACACACACACACACACACACACACAAGGACTAGCCATTCCTACTTTGTGTGGTCTAAGACATTATCTTGTATTCCTATATGAACTTGGTTGTATTAAGATCTTGATAGAAAATTCATTGATTATATTTTAGACTTGAAAAGTCTGACTATTAGAATCGGGTGAAGCGAGAAAGTATCTACTACATTGTGATTGCGTCTAGCTGCATTTCTTCATAGTATCCCATTTGATATGAAGGAATTACTTCTCCCATTCATTGTATCAAAGCTATTGGACACTTGGGAAAGCATCAAGTGAAGGTTCTTGAAGATATGGAGCTTTTAGTTCAAAGCTTGAAGAGCTTCGGTGAAAGAAACAAGTGCAATGGAGCAAGAGAGATCTTATCAAGAGCAAAGAACACACACACACTTCAATTTTGAATTGAAGAATGCATATTACAAAGGTCACATATTTTTCTGGGTACAAAAATATTTTATCAAGAGGTGAATGGGGATAACTCAAGGAACATTCTAGGTGATAATCCGATGAATGGGAAAGTTAAAACGTTTACCCAATTGGTGCATAAACACTAGTGCACAAGTAAAAGAAAAATTTTCTAATTCATAATTGTTGGAGTTTGAGGACTACAGAAGCACGCAACAACACGAGGAAGAAGAAGAAGCTTGGGGCAAAAATTGAGTGTATTACTTAATGCATGTACCAAGATAAGTGTATACAAGCTCGGGAAAAGAAAGCTTAAAGAGGGAAAAAGGTTTCTAGGTGCTCCTAAGTGTGTTCATACACATTATTACTGAAAAATGTTGTTCAAGGCAAAGGTCTGAGTACTGGTTCTCTTCATAGAAGAAGAGGAAGCACTTAAAACTACTCAGAAGATTTCATCATGACAACATTGATTTTTATCACTAAACCAATGTATTATATGCATATACATCCGATTATTGCGGATGCGACTCCATTTTGTGCAAGCCGAGGAGTCCTCAAGCTTGAGGAGTCTAGGTAGAAAGCTCACGCCAATTTTTGTAATTTTTGAAATTCTTTAGATAGTTCAAATTAGAGGAAGAACCTATTTTTTAACTATGCCCGTCACTAGATGTGAAACTGTTCAAAACTAGGCAAAAACTATAAATAGAGCTAGAGAGCTCATTTTGAGGTTGGTGTTAGTTTATGAGTGAACCTATGAGCTAGAGCTAGAAGATCTATTGTAACTAGATGGTTGTGTGTTCTTTTCTTGCCTTCCATTGATCTCCATCGCGACTTTCCTAGTAGTGTGTGTGCATGCATGTGTGTATGCTCTTGCATTTCTCATCATCTTCTTCACACACATCATTCACTCTTGATCTTCACATCTGTCTGAACTCTTCACGGATTGACGATCACGAGGTGAAGCTCCTCACGTTGGTACTTCCATTGTGCTAGAGTGACACCAAATTTGGCACCGTTGCCAGGTAAGAGCTCTAGCTTGAGCGTGTGATGGTAAGTATCTTGGAGAAAATTGTTGCAAGGTAAAATTTCTTTGTTTTTTTTTTGTTTGTAATTAGTTTTTGCACACTTTTACTCCTCTATTCTTCTAGTATCACTCCCCATCATTATCTCAAACTCCAAAAAAATCACATAAAATTAGTCATATTTTCCATTTCTCTTCTCTTTCCCTCATTTGTGTGTGGGAGAGTGAGAGAGAGATTTTACAGGTGTATATTCATGTTTTTTGGTGCACTAATCTTGCAAGGCAGTCTTTGGACACCACGGATTTGCTGGAAACATAGGTGAAAACTCCATTTTTTCTCAAAAAGTTACCATTGAAGCTGACCATCATGATTGTCAAGAAAGGTATGATTTTGGGCAAACTTTTTGCATGAAGGAGGAGCTTAGGTAAGCACTTGCACACATCTAGGCTTGGTTTTGTGAAATTGCATGATTCTCTGACCATTGTGATGATGACACATCATCGTGATTGCATCTGACCATCGCGACGGTCACTGACCATCATGGCGATTTGCTCACGCCATCGCGATCACGTCTCACCATCACGACGGTGACTCACCATCATGATGGTGCTTCACAATCGTGATCTTGACTGGCCATCGTGGCTTGATCATCACGATCGTGTGCTAGATCATCCTCACCTTGATCGTCGTGTGTTGACCATCGCAATCCTCACTCATCATCGTGGGTTGACCATCATAACTTGATCGTCGCGATCCTGAGTGATCGTCGTGACTTGACAATCACAACTGTAATTGACCATCGTAGGGCTTGACCATCGTGGGTATCACACCATCACGACTGTGACTGATCATCGTGATTGTGACTGATCATCACAACTATCAGAAAAAACGCAAAATTGAGGTTTTTTTGCACAAATTTTCAAAATTTTTGGGACATTAATTGTGAACTCTTGTGTAGGGCATAAAGCAATCTAACTCGAGTTCTCGGATAAAGTCAAAACAGCGGCATTTTAAGCCTAAGGGAACTCTGTAAGTGAAATTTCCATTTCTTGAATTGTTGATGATTTCTTTGAGTATAGTTATCTTGTGATCAAAGGAGTGTCTTAAGACTCCCAGTGTAGCGAGGTATCACCCTAGCTCATTGAGTGGTAAGTAGCTAACGAGAGAAGATGTAAGTGGGTGAAGGGATGAAGCCTAAAGGAATCTTTGTGAATTGAATACACAATGCTTAAATGAATTAAAATCAAAGCACTCAAAACAATTCCTTGCAACAAATGAAAACAAGACAAGAAACTCTAAAGAAAAATTAAGAAGAACTAAGTGATTGAACAAATTAAAGGGGTAAGCGTGGTAAGGTAAGATTAAGATTAATGAACTTGAGGTATGGAAAATACTTAGGAACAAGTGAACTCAGATATGTCTTTTAACACGAGTAGACCAGGGGTATCATTTAATGTAGCCCACCTAGAGAAGACGGAGGGACCCTGCAAGACTCAGTTGGATTATATTCATAAAAATAGATTGGGTGCCCGAGTATATGAGGATTGTTGGTGCAGACCAATCACCAATTGAAGATTTGAAGAACAAAGGATGAAGATGAGATCAAGGTTTGAAGCAAAGAAGGTGGATACATTCACAGAGTGAAGGAAATGTACACATATGTACATTAGTGAAGACATAGGTCACTTAGATCTTTGATTAGTCATAAGCTTGTATATATTTGCCTATAAATACTTTTGAAATATGTCGGGGCAATGAGAGTGAGACATGAGAAGACAATAGGAGATCACAAGAATAGTTGTAAGTGTCATTTGACACATGAGAAGTGAGTTGAAATGTTGATCCTCACTCAATTGTAAATTTCTGAGAAATAGAAGAATTCTTGCGCCCGATGTTTCTGTGTCTGCTCCGTCTGTGGTAAATCTTTTGTGAAATCCTTTTGAGGATATCTAAGTCCATAGTTAATCAATCTATGGCTAAAGTTTCAGAGTTTAATTGTAATCAGGTAAGGAGAATTGTTAGTAGGAACATTCATATGTGTTGAGTGTTCACAGTCTCCTGAAACAGGCGCAGATTTCGAGTTCAGTCAAATGAGTAGTGCTCAGTGCACAGTGTAAAGTTTTACACATATGATAGCTCAAAATCTAAGTTGAGAGATAAGCTATCTACAGCCAAAAGGATTTGGTCAAACGGGTTCGACATTTGGAGAACCAAAGTTAAGAAGTTAGGGGTGTCAAATCGACTTCTGAGAAGTGCAGATTTAGACATAGTTGACTTGGTAAGTAGATTTCTCAAGATCTACTGAACCTTTTGAAGTAATTCGACTTGGAGAAGGTGCACAATCTCTAGGCGACACCTTGTGCAAAGTTTTATAAAAAACGTTACACATTTACTCAGTCAATGAGCAAGATCTATGCAGCAAACTTTCTGAGGAATTCCCTTTTTCACAGTTTAGTCAAGAATTTGACAATTGGTCATTGATAGCTTAAATTAGTGAAGGTTTTGACTTACTCTTGATATAGAGGTGTTCTAAACTCAAGATTAGGTTGTTCTTTTGGAGATTAACACTCTCCATCAGTGGTATCAGAGCAGGAAACATCAAAATCAAGGAAAGGAGGATCCCGACTGCTGCAGATTCAAGAAATTCAACAATTGAAGAACTAAAAGGTGAAAGCTTGAAGGCAAAGCTTGAGGAGAAGACCATACGACATCAAGGAAGTCAAAAGGATTATCATTCGAAGTAAAGGTAACCTTATACTTTATAAAGGTTAAAGATTTCAATACACAGGTGCACACAAGATGGGAGATTCTCTTCAGATAGAGAAATTGGATAGGGAAAACTATCCTGCATGGTCAATGAGGATGGAAGCTCATCTTATGAGCAAAGATTTAATAGCTTACATCACAGGAGAAGAAGAGAAGCCACAGTTCAGAGATCCTAGTGTTCCAACTAGGGAAGAGTTAGCAGATTTGAAGAATTGGATGAAAAGAGATGCTCAAGCTAGGAGCATTATATATATGGCAGTCAATGATTACTTGTTACCTCATATTCGAGGTCTTGAAAGTGCAAGTGAGATATGGAATGCTTTGGAGGAGCATTTCCAAAACACTACAAAGTCAAGGAAGGCATCCCTATGGGCAGAATTTACAACCTTCAAGAAGAAGGCCTCTCAATCTATTTCAGACTATGTAACAAGAATGAAAGACATTGCAGATGCACTAGGAGCTGTTGATGAAGATATTGAGGAGGATAAACTGGTAAGGCAAATCCTTACAGGATTGAGAGGTGATGACAAATGGAAGCCATTCATTTTGTCTACAGAATTATCACTTGATCATTTTACTCCTGATTTAAATCAGTTGCTAGGTCATATGCTAACATTTGAGCAGGATGTTAAAGGAGATGGTGACAAAAGTACAGGTCATGCAATGTACTCAAAGGACAAGAAGAAAGCTAACAAAGGAAAGCAACAATCAGGTGAAGATGAAGGCACAACTAGTCAAGCCAACTTCCTAAGAGGTAGAGGAGGTGGCAAAGGTAGAGGAAGAGGCAGAAACAACAAAGATGGAGGCAAAGCTTGTTGGATTTGTGGTAAGACAAATCACTTAGCTAATGATTGTTGGCACAATACTCAGAATAATAATGGATATAGCCAAAACTATAATGCAAGAGGAAGAGGTGGCAGAAATCAAAGAGGTAATTTCAGAGGCAGAGGTAGTAGGGGTTACTTTGGAAGAAATGCAGGTAGAGGTTTCCAAAGTCAACAATATAACAACACCTACTATAACTATGCTTCATATCAAAAGAAAGATTCAACATTGATAATGAATGCAACTTGTGAAAGGCAGAGTGAAGATCAAAGAGTCTTCTACATTGACTCAGGGTGTAGCAATCACCTGAGTGGTAATATAGCCTTGATGAATGATTTGGAGAATAAGGTATCTAATCATGTTGTTCAAACAGGTGACAACACAAAGCACAATGTGAAGTCAATTGGATCAGTGAAGGCCAAGGATGGTAGCACCTTATTGAGTAAGGTCTTGTATGTTCCTACAATTCCTAAGAATTTGATAAGTGTAGGACAAATTGTGGAAAAAGGTTATGAAGTAAGGTTCACTAATGAAGGAGTGTTTGTGGAAGACCCTAGCAATGGGTATAAACAAATTGTTTCAGGGAAGAAAGAAGGAAGATTGTTCACATTGAAGATTCAAGGTAATATTGGTCATGCCATGTTCACATATGGAGGACATAAGATCTCTGAGTTAGATCTTTGGCACAAGAGGCTTGGACATTTCAATGAAAGAGGTATTAAAGACATGACTAACAATGGTTCAGTGCTTGGTTTGCCTAATGTTGCAGGTCAACATATGACATACAGATGTGAGGCATGTCAACTAGGTAAGGCTCATAAGCAATCCTATTCCAAGCATGGGTTTATGTATTCAGAGAAACTTGAGTTGGTACACACAGATGTGTGGGGACCATCAAAGGACTTCAGTATCAATGGTTCAAGGTATTATGTGATTTATGTTGATGATGCTACCAGATGGATCACTATCTATGTGATTAAAGATAAGTCAGAAGTGTTTAATACATTTAAACACTATCATGCATATGCAGAAAGAATTATAGGTCATAAATTGAAGAGACTAAGGTCAGATGGAGGGGGAGAGTATTTCTCTAATGAATTCAGTGATTACTTGTGGAATGCAGGTATAAAAAGAGAAGTTACTTGTAGGTACTCTCCTCAACAGAATGGTGTAGCAGAAAGGAGGAATAGGACTCTTGTTGAGTTTGCAAGGTCCATGATGAAGGAGAAACATTGCCCAAATTATTTGTGGGCTGAGGGTGTAAATACAGCTACTTATTTGGTCAATAGGCTACCTTGTAAAGCTTTGCAGGGTATGACACCTTATGAGGCATGGTGGGGTAAGAGACCTACACTAGATCATTGCAAAGTATTTGGATGTTTGGCCTATGCATATGTGCCATCACAATTAAGGCACAAATTGGAACCTAAAGCTGAAAAATATGTGTTTATTGGTTATGATGATAAGCAGATGGGATACAGGTTGTGGAATCCATCCACAAAACATTTTCTTGTATCAAAAGATGTTACATTTGATGAGCAAGGTACTTGGTATGCAGGTACTATCAATATTAATACAGATGATGAAGAAATTGTGAGTCAAAGAAAAGGTAAATCAAAGGTTCAGATATTTGATGAGCAAGAGAATAATGAAGTGCAGGTTGAAGTGGAAGATACACCAAGATTTGATCCTGAACATGAAGAACCAGAAACCTCAAGAAGTGGAGAACTTAGGAGGTCTACAAGGAACAAATGGCAACCTACAAGGTATAGCTATGATACTTCATTTCTGGCTACCAAAGACTATGCTTACATGATTAAAGCAGATGAAGACCCTTCTACATATGAAGAGGCAAAAGGTAAAGAAAATTGGGAGAAAGCTATGCAGGAAGAATATGATGCATTGATGGAGAATCAAACATGGGATTTGGTTCCAAAGCCAAATAGTCAGAAGATCATTGGATGTAAGTGGGTTTATAAAACAAAAAGATTTGCAGATGGAAGTGTGTCTAGGTACAAAGCTAGACTTGTTGTCAAAGGGTTTGCTCAAACATATGGTGTTGACTATGATGAGACTTATAGTCCTATGGCAAAGATGACAACCATCAGGACACTTATAGCAATTGCTGCATGTAAAGGTTGGAAGTTATGTCAACTTGATGTAAAAAATGCTTTTTTTGAATGGTTACATTTCAGATGAAGTTTTCATGGAGCAACCTCAAGGGTTCAAAGATAAAAGGTATCCAGATCATGTGTGCAAGCTCGAGAGCTTTGTATGGCTTGAAGCAAGCCCCAAGGGCATGGAATTATAGACTTGTAAAGTTCTTGAAAGAACTTGGATTTCAGGTGTCTAAAGCAGATAGTAGCTTGCTTATCAAAGCAAGTGATAATGGTTTCATATACATGTGCATATATGTTGATGATATAATCCTTACAGGTACAGATGAAGAAGGAATACAAAGACTAAAGAAGCAAATGGAAAAGGAGTTCAAAATAAGTGACTTGGGAGACTTGTCATACTTCTTGGGCATGGAGATTACATATACTCAACATGGAGTATTTGTGACCCAAGAAAGGTATTTGAAGAACTTGTTAATCAAGTTTAAAATGGATGATTGCAGGGTAGCACCTACACCAATGGAGGTGAATCACAAATTGAGTAAATTTGGAGGTGAAGAATTCAAGGACATGAGACAATATCAGAGTTTGGTTGGTAGTCTCATCTATGCTACTTTAACTAGACCTGATTTATCATATGCAGTAGGGGTTTTGTCTCAATTTATGCATTGTCCTAGGAAAGAGCATTGGATTGCAGGACAAAGAGTGTTGAGGTACATTAAGGGTACACTCAAAGAAGGTTTGTATTATGGATTCACATTAGATACAAACATCAAGATCTATAGTGATGCAGATTGGGCAGGTAATCCAGATGACAGAAGGTCAACCTATGGATACATGTGTTATGTGGGAGATAAGTTAATCTCTTGGTGCTCAAAGAAGCAACATACAGTTGCTTTGTCATCCACAGAAGCAGAATACAAAGGCATGGTTGAAGCTGCAAAAGAAGTGATTTGGCTTAAAACTCTCATGAAGAGTTTTGACATTATACAGAGCATACCTATCATTTATGGTGATAACATGAGCTCATTATATCTAGCTGCTAATCCTGTTTTTCATGCCAAGACTAAACACATTGAGATACAGTATCACTTTCTAAGAGAGAAGGTGATGGATAAGGAGATTGAAGTGATACACACTTCAACAAAAGATCAGATACCTGATATGCTTACAAAGAGCTTGGATGGACCAAAGCTACGAAAGTTTAAAGACATGGCAGGTATAAAGAAGATAAGAGAAACCTCAATTGATGATTGAGGGGGAGTTGTTGGTGCAGACCAATCACCAATTGAAGATTTGAAGAACAAAGGATGAAGATGAGATCAAGGTTTGAAGCAAAGAAGGTGGATACATTCACAGAGTGAAGGACATGTACACATATGTACATTAGTGAAGACATAGGTCACTTAGATCTTTGATTAGTCATAAGCTTGTATATATTTGCCTATAAATACTTTTGAAATATGTCGGGGCAATGAGAGTGAGACATGAGAAGACAATAGGAGATCACAAGAATAGTTGTAAGTGTCATTAGACACATGAGAAGTGAGTTGAAATGTTGATCCTCACTCAATTGTAAATTTCTGAGAAATAGAAGAATTCTTGCGCCCGATGTTTCTGTGTCTGCTCCGTCTGTGGTAAATCTTTTGTGAAATACTTTTGAGGATATCTAAGTCCATAGTTAATCAATCTATGGCTAAAGTTTCAGAGTTTAATTGTAATCAAGTAAGGAGAATTGTTAGTAGGAACATTCATATGTGTTGAGTGTTCATAGTCTCCTGAAACAGGCGCAGATTTCGAGTTCAGTTAAATGAGTAGTGCTCAGTGCACAGTGTAAAGTTTTACACATATGATAGCTCAAAATCTAAGTTGAGAGATAAGCTATCTACAGCCAAAAGGATTTTGTCAAACGGGTTCGACATTTGGAGAACCAAAGTTAAGAAGTTAGGGGTGTCAAATCGACTTCTGAGAAGTGCAGATTTAGACATAGTTGACTTGGTAAGTAGATTTCTCAAGATCTACTGAACCTTTTGAAGTAATTCGACTTGGAGAAGGTGTGCAATCTCTAGACGACACCTTGTGCAAAGTTTTATAAAAAACTTTACACATTTACTCAGTCAATGAGCAAGATCTATGCAGCAGACTTTCTGAGGAATTCCCTTTTTCACAGTTTAGTCAAGAATTTGACAATTGGTCATTGATAGCTTAAATTAGTGAAGGTTTTGACTTACTCTTGATATAGAGGTGTTCTAAACTCAAGAGTAGGTTGTTCTTTTGGAGATTAACACTCTCCATCAAGGATGGCCTTCACAAGTTAGTGATCCAATTACATAATCCGGATCAGTCTATGGGATTAGAACATCCAACCGTTAAGTTTGAAGATGAGGTTTACATAGACGAGGAAGGGACCATGTATATTGTTGCACTTAGGGTGAACTCAACCAATGACCTAGGAGAGATGGTAGAGAATGCAGACATAGATGTGGAAGGACATGGCAAACAGATTGAGGAACCCAGAACACCGAGAGGAAAATCCGTAATGACAAGGGTGATAACTCCTAAGTGGATGCCCCAAGAGAATAGGAGTATAGAATTGTTCTAGAATAAGGAAACTGATGAAGCCTTTTGGAGATATAGGCTAGAGCATCCTATGATGGCAGGATCAAACAGCATTTATGAACCAAAAGACCCAGAGATTCCAAGAAAGGTAGTATACTTAGATGACACCTCATAACAAATGTATAAGGTCACAAAACATGGAAGACATGTGTATACATGGAGAGGAGAATTAGTTTTTTGGGTGATGGCACATCTCAAGGACATAGAGAAAAGAACAAGGAAGGTGCAAAGAGTAGTTTCATCCATCGTGCAGGAAATGGGAAGAGGTCCCCTACCAAAAGCGAAACAGTTGAGCGAGAACCTCTCAGGGATCATAGGGTGCATAGGGGTGGGGAGGGGATGGCATAGAGACCACCCTAGAACCTTGAGGCCTACTCAATTAGTGAAGGCTATGAAGAACTATTTTGATGGATCGAGAGATCTTTATAAGCACGTAGCCAAATTCAAGCAGGTGCTACAGGTTGAACAAGTTGAAGACATGTTTACACAATTTAATGCTTTTGGACTCACTCTAAAGGGTGATGCATTGGATTGGTTCTGACCATTGCACCAACATCAATTTAGAGACATCCATCACATGATGGAGTCCTTCATTGCAGAATTCAAACAAACCCCTCAAGAGACAGTAATGATGGCAGATCGAATATTTAGACGGTATATAGAAAGATGTTCCCCTTTGGAAGTACCCACTCTAGCTAAATTGATATCTTTGTTCATAGATGGCCTACTAAGTGCTAAGCTGAGATCATACGTCTACTTGAAGGAGCCCAGAACCTTAGATCAATGTTCTATGTAGACATAGAAGATAACTTAGGAGATGAGCTAGAACTTCTTAAGATTCGCAAAGACTCGGATAGCACCAGAAAGACTTCATCGAGACATTCCATGTCAATTGAGGACTTAGCGGAACAAGTGGATAAACGATTGGGAGTGTCTAGTAAACCAGGCATCAAATTAGCCCCCTGTTGCTCTAGCACAATGGTGAGAACCACGTTAAGAAGCTCCACCTCCTTAATGTCAATCCGCGGAAGAGATATGAGTGATATGAAGATCGTGAATGTGAGATGAAGTGAGAGTGAAGGTGAGAAGCATAGAAATGCACACACACATACACACACACTAAGAAGAGACAAGCAAGACACAATGGAAGGTGAGAAATCCACTCTATTGCTCAAGAACACTATTACAAGCTCAAAATAACTCTAACCTCAAACAAGCTAACCTCAAAAATGAGCTCTCTAGCTCTTTTTATAGTTTCTAGACTAGTTTTGACCGGTTTCACATCTAGTGACCGGCATAGTTAAAAATTAGGTCCTAGATGCTATTTGGAAGGGTAAACGATGTCTAAAAATAACGAAAATTGATACGCTTGTTCTACCTAAGCTCCTCAAGCTCGAGGACTCCTCGGCCTGCACAAAATGGAGCGAGAAATTAAGAAAAGGGTTTTTCTATGTTACATATGTTACATTAGTGATAAAAATCACTGTTGGAGGTTTTCTGAAAAGTATTTTTAAAACATGATTCTTTGAAAAAAGATTCCACTGGCTCACTGCTCCGTCGTTACATGCTTCCGCGTCGTCTGTGCCTCTGGCTGCTTCCAACACCCCCCTCCCTCTCGCTTCTGTTGTCCCTGACAGAACCTTGTTGTGAGGTCTGCTGGATATAGTTCTGTAGGAGGTCTTGAGCGAGGGTGTGCTCGGAGATACGAATGCCTCGGGCCAGATCGGCCTCGAGTTTCTCCCACTCTATTGGTTGCGGTTCTTCCGGTGGCGGGAGCTGATAGTGTGTGGAATAGACCATTCGTTCACAGGCAAATAAGTGTAATAAATGTGTAGGCCTGCTTATGAATACCTCTGAATGGTATTCCCAGAAGCCGGTTGTGAACATCTCTTTGAAAGTCTGCTTGTAGCATGCCGGTAGGTACTTTATTCTGCAATGCCAGGCATAACACACCCGTAGCGATGGCGTTGTACTCATATCATATACTAGATCAAAATTGCCATGCTCAAAGCCCGGGGTGTTTACATGAGGTGCCTTGACGCGTCGGAAGACTTTAAAAATCATTTGCATCATGTCAAAGATTTTGACAGTCATGTGCGCCGCTATATCATCCATATGCTTTAATCTAGGGAGCCAGTGGCGAATTGTAGCCATCATGTAGCCTACAGTTGGTAACGCAATGGGTGGCTTAAAATAGGGGTAATTCAACCAGTCTTGGCACTGCTTATTGTTTTGTACCTTAGTAGCAAAGGCTGTCCAGGAGCGGCGTCGTGGTACTGGTCCCCAACATGGGTTGTACTTTAAATGCAAAGGTGCCTTTACCCATGTTCTCATCATTTCTGGATACTTCTGTAGTAAATCTTTGCGCCACTCTGGTTGATAGATCTCTCCTTGCTGCGCATCTAGTGGCAAATCGTCCTCCTCGAATTGAGTCGCATGCGATGGTTTCTTACCTGTTTCTTTCTCAATGGCTAATTGGTATTCGGCCATTAACATAAAATACGGTTTATACTGTAGCTCATGCCCAATATGTATCGTCGCGGGGCCAAATGAGCAAAGAATGGAGACTGTAAAATTCTTTCTTCTATCATCGCCATGGCATGTAATTGTGCCTCTACTCTAATTGAATGTTTTGTCCCAAGTTCCTCAATAGTCTTCATCCACGCGGGGGTCGGGAGTTCGTAATTCATCTGGCCTTCGACTGTGACGCGTCCGCCTGGGATGGGTTGTGGCTCGTACGCCTCTTCAAACGTTTCCTCCACCGGAATGGTGACACTTTCTTCCTCAGCTGGAAGCTCTGGTGGGGAATCTGGCCTTGGTGGTGCTTCATATACTGCAATCCTTGCTTCAAGGTTTGATACCTGGGCTCGTAATGCGTGGAGTTCCTCTAAGATGTCAGGAGAGGGGTCCACAGGTGCTGGTATGTCTGGGTGTGCCGGTGCTTGTAACTGGAGTAATTTATGATCTTCTTTGAGTTTCTGTAACTCCTCGCTCATTCGGTCGTATTCATCTAGCAGTCTTACATGATCTTCTAGCAGCATCCTCATCGAGTCTGAGGGAATGGCTTTGAACCGACTAGGACTGAGTGGTTGGTCTGGATGGTCTAGGGCTGCTTCTAAGTTTTCTCGGTTCTGGTCCTGTAAGCGCTGGTTTTCTTCCTTTGCTGCTGCTAGATGTCTTCTGAGTAAGCCCATATTTCTCGTTAGTGTTGCATTGCGCATTGTCTGGGCTCTTAATAAGTTATCCAGGTCGGCAGTGGCTTCTTTGATCTTTTCTTCGCTTTCTAGTTCCAATTTGTGATATGCCTCGCGTAATTCCTGGTATCGGGTGTTCAGAGAGGCATTCTCAATAGACAATAAATTAAGCTGCGACTGTAAGTCAGTGGTTGTCCTCTGCAGCTGTTGATAATTATCGCCAAGGGATGTGAACTCATCTCTTACTTGCGTCATACACATGAACATCTGTCGAAATGCATTATCTACAGTGGGTGATAGTATTAATGGGGTGCTAAATGAAGATGCAGTGGGTGTAGATGCAAAGGGAACGGGGAATGGGGGTGGGAAGGTGGATGCTGTGGTGATTGTGGAAAATTGTGAGGTGCCTAAATATGTTTGTGCCGTGAGTGAAGTGAGTGAGGGTGCAGTGGGTGGTGAGATGTCCATGTCATTGGACGTGTCCAGTGCGGTGACTGTGAATATGGGTGTGACTGTGGGTGCTTGTGCTGGTGTAAATACGGGATTTGCAAAGGTTGAGGAGTAATTTACAGGGGGGCTGGCTGGAGCAGCTTGGTGGAAAGGGGAAATAGGGGTTACAGTGGGTCGAGGAGGTGAGACTGGGGAGAAGGTTAATGGCGGTGGGAATGGGAAAAGGGGTCTTGGAGTTGTGGGGAAGGATGGAAAAGCTGGATGGAGGAATGGGTTGAATGGAAAGGTGGATGTGTGAGGGGGTAGACTAGGTCTAATGGGTGCAGGAATTGTGGGGTGAGTGATCGTAAAGACGATTTCTGCTACGCCACCGGCGATAGAAGATGTTAGTTGGGGGGAAGGAGGGTGAAGGGGGGGAGGCTGGATGACGGGCGATGATGGAGGAGCGGTTGGGGTGGTCGGTACTTCAGTGACTACTGAGGTATGTACAGTTGTAGCGCGGGGTGGGGAATCTACAAGGATGGTTTCTGCTGCCAACGAACTTTCGGGGACGAGGCGTGCCTCCCTGGCTTGTTCTGAAGACTGTGCTCCTGTTGGTACACGAATGTATTCGCCGGGCTTGGAAAGTAGTCGTACTCGGCGGGGGTCAAACTGTGGTAGTGGCTTTCTTTGCAAGTACCTGAGGGCTTCGTTGGAGCCTACTGATTTGACTAACTCGCAGAATCCTTTGATGTATGCGTCTTCGAATCCGCCTGTGACAAGTTCCTGTTCTATTATTGCTTGACTCTCTTCCTCAGTCAGCTTTTTGCGTGCCCAAACTTTTTCCATAGTTCTATACAGCTTCTTAATAGCCAGTGTGTAAGCTGCTGCTTCGTAAGTTTCATCTTCATGGGTACTTGTATCACCATGTGTGTCTGTTTGTTGGCCTTGGCCATCTGTCTGTTCATGCTCTTGGGATTCCTGAGTTCCCTGGCTGGCTTCATCATTGCCTTCGTCGTCATCGGTTGCTGTTCTTTCATCGTCCGAGCTAGACACAATCTGTCCTTGTGGCTGATCCCGCGGTGTGGTAGGGTAGCTAGGCCTTTCATATTCTTGAGAAAACAGTTGTCCTTCTGAAAACTGGAACTCATTAGAGAATGCATCGGGCATTTCAAAATCGAATGTTGTGTTCAGTGGCTCTGTATCCAAATTGGCTATAGGGAAAGAAAACGCTTCCGCACCAATAGTGGTGGGAATTTCTGTTGCCATGGTGATAGGTTCTGTGGTTGTGGCTGCTTGAGGTGCAACAGTATTGGTGGTGCCCTCCGTTACAACTGGTCTTGATAATCTGATACGAATAGGTTGTATTGTGGGAGTGGCTGTTGTCGATGACTGCTCTGGAGATGGTTGTGGTGAGGGTGATTCCGAGACTTGTAAGCACGGGATAGTGCCTCTCATCCGCTTTTCGGCTCTGCCTTTGCTAGACTTTCTAGCCTTCTTAGTGGTTCCTTTGAATGCTTTCAGTTCCTCACTCGTCAATGCACGTTCGATCGGCAGGTCATATGCCAAGCACATATATATAATCCTTGTAAGTGCACAACATCCATTGATGACCTTCTTTCGTTCCCATCTATGTTGTGCCAAATAGAGCTGATCAATTATCCAGCTAGCTAGATCAACCGTTTGAGGTCCAGTACATGCTAAGTATAATCCAAACCAGATTCTTTTGTGGGGCATGGTAAAATGATCCTGAGCTAGGAAAGCAAAATGCTGCATGCATATCCTTAAGGGCTTGGAGAGCTCAAGGGTTATAGCTGAAATATCCTCCCACTTAGTTACGTCATCACGTTTCATCTGCTCTGGGACTAGCCGTTCTCGCTCCGTCCGAGTATGTGTTCCATGTATTTTGAGAGCTGCGCGAATTAAATCTTTAGACAAATAAAACCTTCTGAATGGAGGGTCATTTACCAAGGATGGTAACATGAATGTGCCGGGTAGATCCTTGTTCTCTGAAGTTGTCAAGGTGGTTACTAGGTAAAAGCATCTGTAAAAATCGGGTTTAGACAGAGGGTCACTAAAATATTCTGTAAATCCCGCTCGTGCCCAAACCTGCGTTAAATCTTGTGTATTCTGTAGTCCTTTGAATTCTCTTGAAAAGAACTGGTACTTGGCCCATGTGCGAAGATCAAATGCCAAATTGGCCTCAAATATGAAATCAGCGTCTGCTAAGGGACCTGCTAGGCCTTGAAACCAGTGAGAGTTACGATGAATCTTCTCAGTGTATCCTCTAGGAGGATCCTCGATTGGCATGGGTCCTGGAAAACCTTGAAACTCTGGTGGTTGCATCGTCGGATAAGATTCCGCGAGTAATTCTCCAATATTGGCCATTGGTGTGCTTGGGCCAGCTTCTGATGGTCCTTCTTTGGTTTGCATGATGACTGACGAGCTAATGGAAAAGATCTGCTACAAAAGATTAGCACATTAGCATGGAAATTAATTATGATCCCATTAAAGTGAGACCGCAATCCCTTTCCATAACCGATGTGTAACCCGTGTAGCCAGGTGTTGTGAGGTGGTTAATGGAATGATTATTTGCAAAACTAATGCAGGTCTCTAGACGCCTACATGGTCAGATTATGCATACATTTCTTCATGAGCTTTTATTATGAGTGATGTGAGGTTATGGTGTGTGAATTTATACAAGGTTCAAATGTAAGTGATTTATTACACGGATGAAGATTAGTTGAGGTGGTTGTGGTGTCAGACAATGGGTTAGGGGAAGTCTTCTGGACACGTTTCGGTAGCCATTTCCTAAGAGTTTTTGAGCGGATGGTGTGTTTGTTCTGAGGGACAAAAGATGGTATCGTATGTGGTGTTATTGAAGGGTGAAGAGATTTCGGCGGGGGGTATAATACACGGCTTGAGGGTTGGGCTATAATACATTGTTTGGGTACCCAAATCTGCATGGGTGTGGGTCGATTGATAAGATACTTCTTGGCGATCCAAATCTGTCCAGTATTTGTACTTGTAGAAGAAGATCGAGGGGACTTTGAATACTGACTCTGCTTCTTTTGAAACTTTGTCCTGTTCTTGTCTGCAGTGTTGCCAATAGGCTGTGGTTGTTGTCCTTTTGGCACCCATATTTGTCTCGGGCCACTTGTTCTGTGATGTTGATACTGCTGCTTTCCTTGCCTTATCTGGTGGTGTCGTCGGTTTGGGTTCCTCTGTTGTGGTTGACTCCTTCGTGGTTGGGTTTGAGAGGTCCATTGGACGCTCTGCTTTGGAAAAGAAGGGAGATCCAACACTTGCGTGACCTGCCCATTAGGAAGTGATTCGTTCTTTGTCTTTAATCTAGGCCAGTCCTCAGCAAGTTTGGAAGGATGAGCACCGCAGGGTGTTGTGCTCATTTGGCCGCTGATGCAACCCACCTGACCGCTGATTGTGTCCATCTGCCCTAGCGGTTGGGTAGCTGCCCCTTCTAGTTTGCAGGAAGCCCCAGGGAAGATCTCCTGTCATCCTTCTGATTGACAATTGTCTATAGCCAAGCCCGAGTGGGTTGGTGTAGACGTAACGTGACTGATCTGACCAAAGATCTTCGGGTCTTTCGTCGCATGTATTTCATAGGGTCTAGGGTTACAAACCTGAGTTGGAATGCCGTTAGGGAAGTCAAGCGGTAACACTTGCTTCTGTTCTAAGGTTCCAATCTGTAAGGAGCCTTGTCTAAGATTTAGGTCCACTGAGTGATCGTATAGCCAATCTTGGCCAAGGATTAGGGTTTCTATCAGGTCGTCATCATGGCACACTAGTAGCTTCGCTGTCATGGTCACTTCCTTAATGAGGATAGGAAGGTCCACCTCACCCATGCAAGGGGTTTCCATGCCTCCTAGGCCTATGAGGTATGCCTCAATTGGCCGCATTTCTACTCCTGAATCCTTATAGTGGCACCATCTAATCGCACTAGTCGCAGCACCTGAGTCAATTAAAGCCCTAAGCTCTTGGCAACGGTTGCCGTGCTCTAGCCTAACTGTAATGAATGGTCTCCTGTCCACTATGCTAGGATGAGTTGTTGACTTTACTTGACACATGGCCATCGGATATCTGGGTGTAGTTTCCAGATGGTTATAATGTTCTCTCCCTAGTCCTTGTCTTCTTAACTTCATGCGCTTAATGCGTTCTATAGCTTCTGCCTGAGCTTCAGCTCGTATTCTATTTTCTTCCTCCTTACGCTTCTTTGCCAACGTGAGTCCTCTAAGCATATCCTCAGTAAGAGGTTCCTGATATAACTTGACTCTACAGCCACTAATATAATTAGGCATTACGTCTCCTTCTAAGGTGGCTAACTGTACTGCTCCACTTGTTGAGAGTCTGTTAATGATCATAGGTCCATAACCTTGCTTTTCTAACTTACGTGCGTGTTGCTTTAGCGTATATACTAGAACTAAATCTCCTTCTTTTAGGCCTTTATCTTTCACATGTGCATCAAAATATGCTTTTTGTCGCTTCTTCGTTGCATATATTCCTGCTGCTACCTTTAGCCTGGTTTCTCCTAATCGTTCCAAGTCCATTATTCTTGCTGATAATTCATGGCCGGTCCACTGATGTTCTTGTGCAACCTTAAGGGTCGGTATCAAGAAGTCCAAAGGAAGCACAACATTCTGACCAAAAAAACCATCTGAAAGGGAGTTGCATTGAGTACGGTCTTGTAGGCCACTCGATATGCCCAAACAGCATGATGTAATTGTTTGTCCCAATCTGAACGTTTGTTGTTCACGAGTTTTGTCAGTACGTTACAAAGGATCTTATTAGTGCTTTCAGCCTGACCATTGGCCTGAGGATGATATGGTGCGGATTTCTTGTGAATCACCATAAAATCCTGTAACAAATATTCAATGAATTGGTTTAGAAAGTGAGTTCCGCGATCGCTCACTAACTCTATAGGCAATCCATATCTTGTAAAGACATTTTCAAATAAGAATTTTGCAGTTGTGTGTGCATCATTCTTTTTTGTAGCTTTTGCCTCTACCCATTTGGTAAGATAATCTGTGGCAACAATAATGTATTCAGCATGTGTACCTTTTGCAGGGGGGTTAATGGGTCCTACAAAGTCTATACCCCACTTCGAAAATGCACGTCCGCCCATCATGGGTTTCAATGGCATTTCATCTCTGCGAGTAGGAAACTGAGTTCTTTGGCACACATCACATCTCTTAACATAGGTATGAGCATCCATGTGAAGAGTGGGCCACCATAATCCTGCAAAGAGGATGGCTTTGATTATCCTATCGGGTCCAAAATGACCTCCTGCAACACCTTGGTGTGCAGTCTCTAGTATGCTCAGATAATCGCTTTCATGAACACATTGTCTTAGATATCCATCTCGTCCTCTTTTGTATAGATTATCGCCAATAAGTGAATAGTCTTGAGCTTCCTGCTCCAGACTGCGTTGTCGAGCTAAGGTCATTCCTTGAGGGAATGTCTTCGTCCTCAAGTATGTCACTAAAGGTTCACTCCAGTCTGGTGTGAGAGACACGTGATATAATGTAGCATGCTCTACTGGTGGTCTTTCACAACAAACATGGCATTCTTTACACAACTTGTAGACATCTGCTTCCATCGAAG
Organism: Ceratopteris richardii; assembly: GCA_020310875.1. Classification (NCBI taxonomy): domain Eukaryota; kingdom Viridiplantae; phylum Streptophyta; class Polypodiopsida; order Polypodiales; family Pteridaceae; genus Ceratopteris; species Ceratopteris richardii. Next base: position 74,446,696 of record CM035411.1, read on the forward strand.
GCCAATATACTCCTAATCTATGCAGAGTCTATAGTGTTCGATGTTTCGAATGATGTTGCTTTAGTGCACCTACATGTGCTAATTGCAACCAATTTGCATGTTCTGATTCATCTACACAACAAGCAAGAATCTTTTGATTATCCTGTTTATATATGCTTCCTGCTATGATTTGATATCTCTGAGATTTGGTAATCTCTCCTTCTTTGATCTTTATCCTAGGATTCTTTGGTCCATATGTGAGAATAGGGACTATAGGCTTAGCCCATTCTGGTGCTATCTCAAGGTTAAACAAATATGCATCTGGTAATTCATCCGCTACTCCTTGAGGAGCTTCTCCTGAGGTTAATCTTGAAAGGTGGTCAGCTCTAAGATGTGTCTTTCCTTTCCTGACTACTACTTCAAAATCGTACTCCATGAGTAATAGAAACCAACGTATTAGTCGTCCTGTGTTACAGGGTTTGTTGACTAGGTACAATAGGGCTTGATGATCTGTAAAGAACTTGAATTTGTTGGCCAACAAGTAGTGCCTAAACTTCTTTACTGCGTAGATCATCCCTAATCCTTCTCGTTCCGTCGTGGTGTAATTTCTTTCTGCTGCATTCAATTGTCTGCTCGCGTAAGCTATGGGGAGATCTCTGTTACCTTCACTCGTGGGTTGTGCTAACACACATCCTATGGCGTAATTGGATGCATCCACATGTACATGGAATGGCTTACTCCAATCCGGAGTTGTCAATATAGGTGCTGAGCACAAGCGTCGTTTAAGTTCATTGAATGAATTTTCACATTCATCTGTCCATTCAAAATTGGTTAAAAGAGAGTACAAAGGCTTGGCTATGATTGCATACATGTGTATGAATCTCCTATAATAGCCGCAATGGCCCATAAATTCCTGTACCTCTTTCACATTAGTTGGTCTAGGTAATTTTGCAATTACTTTTACTTTTTCCTCATCGGTAGAGATTCCATTTTTTGACACAATGTGTCCTAGAATTTTGCCTTGTCTGACCATGAAAACGCATTTTTCTGGGTTCAAACAAACCTGATATTCTCGACATTTGTCAAATATTTGTCTTAACTCTGGGATATGCATCTGCCTGATATTAGAATGAGCACATATGTCATCGACATATACTTCCAAACTCTTGCGTAACAATTCCTTAAAAACATGACACATGAGTCGCTGGAAAGTGGCTTGATTATAGCCTGAGAATCCATCAAGAAAGCTGTAAACTTCCTTGCCCGCAACTCTTTCCAATAAGTGTTCCGTGATAGGAAGAGGATAACTGTCTCTAATCGTGGCGGCATTAACTTTTTTAAGGTTAATACACACACACAATTTTCCATTTTTCTTGGGCACAACCACAATGGGGGATACCCACTCGGTATGCTCAATTTCATAAATGAATCCTGCTTCTATCAAGCGATCTATCTCCTCTTTAATCTTCGCAGCATAGTTATCATTGTACGTGTATGGCTTCTGTTTCATAGGTTTTGCATCTGGAGTCATAGGGATTCTATGAGAACATATATCTGGATCTACTCCTTTTAGGTCTTTGTAACTCCAAGCGAACACATCTCTATATTCGTGCAATAGGGCAACTAGCTCTTCTTCTTCTTCAGCTGTCAAATCGTGCCCTATGTATGTACATTTTTCTTCTTCTCCTTCTATGGCTACTATTATTTTCTTTGTTTTCTCTCGGTTATCATATACTTGTCCGTCATTCGCCTTTCTATTAGGCATTCGTACCATGATTCTTCTATCTTCGATTTCATATTTCTTGAAATTCTCGGGTACTTCAAACAAAGATTCTTCTTTTTCTGACATGGTGTCTTTCTTCTTTATCTTCTTGCCTTCACTCTTGTTAGTCACTAGAGTGGCTATTCTCACATCATTCATAACTTCTTCCTCTCTCTGAGGGTGAGTTTCTACTTCGAAAAAATATTCTTCTTCTGATGCAAAGGGTGGGTCCATGATAATTGATTCTAAATCAAAATCACTCGCATCCTCAAATGCATCAGTGTTAGGTTCACACTCTTCTAAGATTGCATCGCACATGATTGGTTCTATCGTAAAAACTGAAATGTCATAGCCATCCTCGTCACAGTGGGGTGTCCATTGTTCTTCATTGATGGCTACATCCATGGTTGCTAGGATTTCTGCCCAACCATGGGGTTCAAACTCTTCGTCAGGGAATACTACAGGTGCGTAGGCTGGATCTTGAAGGGTTCGTGGATGTTGTTCTGCACCTAAGGTCCTTGCTTCTAATCTTTCTTCCTCTTGTTTTGCAACTTTACACATCCATAAATGAGTGTTCTCGTGCAACCAAGAAGGATCTGATTCTAATGAGTGCACGGATTCCGTCTCTACCTGAGTCTTATGGATGGTATTCCATTGTATTGGGGGTACATCTCGATGTGAATAGTCTTTAAGATTGACTTTAGTAGTCACTCCTAAATGTTGCAAGTACAAGGAGTTAGTTCCCCAATCTTGTACAATTTGCAACTGACGCATGAATGGTCATCCCAATATCATCTCATATGCATGATTTTTTGCAAAATCACAAATGGCAAAGGTATGCTCAAATTCTACACCACAAGTGGTGAGAGATATGCCTTCTAGTAAGCCTAATGGTTTTTCTATGTGTCCATCAGCCATTTGTAGCTTCATCCTGGTAGGTCTTAATGCTGGCTTACCCCAACGTTTCCATAAAGCGGTGGTAGCTATGGCTACTCCGGCTCCTGAATCTAAGATGGCTTTCGTGGTGTAGCCCTGATGGGTTATAGGAAGATAAGTGTTACCTTCCTCTCCTTCGCTCACATCTCCAATCTTTTCCACGGGTATCTCTGGTACCTTATTTTGTGATCCTATTTGTGAGGAAGTAGTAGCAAGCTCGGGGAATTGATTTGCTACATGTTTCCACAATTCTGGTTTTACCTTTAACAACTCCTCTAGAGTGAGGTTACATTGTACTTTGGTGTTCTTGATCACTTCCGTGTTTCTAGGGATTACTGATTCTTCATTCCTCACTATTATCGTGGGTGCTCTCATATTAATAGACTTTGCTTCCCAAGGTCTTGTGAACTGAGGTAATTCTTGTAAACAATTAGATTCAAAAGCTCTGTGTTCACTCAGTTGTTCTTCCTCTACATCTTCGTAAATAGAGGGAATATCTTGGGGAAATTGTTCCTGCAAGTTGTCTATTTCTTGAATAGGAGGATGGGTTTTTTGTTCCTTTCTCCATTTCTCTTCTTGGATCTCTCTCAAAAATTCATGTGAGTACCTATGTATGGAAGACAAATTGTCTTGACTTTCTGTATTGGGTACTTGAGACAGGGATGGTGCATTCCTTTCCTGTGTCTCTGGGACAATAGGGTTCCTATGCTGATCCTTTTTCTCTTTGCTCTCTATCAAGTATTCTAGCCTCTCCATTAGTCCTTGAAAATGTAATTCCGGTTTTTCCATGTTATTCCAATTAAGATATCTAGAGGCTTCAAACAAAGCTTGTGCTAATTCTACCATCTTCATGCAAAGTTTAGTTCTCTCAATTTCTAGATCAGCTCGAGGGTAGTTCTTACTCATTTCAGCTACGTGAGGTCCCTCTTTTAATCTAGCCTGATATGCACGAAACATCATGTCTAGATTTTCTGGTATGGGTTCCGCTAAAACTGATCCTGATTTCTGAGCTGGATTCTCTTGATTCAATTCCTGTGAAGTCAATTCTAGGATTTTGGCTCCAGATTCCTTCAAACTTCCTTCCAACTCAGTTATCTTTTTACTCTATTTTCTCTTTATTCTTTCTCTAGAATCTTTCCAAGATTTTGTCTTTTTGCTACTAGATTCTGCAACTTCACTAGTGCCGGCTGATTTCTCTTGATTAAGCTGTTGGTTCTGTAAGAGCGCCTGGGCTCTTGTTATAGCTTGGATAGGCACGTATGTAGGGTTGGATCCATCTGCGTTATTTACAATACCTATCACGTTGATCGGTGTCACATTCGAAGCATTAACAGGGTTCTTAGGACAATCTTTGATTATGTGCTCTTTGCCACAATCGGCACAAAAGCCTTGGATGTTATAGTACTGTGATTGTCCTAATATCGGGGGATGTGGACAATCCTTTATGAAATGATCTCCTTGACACCTAAAGCATGGTCCTCTAGGGCCCTCTGGTCTTTGTTGTCTCAATTGGGACCGTGGATTTGGGTTTGTGTACATCACATTAGCATAGTCTGGCTCCCAACTAGGTTCCACTGGTGGGCTATCATAATGATATGTCTCCACATGTTCTGGTGACTCCGTGTAATAAGCGGGTGGACTATCTACATGCATAGAGTCAAAACTGTTTGAGTTCGGGTCATTCTCTGTGATCAAAGGTGAAGCAGGCACTAAGGCCCTACTTAGGTTCTCTTCGCCAGCAGCGTATTTGACTGAGATGACATTCGCTGGTGGGGGTGGCTGCTGAGCTAAGACAGGTTGAGGTCTCTGTTGAGCCTGGAATGGGTAGTTCTGAGGAGGCCTATAGTAATAAGTCTGAGCATTGTAATGGCCTTGATACCTACCTGACTGCTGGTATGCTTGCGGGTAGTTCTGTCTCACGGTTTGTTTGTTGTATGGGCAGTCCTGAGCCGTATGATTCATGTATCTTCTCTCAATTGTACAGTATTGGCCACTAGGGTTGGCTTGAGGTTTGTGTTGCATTGGGGCACACATTTGCCATATGATCTCCACCACAGGTGTAACAATGCTTGTTTGTTAGTACCCTAGGTTTACTAGAAACTCCTAGTTTCTGGGCCACTTTTTCTACTAGGTCTTCTATCGAGTTAGACAATTTTGTGGATGCTAGAGATGAACAGTCTGATTCCTTATAGACCTTTGAGAGTTCCAACTCGTCTCCTAAGTTGTCCTCAATGTCTATGCATATTCTCACACATTGCTCTAGCGTTCTGGGTTCTTTTAGGTACACATAGGAGCGTAGTTTAGAGCTCAACAAGCCATCTAGAAATAATGACACTTGTTTAGCTTGTGAGGGTAGCTCTTGCATTGGACATCGTTCAACATATTGTCTAAACCTACGTCCTGTGAGTCTAACTGTTTCTTGAGAGGTCTGTTTGAAGCTATGAATCAGCGAATACGTGTCATGTCTAATCCCACTTTTAGAGAATTCAGTGATGAATGACTCTAAAAAGTGATGGATGTCTCTAAATTGCCTCTGTTGCAACGGTTGGAACCAAGTTAAAGCTGTATTCTTTAATGTTAGTCCAAATGCGTTGTATTGCGTGAACATGTCTTCGACTTGTTCGGCTCTTAGTACTTGCTTGAATTCTGTAACATGGTCATAGGGATCTCCTGTCCCATCAAAATAATTTTTCATGGATTTCAATAACTCAGTGGGTCTCAATATTCTTGCGTGTTCACGTGGTCTAGGTAGAGGAAAATCATCTCTACCACCTGGTATTCCATGATCTCTTTGTCTATCCGCTCTATTAGTGTCCGTGGTTGTTCTATCTCTCCCTATGGGATGAGTGAAGCTTACTTCGGGTCTTTCTTTATTTTTCTCTCTTTGATTTCCATGGGCTGAGGATGTTCCTGCCCCTTGTTGACTTGTATTCATGTTCGTTCTAGATGGAGGGAATACCAATTCACCTCTCCATGTGTATGTGTTTTTAGCATGGTCAGGCACCACAAAGACTCTTTCTGAAGTCTCATCCAGGTATACAACCTTTCCAAGTGTATCCGGGTCCTTGAACTCGTATATCGTGATGATTCCTACCTCACTAAGTAGTTCTATCTTGTATCTCCAAAAGGCTTCATCAGTTTCTTTATTTACAAACAACTCTATGCTTCTGTTGTCCTGAGGGATCCATTCAGGGATTATTACTCGTGTCAGTACAGATTTCCCTCTAGGTGTTCTAGGCTCTTCTAATGGTTCTTTTCCTTGAGATTTTGCTTCCGTCTCTGGTTGAATCATGCCAAACTCGTTGGTATTGTTTGGCTGCGTACTTAAGATGTACATTGTTCCTTCCTTGTCTATGTACGCGTCTCTCTCAAATTTCACCACTAGACATTCCAATCCAATGGGTTGATCGGGGTTGTGCATTTGCACCACTTGCCTTCGCAAACCATCCTCGTAGATGCGAGCACCTAATCGGTTGGTTCGGAGAAACTCTAGTTGCGTTCTATAGGGTCCTTCTGGTTTTTCTAAGTATGCTACATTTGACCCTACTTCTGGTCTTTCTGTGCTAAATGCCATTTCTGAATCACTAGTATCTGAGCTCTCGTAGGGGTAATTAGTGTTCAATTGTTGAGCCCACGATCGTGTAGTAGTTCTTACACTTGCCTCTGATGATCTAAGTCTTTGTCGGTCTGACTTGCCTATATGTTTGCCCGATCTAAGGTTCATTAATTTTCTTCCTTGCACACTCAGTACATGCTCAGATCGTCAATGATTCTTTGTTATTACTTTCTTGATTCTTTCTAAATTTCTCTAGATTCTTGTCTTAATGTATGCGTCAGGAATTCGACTTTCTGTGGTACTTTGAGTTCCCGTTCCGTCAGACTTATGTTCTTTCCTTTAGGTTTTCGTGTCACACACCTTTATGTTTAGTCTTACACTTGATAAATTTAATTCTCTTGAACTTGAGGCGTTCCTATTGTCTTAAATCCACAATGCTAACGTTTATCATAAGCTAAGAATTGACTGAGGGGGTTGAGTAATCTTCCAACCTCGAGTCAGCTTTTCTGGTTGCTCTGATGCCCAAGAAGCCGCGCTTCCCAAGCTTTATGCCCTTCACAGCCTTGCTTTGGTTGCCTTTGATTGCCCTTGCTAGACCTGGAAAAATCCAATATTAGACCAATTCATAGTTGGATGATCAAGCACTTGAGTATATACACCTTTTAAGTCCCTTCCCTTTTGCCCAACTTTTTAATGCTTGCCCCCTGGCTTTCTAGTCCCAAACTAGGTCAACGTGAACACTCGCGATGGTCCAAAGTGAACCGTCGCGATGGTCACAGATGTGATGGCTTGAGCCAATCGCGATGGTCCGGGCGCGATGGCTTGAGCCAATCGCGATGGTCCAAAATTCGAGTTGTCGCGATGGTCTGAGGGTATCGTCGCGATGGTCCAACTTGCCACGTGGCACCGTCGGCGCGATGGCGTGAGCCAATCGCGATGGTGTGGGGTCAACCGAAGAGTCGCGATGGTCCGCGAACTGTCACGATGGTCCAAATGAACCGTCGTGATGGCGTGAGACCGTCGCGATGGTCCCGCCGAGCCGTCGCGATGGCGTGAGCCTATCGCGATGGTGTGACACAATCGCGATGGTCTGAGACCGTCGCGATGGTCCACCAAAATGCAATTTTGTGAGATGCAGCTATGGATTCCTATACACGCAGGGGTCGCCTACACGGTGGTGAACTCGCCTTCCTCAAAATCCGAACTTTGCAGACCATCGCGATGGTCTGACACAGTCGGAAATTTCTGACAGAAACTGAAAATTTTACCTTTTCCAAGCTTTCCTGATGCACTGGAGCTCTGTACCTGCAAGAAAACTCAAGAAAACAAAAGCACATGCAAGCACAAAAGCTCTCGCTCACTCTCTCGCATGCACAAATGAGGGGAAATGAGGAGAATGGGTGGATATGGTGAATTTTTTGATTTTTTTGGAGATGAAGATGATGATGCGGTGATGAAGATGGAGTGTGGGGGAGGTGAAAAACAACAAAAACTAAGTAAAAATAACAACAAAAACTGAAATTTTTACCTTCCAACGCTACTTCTTGCTATACTCTTACCATCACACATTCGTCCTAGACTCGATCCCCGACAACGGCGCCAAATTTGGTGTTGCTCTAGCACAATGGTGAGAACCACGTTAAGAAGCTCCACCTCCTTAATGTCAATCCGCGGAAGAGATAGGAGTGATATGAAGATCGTGAATGTGAGATGAAGTGAGAGTGAAGGTGAGAAGCATAGAAATGCACACACACGTACACACACACTACGAAGAGACAAGCAAGACACAATGGAAGGTGAGAAATCCACTCTATTGCTCAAGAACACTATTACAAGCTCAAAATAACTCTAACCTCAAACAAGCTAACCTCAAAAATGAGCTCTCTAGCTCTTTTTATAGTTTCTAGACTAGTTTTGACCGGTTTCACATCTAGTGACCGGCATAGTTAAAAATTAGGTCCTAGATGCTATTTGGAAGGGTAAACGATGTCTAAAAATAACGAAAATTGATACGCTTGTTCTACCTAAGCTCCTCAAGCTTGAGGACTCCTCGGCTTGCACAAAATGGAGTGAGAAATTAAGAAAAGGGTTTTTCTATGTTACATATGTCACATTAGTGATAAAAATCACTGTTGGAGGTTTTTTGAAAAGTATTTTTAAAACATGATTCTTTGAAAAAAGATTCCACTGGCTCACTGCTCCGTCGTTACATGCTTCCGCGTCGTCTGTGCCTCTGGCTGCTTCCAACACCCCCCCTCATAGGTGTTATACTTGTGGAGGCAACCATATGGCGAACATGTGTCCACATGCAGTGCAATCCATAGGAAACTCTAACGGAGTGTATTGTACTATAGAGCAAAGGTACACAAACCACACTGCTCAGGGTTGTCCATATAACAAGCAAGTGGTTAGGAAGACCTACCCTCAACAATATCAGCCAGGTAGATACCAAGGGTAGTACCAGCCACAACAATATTATCAAGCCCCCCCTCAGTATCAGGCTCCATATCAAGCACTTCCAAGACTGCAACTTGTCTTAGGACAACAACCTCCAGCCCTTGCTAACATAGTTTTGGTAAAGTATGCTACTCCAGAGGAGAATTCCAACATGGCATTAGTACCTATGACCCCATTAATCACCAAAAATGACCCTAATGCAAATAGTTTCGACTCCACTCATGTGGATAGCCCACCAACATATTACACAGAGTCATCGAAAAACTCAGACCCATATTATGAGAACCCTGTGTATGAGCAAAATTGGGAACCAGATTATGCTCACGTCATGTACACAAATCCCCATCGGAGACCGCAGGCTAGACAACTAAGACTACAAACACCCAAAGGGCCATGTTATAAATGCCAAGGAGACCACTTCATATGAGATTGTCCACACACATCGACTGCAATGCAGTCGCAATATTTCAATATTCAAGGCTTTTGCCCTGAATGTGCGAAGGATCACTTCATAAGAGATTGCCCAAAGAACCCTACGAACACTTCTACAAAAGTGATGCCCATCATCGTGATAGGTATACTGAAGCATTCGGAAGGTTCCATACCTCAGTACATACCCATCCAGGCAGTTACTAGAGTCCAAGCACAAAGGCAAATACAACAAAAAAATCTAGGAAAAATAGTTGAAGCCAGTGAGGTAGGTGAATCAATAGGAAAGAAAACTAGAACCTGGAAAGAGTCACAAGAGTGACACAAGAGGAAATGGGGTACAAAGATCAGTGAGTTAGAAAAAAGCCTAAGGGAAACCAGAACTGAAATCTTAGAAATGACATCACAAGAGACTAAACCACAAATACTCACCTCTAAACCAAGATCAGTACTAGAATATCCCACCCGAGAAAACCTTGATATGATGTTCAAAGCCTATCAAGTGAGAATACAAGAAGGACCCCAAGTAGAAGAATCTAGCAAGAATTACCCTCGAGCTGACTTAGAAATTGAGAGAACCAAATTGTGCATGAAAATGGTGGAATTAGCCCAGGCAATGTTAGAGGCATCACAATACCTCAATTGGGAAATTATGGCCAGGCCTAAGCTACATTTTCAAGGACTCCTAGAGAAACTAGGGCAAGTCGTATCTAACCATGCGAGAGTTAGCTCTAGCACACAAACTGGCCCAATGGAACCCTTGAAGACCACTCCATTCGAACGGGCTAGGTTAGACCTAGAAAATCATCGAATAGGTTATATGGATTTCCATGTCATCTTGAAAGAGATTCAAGAAGAAAATGGAGACATGAACAAGAATCTCGACCACCCATACTCAAGATTGTTGACTTAGGGGAATAGTTCCCTGCAGATAGCCCATCAATGTATGGAAATCAAGTGGATGATTGGCCAAGTGAGCACACTAGTTTTGAATCTAACTCTTTGCAAGAGTTACCTCACTTTACGGGCCGTTGGGAAGATTATTCAGTTTGTGAAAGCCCCCACTATTCCAGTAAGGGGAGAGAACTCAGTTCTTCCTACAAATATAGAAGCCATTGGGAATGCGAAAGTGCAATGCCATTTAACTCTGGATGAGTTCTTGAAGGTCAAATCTGAACTATGGAAACATGTAGCAAATCAGTTTCCAGAGATAGCCACAACCTCCGTTAAACCAAGTACATGAGGAAAGGTGTCTGAGATACCCTTAGATAAAGTGGGCGATGCGAGTGAAGGAGAGGAAGTTAATGCTTATTTGCCCATTACATACAAGGGTCACACTACCAAAGCCATTCTAGATACAGGTGCAGGAGTAGCCATCACAACCACTTCACTGTGGAAACGTTGGGGAAAACCAGCCCTTAGACCTACTAGGATGAAACTGCAAATGGTAGATGGACACATTGAAAGACCCTTAGAACTGTTGGAAGGAATTACTCTATCCACTTGAAGAGTAGAATTTGATCACACCTTTGCAATATGCTATTTTGGAAAGAACCAAGCATACGAGATGCTCTTAGGTAGACCTTTTATGCGATAGTTGCAGGTTGTACAAGATTGGGGAACCAACACTCCCCGGCAACGGCGCCAAAAACGTGTTGACCTAAGTACCAACTTAGGGACTTGTGGAGAAAGAGACTATACCTCAATCCCCCTCAAGTGCATATAGTGGGGATTCACGCTTTAATTATCAATCCGATGAGTATACAAACCTAGCCGAGTGTATGAGGACATGCAATCAAGTGATGATCAATGCGAATGAACTACTCAAAGAGTGCAAACAAGGTAAAGACTAATCCAAACAAGCTTCAACTGTCGGTCATGGTGTCACGATACTTGGTGCAGCAGCCGTCAGAAATTTGGACTTTTCTCTCAGCTCCGAACTCTAAATGTAGCAAATAGCATATGCATTTCGAAGCTCTCGAGAAGACGCATCCAATGGCAGTGGTTTCACTCAATTCTAACACTCCTACTTCAAGTTATGAGCAAAATACTGAGTTGCAGGAAAAACCTTCCTACACTTCGCACACACCTCAACAACAGCAGACAAACACTTTCATGGATAGACAACATTTCCTAACACTCTTTCCAAGCAATACACATGCACACAAGCTCACCAAGAAGAAGATACAGAGTGAAGAAGACACAAATTCGAATTTCTGTGCTCTTCATTCTCACAATGGCAAAAAGTCCTTACAAAGAGTCACAAATTGATTTATATACTAGTGCCCTAAAAATGGTCCTTTTACACAAGAGACCGGCACTTTATTCACTAAAGACTAATTTCCTACTAATTTACATGGGTAAGCTTCTAATCTTCTGTGGGGATGCATCTAGAGGACTCCTCTAGTGCATGTACAACGGAAAATATATTACAAGAATGGTTATAATACAACAATTGGGTGTCCAAATCGGAAAACTTTTGGGGCCCGACTTTTTCTCTGCTTTGTGTTCTCTTTAGCTCTGCAACACTCTCCCCCTCTTTGTCTCTGTCGTCCCTTGACAGGCTTTACTTCTTGTCTTCAGTTTGTTGTCCGCATGCATTTTTTGGTCAATTTTGCCTGTTCATCAGTATTGCATTACGTTTTAGTGGTCCTCTGATTTGTCCTGGTTGCACACATCGGACCCTGTTGTATTATTCAATTTCTTTTCCCTGCACGCAACCCTTGCTCAGTTTTACATGTTTATAAAACAGGTGTTCAGTTTTGACGGCCTCTTCTTAATTCTTGTCTTACATCCTCTGGGCCTGATACTTTTGTGTTGCTTGATAAGTCGGGTTGCCACGCACGCCACCAGTGGAAGGTCTGAGGATGTGGTGCTTCAGTCTTCGATCTCGACTTGCCAAAGATCAAGAGGTTGAAGCACCCTTGTGGGCTCCGTCCTTTCCTTGGTGTGTGTGCCCCTGCGGGGCTCTGTGCAGAGATGGGTGTTGTACCCCTCCGGGGCTTCTTGCAGAGATATATCTTCAGATATTCCTTTTTAGTGAAGCTTCTTTCATTGTCTTCTTCTTTTCTTCCTTTTACTTGATTCTCCCTCAATAAACTCTTTGTACCTACAACACCAAGGATTAACCACAAAAGTGAATCTCATAGATTATTCACATAGGGGCAATACCACCATTGCAATGGAACACGATACATAGGAACAAAGAGGAGAAGGAATCGGTACATTCCTTAACATCAGATCCATCATGGTTGCACGAGGATACACACCTGCGGATGTGTAAAATCGTAGCCAAGGAAGAGGAGCACGCTACAGCAAGAACGTCAAGAGCAGGACACCCATCTAGACCCATTGAGGATCCAACTTACGTTCGAGTAGTATTTCCAGACGAGGAATTTGAACCCTATGGCTGGGCAGAGATCTTAGCGACTATGGATATTGCAATTAACAAAGGACAATGGACCCCCAATTGTGACGAAGACAGTTACAATATATCCATCTTCACTGTAAGCCTAGTAAGAGAGAAAATAGAAGAGGATAATCCTAAAGAAGAAATCTTGGATTGCAGTAAGCAAGTGAACAACGCGGAATGGGAGGTAGATTCGGACATACCTCAATGTTCATCGGAAGAGGAATTCCTAGGCTAGGTTGAAGCCATGCCCCCAGAACTCACCACCCCTGGGAGCGAAAAGGAAAATTCAAGATGTAGTCAACGAGATCGAAAGGAGAATAAGAACAAGAGTATGAAAACTGAGGAGGAAGAACCCTTAATGGAAGTGCCATAAAATTTTAGGAAATACGTGGGTGGAAGATCGAAAAATCATGATCCAAATGCCCAAAAGAAACAAAAGTTTGGGAGAAGCCTATGACAATAAGGAAACCACGAAGAAAGTCATAGTAGCAATTGAGGAAGGATAAGAACGATGCACTTATATAGTACATGATTTAATTGATGAGGAGGCAGAAAATTTGATTGCTCTATTGAAGAGGTATAGGGATGTGTTTGCTTGGAGTTACAAAGATTTGAAAGGGGTAGATCTTGACATATGTTCCCATAGGATAGCCATGACCACCGAGGCAAGACCCAATAAGCAAAAGCCCTATACGTATAGTGACAATTATGCATTGAAAATCAAGGAAGAAATACACAGACTCATAGAAGCCCAATTCATTTATGAAATAGAACACACCGAATGGGTTTCACCCATCATAGTCATGCCTAAGAAGAACGGTAAGCTGAGAGTGTGCATTAATTTAAAGAAGGTCAATGCTACCACAATTAGGGATAGTTATTCTCTACCCATTACAAAACACCTATTAGAAAGAGTCACAGGCAAGGAAGTGTACAAATTCCTTGACGGATTCTCAAGCTATAACCAAGTCCCCATTGCCTCTGAGGACCAACACAAGAGGGAATTTTCCACCCAGTGGGGTATCTTTGCATTTCACGTAATGCCTTTTGGGCTAACAAATGCACCTACAACTTTCAAACGGTTGATGTGCCATGTGTTCAAAGAAGTTTTAAGAAAGAACCTAGAAGTGTATGTGGATGAACGTTGTGCTCACTCAGTACTTAGACCACAACATATCCCTGAGCTTGAACGCATCTTCAAAAAGTGTAGAGAATATCAAGTCTGTTTAAACCCAAAGAAGTGTGTCTTCATGGTCAGACAAGGCAAGATACTCGATCATATAGTCTTGAAAAATGGAATCTCCACGGATCAAGATAAGGTACGAGTAATCAATGAATTACCAAGGCCAAAGAACATCAAAGAAGTACAAGCATTTCTGGGCCATTGTGGTTATTATCAATGATTCATACATATGTATGAAATCATTGATAAACCACTCTACAACCTGCTAACCAAATTTTAGTGGACATAAGAATGCAAGAGTACCTTTAGTGAGCTTAAATGACGATCGTGTTCTGCACCTATTCTAGCAGTACTTGATTGGAACAAACCTTTTCATGTACATGTAGATGCCTCTAATCATGCCAAAGGATGTGTGTTGGCACAACCCACAAAGGAGGGAAATATAGATTTCGCCATTGCATACGCCAACAAGCAGTTGAACTCTGCAGAGAGAAATTACACTTCCACTCAGAGAGAGGGACTAGGAATGGTCTATGCAGTGAAGAAGTTTTGCCATTATTTATTGGCAAATAAGTTTAAATTCTTTGCTGATCACCAAGCCCTTTTGTATTTGGTCAACAAACCATGCAACACTAGTAGATTGGTATGTTGGTTTTTACTCTTGATGGAATATGATTTTGAAGTGGTAGTCAAAAAAGGGAAAACACACTTAAGAGCGGACCACCTCTCTAGGATAACTTCAGGAGAAGCAGCTACTGGGGTAGTAGATGAGCTACCAGATGCATATCTCTTCAATTTTGAGATTATCCCTGAATGGACCATGTCTTTATTTCCAATACTAACATACAGACCTAAGAACCCTCGAGTAAAAACCCAAGAGAAAGAGGTAGTGAGAGCACAGAGATATCAACTTCTCGCAAGAAGTATTTATAAGCAAGATCATCACAATATCCTTGCCTATTGTGTAGAGGAACAAGAGTACAACAATTGGTTGCAATTAGCACATGTAGGTGATTAGGTGTGTGTTGGTTGTCAATGGAAAAAGATGTCCAACGATTGTGTGATGAATGTCTTAAGTGCGGTAATAGACCTCCAATAGAACATGCCACGTTGTACTAGGTGACCCTAATGTCGGATTGGAGCGAACTTTTAGTGACTTTCCTAAGAACACAGACCTTTCCAGAGGACATGACTGTAGCCCGTAGATGCACCTTAGAATAAGAGGCCGTAGAATACAAGCTCATTGGTGATAGCTTGTATAAGCGAGGACGAGACAGTTATATGTGAAATTGAGCAAGGATGATTCCCCCAAATCAGATGAGGAAAAGGAATTCATGACCAACATTCCTTATCACTCTATTGTTGGTAGTCTATATGCTATGATAGCTACGAGGCCATACATTGCATTTGTAGTGGGAGTTGTGATCCTAGAAAGTAGCATTGAGAAGCAGTCAAGATGATTTTGAGATATCTGAATGGCACTAAGGAAAAGTGTCTATGCTTAGGTAGAGGGAAATCATGCATTATTAGTTACATAGATTTCGACTATGTTGGTTTTGTCGACACTTGTAAGTCTATATTAGGGTACTTTTTTCATTGCTAGAGGTGTTATCTCTTGGAGATCTCATCTTCAAGAATGTACAGTTATTTCCACCATAGAAGTAGAGTATGTTGTAGCAAGTGAGGCATGTAAGGAAGCATTGTGGCTTTCTTATCTTGCTATGATATGGTTTACCTTAGCATGTACCTCATTTTCTTAGTGATAGTCAAAGTGCCATTGCATTGGCTAAGAAACAGGTCTATCATGCAAAGACCAAGCACATTGAGGTGCGGTATCACTTCATTAGAGATTGCTTAGACATTGAGTGCATTATTCTTGAGAAAGTTCATACTCGAGATAATGTTGCAGATGCTTTGACTAAAGATCTACTAGAGAATAGCTTTTGACACTGTTGTCACTTGATGGGGGTCACTTGATTCATGATCTTACATAGTTACTTGTATACTATGTAACATGCCCATCAGGTGGGAGGTATAGTTTGTATACTTACACTCATGTATTCTTAATCATTATTTATTTTTCTCCCATAGTCTCTATGGCCATATTGGCCTTTAGTGGGAGATTGTTACCGTTAGTGTCCACGTGAAAAGCCAAATGATTGCTGGACACTTTTCTATATGTTCTTTAATAAAACATATAGTTTCCTGGTCAGCCATAGACTCTACATTTGATCACATTTTGTATGACCTAAGAAATTTGTGCTCATAGTCTATTCTGCAACCCTTATGCAAAGTAATGTGTGTGGCACCAAAATTAGGGTTTCTATAGAAAGGGTATCATTGCGGAGCTCTTGAGAAGGAGAGTCTAGTATTGTGCATCACCAAAGAAATACTTCAAACATGTGGGAAAAGAATGAGGGAATAGATCATGTGGCCCATGTGTGGGATAACAATTACATGTTAAATGTGTTCAAATCATAGTGTTTTTTACCAAAATACAAAAAACATAATGGATTTTTATGACTCTAATTTAAAGAAAAAGCCTAAGGTGTTGAAAACCATGAAATTGACCCCAAGCTTGAAACAAATGGCCATGTGAGGCACAATCTAGAGCTAAAAGTATTTCATAAGTAAAAGTAAAAAAATATATATTGGGGGGAAAGACGATAGGATAAACTTTTCCTGTGGTCTTGGGGGGTTGGGAGAGAGAGAGAGAGAGAGAAAGAGAGAGAGAGAGAGAGAGAGAGATAAAGAGAGAGAGAGATAAAGAGAGAAGGAAGAGAGAGGTAGAGAGAGATTGAGAGAAATATGTGCAAAAGAATTTTTCTCAATTCATAGTAGGTTGAGATTCGTGGCCATTTTTCTAAGTGCCTTCCTCCGTAAATAGAAGGTGTTCTCTTTATGCTTGTAATCTACAAATAGTCTATTTCAACAAAAACTTTTGAAAATATTTCTCCGAAGTACTTTGGTCATTTTCATGTTTCATTAGCAAGAAAAAAAATTCTTTAAGTGATTTCAAGCAAGAAGCAGGAAGTTCTAGAGTAGGTTTTTGCAAAGACCCTCTGATCTATGTACTCTACCATCACCTCCTCACAGTGGTATTAGAGCATCATCATAGGGTATACATTCTGGATGATGGTTTTTCTTATTCAATGGACAAATTGGATTGAATTAACTACTCATCATGTTCTCCAAGGATGAAAGCATATCAACAAGAAAAAATATTTATGAATACATATCTAGAGATGAATTGATGCCTATGCTAAGGACCAAAGGACAATCAACTCAAGAAGGGCAAGAGAGGTTAAATATAGGGTGTGCAAAAGATGCTTTGGCAAGGTCATATATATCAAACTCTATCTATGATTTCTTAGTTCCACACCTTCGGGTTGTAAGAATTTAGAAGAGACCTAGAATGCACCTAAATCATTGTTCTCTTCAAGCATTAAGGCCAGGAAGAATCAATTGAGTATGGATTTCACCTCCCTTGAGAAGCAATGCAAGCAAACTTTCATCACATTTTTCACCAAGATAAAGGACACAACTTATCAATTAGGAAGCATTGGAGAGTTCATAGATGAATAAAAAGTAGTCATACAAGTCATCAGTGGAATCAAAATAGATGAAAATCAGGCATGTATGAGCATGCAAGTATTAGATTTCAACACACTCATGGGAAAAAGCCTCATCCATGAAGCTTGGACTTATAAATCATATAATTGAACATTGCTTCAAGAATCCAAGGAACCAGAGAGGAAGAGGATATAACAAAGGAGGTCATGGAGCTCCTAGAGGTAGATATAATAACAACTATGTCTACAACAACAATAATAACTTCAACAACAACTATCAAGGAGGTTACAAAGGAATAGGAGACAACAACAACTACATTAATGATCAATTAGAAGAAGACTTACTTCTACCCATCAGCATGACTATGCAAGAAGTTAAATTAGATGAACATGTATTTTATATTGATTCTTAAATGTTCAAATTATGTAGAAAAGAATGCAACACTACTCTTAGATTTGGAAGACCAGAAGAATAAGCATGAACTGCAATCAAGAGATGACACAAGGCACCCTATAGAGAAGATTGGAAATGTGAGACATCAAATGGTAATATGAAATTATTGAGAAGAGTTCTCTATGTACTTAGCATGACCAAACAATTGATAAATGTAGGATAAATTGTGGAGAAGGGATTGCAAGGGAGGTTTACAATGTATAGAGCCTATGTATAAGATATAAACCATGCAGTCAAGAAGATTGCCAAATGTGAAATGATAGGTAGACTATTCACCTTTGAACTCCAAGACACGAGGAATATAGCATTGTTTAATTATGGTACACAGACCTTATTAAAGTTAGAAGTTGGCACAAAAGGTTAGCTCACATTGGATAGAAGAGATTAAAACAAATTAACAGATATCAAAGTGTATGTGGATTACCAATTATCACAAAGTAACACATGATTTACAAATAAAGTGCATGCCAATTTAGTAATTCTCATAGGCAACCTTTTACAAAAAAGGGATCCATCCTAAGGTGGGTCTTGTTGATATATTTAGGTAGTGATGTGTGTGAACAGACTAGGACCGCCGGGGCACTTTTTTCCCTCTTTAGGAGGTTTTTTTCCCCCCGCTTGTATATATACCTATTGCCCTAATGGGCTACTTATCTTTGTACATTCTCTAGTAATACATTCAATATTGTGTGTTTGTGCTCCAAGCTTCTTCTTCTTCCTTGTGTTGTTCGTGTGCTTCCGCAGACATCTATCTCCAACAATTGGTATCAGAGCAGGTCGTCCCTTCATCTAGGGTGCCATCGAAACTCCTCCGTTTGCAGTCTCGAAATCGCACGAATTTTGGTGAGCATACTCACTGTGTTTTCAAGATCAAAACAGCTTCACTTTGTGGTGTCGAAATCGCGATCTGAGCTCATTTTAGCCTCCGAATGCACTATCGTAGCGCTTGTGCAGGCTATTTCATCTTTTTGTGCCAAAGGTATATACCAGTTTTTGTTCGCCAGTATAAGCGTCTCGAAGTCTGCTACGGGTCTAGCGGATTTATCTGGGTAGTTATGTTCAACTTTTTGAGATACAATCAATTTTTTGCATCAAGGTATTTTAGTCACCGGCCATGGCTGAAAGCAGTGATGTATTCCGTATGTTGGCTGTTGAGGATAAGTTGGATGGTACCAACTACCCATTATGGGCTTATATGATGCGACATGTATTGGTTGCAAAAGGATTGTGGAACATTGTGCAGGGTGTTGAAAGACGTCTTGTTACACCTTTGACTACAAGTACTGCAAATACAGGTGTTAGAGCTGATGAAGATGGTGTCAAAGATGATATTCCACAGATTCATGTTCGTGCTGCTGTTTCTACTACACCTACTGCAGAGCAGATTTGTTGGGATGGGAGAGATGCCCATGCACATGCATTGATAGCTTTGTCTATCAAACATGCCATTATTCCTCATATTCGCTCTTGCAGAATAGCTAAGGATGCTTGGGATACACTTACCACATTGTACCAAGCTAGGAATGAGGCTCATGTTGCTTACCTCCGAAAACAGTTGGAGAGTGAGCATATGAATGAAGGTGATTCTATGGATAGTTTCCTAACAAAGATCAAAGACTTGAAGGAACAGTTGATTTCTGCTGATGAGGTTATACCAGATAGCTCACTTGTGCAGACCGTTCTGAATGGTCTTCTTGATTCATATCAGAGTTTTGCTTCTACTCTTCGGTTGATGATGAAAGGCAATCCAAATGCCTTGTCATTTGAGGAGTTAGTCTCTGTTCTGTTGCAAGAAGATCAGTCCAGGCAGAACAGGTCCATTATGCGTGTTGCAGATCAAGCTTTCTTGGCTAGTCAGAAGGGCAAAGGAAAATGGAGTTCTTCTACTAGTAAGCAGAAATCTACAAATGTTGCACATTCGAAGGACCAAGACAAAGATGAGAAAAAATCAGAAAAGCAGAAATTGTTTTGTAAGTATTGTAAAGGGAATGATCATATCATAAAGAACTGTCCAAAACTGGCTGCAAAAGAGGCAAAGAAGAAAGAGGCTGGAATGGTTGTTGCAGAAGCCTCTACACCAAAAACAGAGTCTGCCAATCTTGTACAAGAAGAAGAATGGGCGTTCACTACTGTTTGCAGTTTTGACCCATCTTCTCATGAGCAGTGCATGTCTACAATAGACTCAGATGTTTGGTACTTTGATAGTGGGGTGTAGCTCAGTGATGAGTGGCACCTCCTTTAATGTCAATCCGGGAAGACGTGAGGATGGTATGAAGACCTCGAACAAGTGATGGCACAAGTGTGTGAGTGAGAAGCACACTAACATGCACACACATACACGCACACGCACACACAAGGCAAGAACAAAGAGAGAGAGACAATGGAGTTCTTTAGATTACTCAAAAGCGCTCTTACAAGTTCAATTCTACAACAAGCTAACCTAAAAAATGAGCTCTCTAGCTCTATTTATAGTTTTTGACTAGCTTCGGCCCTGTCCAGACCTAGTGTCTGGCCTAGTTAAAAATCACGTTCCTAGGCTAATTTGGAGGCTCAAACGAGCTCAAAAAATTATGAAAATTGATAGGTAGGTACTTCTTATACTTCTCAGGCTCAAGGACTCCTTGGCTTGCACAAAATGGAGTTACAAAAAGGTGGAATGGTATTTACAATGGTGTGGAGTGACTAAAATCACTATTTGGAAAATATTAATTTAGGAAAAAATGATGGCCTATTTGCCAGATCTTCTTTGACCGCTTTGTCTGCTTGGCCCTTCTCATTGGCTCCCTTTTCTTGTAAGTCCTTGACCGCCTTGACCACTGCCAACACTCCCCCCCCTCGCATCTGTCGTCTCTGACAGACCCTTGTTGTGTGGACCATTGGATGTAATACTCCACGACATCTGTGGCTACATGATGTTCTGCTATTCTCAGCCCTTTGGCCAAATCAATGAGTAGGGCAACCTAGTCTATTGGCCGGGGTACCTCCGGATGTGGCATGGGTAGCTGTTATGAGTGTAGAGCCTGTTCAACCGCAAATAGTTGTAATAGGTGAGATGGTTTGGGTATGAATATCTCGGAATGATATTCCCAGAACCCTGTGATAAACATTTCCTCAAATGTCTGCTTGAAGCAGGCTGGTAGATACTTAATACGAGCATGCCACGCATAGACAACATTGATGCGCGGCGTTGTGCTTATATCGTAGGCGAGATCCTGGTTGCCTTCATTGAATCCGAGAGCCGAAAGGTGAGGTGCATTGACATTTCTAAAGGTTCTAAAAGTGATCAGCATTAACTCAAATATTTTGAGGCACATCTGTGCCATGATATCTCGTACATTTTTGAATCTGACTGCCCAGTGTCGGATGGTTGAAATCATGTAGCCGACCGTGGGTTGGCCACGAGGGGGTGCTAAGTACACATAGTTTAGCCACTTTTCACATCCTTTAACTGTCAAAACTGTTTTGGTGTACTCTGGCCAAGACCTTCATCGAAAGACTGGGCAGTAGCATGGGTTATACTTGATGTATAAAGGCATGTTATTCCAAATGCGTACCATCTCAGGGTATGCTTCAAGCAGACGTATCCTCCAGGTAGGTTGAAATATATTTCCGTGCGTGGTGCTTGCAGGAATGTCATCTGGTGCAAACTGTGTTGCCGAGGTTGGTTCTTTTGTTGTGCCCTGCTTTATTTCAGCATTATAATCTGCCATTAATACGCAGAATGGAACATACAAATCATAGGACGTGCCAATCCACCAATGATGGGAGAGGTTTCTGAAGTAATCCGATTTGATGATGACTTCTTCCAATCGGGACATCGACTGTATCTGTATTGCAACTCTCTCATCATGGGTTGTACCAACCTTCTCTAACTTTTGCATCCATTCAAGAGCTTCGATCTCAATTGTGTCCATTCCTTCCTCTGTTTGCGTACCCCCTAGTGTAGGCATGGGTACATATGGGTCTTCAAAAATCTCCTCAATTTCAATTGGAACTAGGTCCTTAGGTTCTGGCTCCACGAGGGGAGAGGGTTGATGCTCATATTGAAGAACTTTATTTTGTAGTTCTGCCAATTGTGCTTTGAGTTCTGCGACTTCTTCAGATGTGTCTACGGCGGTTGTGACTTCTTTTGGTGACTCTTGCTGAACTGCTAGCTGCTTTACTAGGTCATCCCTCTCTTTTTCTAAGGCAGTGTGTGCTTCCTGGAGATCGGTGTGTTTCCAACACGATTTGCATATTTTCACATGGGATGGCCTTGAAATGCTCTGGGTCCATTTCCTGCAATGAACCCTCCATTGCTGCTTCCAGGTTTTCTTCGTTCTGTTTCTGTAGTCGTTTATTTTCTTCGAGTACTGCGGACATGTGCTTTCGTAGTAAGGCGAGGTTGCGTCGAAGCTTGAGATTGTCCGTTATCTGAGCGTGTAACATATCATCGAGTTGTTGTTTTTCTTCAGTATCTGGCTGGGGTGGATTGGCTGCTAATTGATCATGTTTTTCATGTAAGGTATTAAACTACTGCTGTAATAGCCTCTTCTCCTTCTCTAAATTAATGAATCTTTCTTGTAGCATTTCATGATTTCTAAATAGGCTCGTATGCTGAGCATCTAGGTGCTGGTAATGCTATTGTAGTTGAGACATACACTGGTACAAAGTATTAAATACATTATTAACAGGAGGGGATGCAGGGAAGGTGTTGAATGCAAGAGGGTAGGGGAAAGGGAAAGGGAGTGTGGATGCTGTGCTTGAGAAGGGTGAAGTGGGTGGTGGGGGAATGGGAGATTGTGGGAATATGGGGGGAGGGAGAGGTGCGGAAGTGGGTGAGATGTCCATGAAGTCATATGTGGATGCGGTCGTGGGAGTGATTGTGAACATGGGAATTGTCGGTGTGGTGATGGTCGTGAAGGTGTAAAGTGGTGTGTGCAGTTGTGAAAAGGAACCACCAAGAAGTGTGATAGGGGGAATGGGGTTTTCATTGGCGACAGTTAGAATTACAGTGTCAGTGGTGGCATTTACAATAGGGGTGGTGATAGGTTGTGTGGATTCTGAGGGTTCACTGACATTCGGTTTGGGAAGTGGACTCTGTGGCGGTGAAGGTGTTTGTGGCAGTGGTGGTAGGAGGTGAAGGTGGTGGAGTTGGAGGGGAGGGTGGTAAAGGGGGTGACGGGGGTGCACTTGAGGTATGGGCTTCGTCAGTGTGATGAATGGTATGGGTTGTGCCCGTGGTGGTGGATGTGGTGCCCTGTGGTTCTGATACCAAGATATTCATTTGTTTCCCTGGTCCAGGGGGACGTCTGTCGTATCTTCGCTCCGATCTTTGCAAGTGTGCGAGAGGGGTATGCACTATCTCAGGTACCCCCAATGCATCAGCAATCATGTCAAGGGTTTCCCTGTATTTCTCGTCCACACCTTCATCTTCCAAGATCTGGTTCATGAGGGCCTTTCCTACTACCAAGGATAGTTTGTGTTGTTCTTGAACTCGGTTGATGGTATCATACAATCTTTTCAATTGCTTCATATACGAAGGGGCACCTTCAAGTTCTGGTACAACTTCTTGCTCATATTCATGCTCTTCTTCGTCGGATAGTCCTTCTTGTTCATCCTGTTGCTCCTCTTCTGCAGTCTCCTCTTCATCTTCATCTACTTCGACAACTTCTGGTTGGATTGGATGGGGTTGGTCCGTGACTGTTTATTGCCCGCTTGCTTGCTTTGCCTCAACTTCCAAATTAGTAGCATTAATTATTCTTGCTACCTCCTCATCAGTTAGATCTTCCAGTGTGAAGCCATGAGGGAAGTCTAAGTCGGTGGGTATAGGTGGAAACACCAGATTTGACCCTTCTGCACTGTTCCTCGATAGTCTGATGGTAAAGGGTTGCACGGGCCTTGGAAGTCGTGGAGTTGTGTTCGGTGTCAATGTAGCACCTCGGGCCTGTGCAGAAGCATCTGAACTGCTCCCCTCATTTTCTTGGATGGAGGCCCTGCGGTTGATAGTCTTCGTTGGAATTCTTGCACCCTGGTCCAAACAAGTGCCCTTTGAATTGGCACATCATGTGCCAAGCATTGGTAAACAATCCTTGTGAGAGCACAACATCCATAAAGTACTGACTTTTGCTTCTTATACCACCGTTTATGTGCCAAGTGTATTTGGTCAATAATCCAATGAGGCATGTTGATTGTCAAATTGAAGGCGTCTACTAAATATAGACTGAACGAGATCTTCTTGGGTGGCATCGTGAATCTCTCTTGAGCAGGGAACACGAAATTTTGCATGCACATTCGGAGGTGAATGGCAATAGTTGGTGTCATTGCCACCATGTCCTTTAGTTTAGTCAGGTTCCTGTTCTTCATGTTGTCTGGGACCATTGTCTCCTTCTCTATGGGGATATGCATGCCTTTCATATCGAGTGCTTCCCTTACCAAATTGTTTGTCAATTTGAAGTGCTTCAGTTCATTACCCCTTGTAAGAGATGGTAGGTCAAAGGTGTTGTACCCCTTTTTCTCTTTATTGGGAGTGAGGGTGCTAATCAAGTATGAACATCGTAGAAAGTCTGGCTTGGGTAACTGAGCTTTGAAGTAATCATATAATCCCGCCTTCTTCCATATCGGTTTCAACCCTTCATTATTTTGAAGCCTCTCAAACTCTCTAGTAAAGAAATGATACCGACCCTAGCGTTCGTTGAACTCTATTTCTACCTCCCACAAGTAAGTGCCTTCTCCAAGAGGTCCTGCAACATCACTGAACCAATGCGAGTTTTTGCTTACTGGTGATGTGTGCCCCTGGGGAGGATTCTGAACAGGTATGGCATGTAATGCTCTCAATGCCAGTGGTCTTTCCTTCAACTCCTCCTCAATGGGGAGACTTTCAATGTCCACAATCTAAGGGCTGGTGCTTGCTTGGGAGCTAGTTTCTGCAGCCTCGGCCATATTGAAGGGACTGGTCACCGGTTCTCTTAGAATATACAAATGAATGTTAACATTGCAAATGGACACCAAGTGGTCATGTGTCCCCGTTACAACATTAACATGAGTTTTTTTGTGATAAGTTAGTTAGTCAGTGAGTGCTCGGTGATTGTGGGTGTAGTTAGTGGATGATTTGTCCTAAGAGATAAATGGAAAGTTGTAGTGTGAGAATGATGTAGTTAGTAGGTGGGGTTGAATTTACAAGTGGGGGTCGGGGGGTTTATTACAAGATTTGGGAAGCCAAACACACTGGATGGCTTTCGGTTTTGGTTCTGTGGAGACTCTAGAGGGCTTTGTGAGAGTTTCTGCTTGGAAATGAGGCTTTCTAGGGACCCATTTACAAGTGATTCTACTCATGCTCCTGGGTGAATATGTGTTCGTGCCTGCTGTATAAGAGTGGGTATCAGTTGTTCATGTGAGTGAACCATGTTGTACAGGGTGTGGTCTCTGTGTACCTATTTGAGCCCGCAAGCAAGCCTTAGGCACCCAAATTTGTCTTGATTGTGTGTTAGCCTTCATCGACTTCTTGGGTACCCAGATAGACTTCACTTTCACAGAAGACTTTTTGGAAGACTTCTTATTAGTGTCGTGTTGTTGATCACTAATAGGAATTTGAGCCAGTTGTTGTGGCTTGACCGCAATAGGATGCTCGCCTTTCCGCACCCACACTTTTTTTGATGGTTGAGACACCGTACTTCGTACTTTCTTTTGGCTTCAAGCATAATTCGTCTCCTTCTTCTGCGTTTGATCCGCCTTTGGTGACTGCATCCCTATGGCTTTTGGAAAAGAAGGGAGTTCCATCGTATCCTTGACTTCTTTGTTGAGATAATCATCCCTCTGCATCACATAGTGTTGGACAAGAATAGCATGGTCATCTTCATGTGTACTCCTGGAAGGACCAGGAGTTTGTGCCTTGCCTAGTTCCTTGAGTGCTTCATTCTCTAATTCCAGTGTAATGCGGTTCTGATCTACCCATACCTGAACAAGTCCACTTCTTAGGTTTAGGTTGACTACATGATCATAGATCCAGTCTTGACCCAAGACAAGAGGCTCAGTGAGATCCTCATCTTGACACACTAGTACTTTAACTATCAGTAAAACATCTTGAATGTAGAGGGGAAGTTCCACCTTGTCCATGCAAGGGGTCTCCACGCCTCCCAATCCTATGAGATATGCTTCTATAGGATTGACATTTAATTTCAACTTTTGACAGTAAGAAAATTTAACAGCACTAGTGGCTGCACCTGAGTCAGTCAAGGCCCTTATAGTCCTTGCACGCTTTCCTTGTCCTATCTCTAAGGTTACAAAAGGGCGTCGATCAATTATTCTATGAGAACTAATACCTGAAACTTCACACGTCGCCATATGATATCTTGGGTGCGCATAGTCATCTGGCCTAGGATGATCTCTACCCTGTCTTCTCAACTTCATTCTTCGGATGTGTTCCAATGCTTCTGCGTGTGCCTCTTCTCGAATTCACTTTTCCTCTTCTTTACGTTTCTTTGCAGTATTGAGTCGATTTAACACTATGAGGGGTTCTTGATATAATTTGACTCTGCATCCACTGATGTAAGTAGGGAGGACATCACCTTCTAGTGTAGCTAGTTGAACTGCTCCACTCATTGAGATCCTATTTACGATCATAGGTCCATAGCCTCTCTTCTCTAATTTCCGTGCATGTTGCTTCAAGGTGTAGACCAAAACTAGGTCTCCTGCTTTTAAGCCCTTATCCTTCAAATGTGGGTCGAAATATGCTTTTTGCCTCTTCTTGGCTGCGTATATTCCTGCTGCCGCTCTCAATCGTGTTTCACCTAATCGTTCAAGATCAAAGATTCTAGAGGAGAGCTCATGGCTTGTCCACTCATGCTCTTGTGCTACTTTCAATGTAGGTATCAAGAAGTCCAATGGTAGCACTGCATTTTGGCCAAATACCATATGAAAGGGTGTGGCTTGGAGTACCGTTTTATAGGCAACTCTGTATGCCCAAACAGCATGGTGTAGCTATTGGTGTAGCTGTTTGTCCCAATCAGAGCCTTTATTATTCACTAATTTGGTGAGCACATTGCATAGAATCTTGTTTGTGATTTCGACGTGCCCGTTAGCTTGTGGATGATAGGGGGCAGACTTCTTGTGTATAACCAAGAATTCTAGGAGCAGATTTTCAATAAGTTCATTCAAGAAGTGAGTGCCTCTATCACTAACTAGCTCTATAGGTAGCCCGTATCTAGTGAACACATTCTCAAATAAGAACTTAGCCATCATCTGCGCATCATTATTTGTCGTAGCCTTTACCTCTACCCACTTGGTCAAATAGTCTGTGGCCACAATGATATATTCAACATGTGAACCCTTAGCTGGGGGGATTAATAGGACCTACAAAGTCTAGTCCCCACTAGGAGAATGCACGTCCACCCATCATAGGTTTCAATGGCATCTCATCCTTATGTATAGGATATTGAGTTCGCTGACAATCATCGCACCTCTTCACATAGGTATGTGCATCCATGTGAAGGGTGGGCCACCATAATCCTACAAATAGGATTGCCTTGATCACCCGATTTGGTCCAAAGTGTCCTCCTGCTACACCCTAGTGAGCCGTTTCCAAGATCTTAAGACATTCACTCTCATGGACACATAATCTGAGGTAACCATCTTTACCGCGCTTGTATAGATTATCACCAATGAGTGATTAATCTAGGACTTCTTGTTCTAGACTTCTTTGTCTGGCCAATGTCATATCTTGAGGGAATGTTTTCATCCTCAGGAAGGCTACCAATGGTTCACTCCAATCTGGTATTAGAGACACTTGGTACAATGTAGCATGCTCCACAGGTGGTTTAATACAACAGACTAGGCATTCCTTACACAACTTGTGTACATCTGCTTCCATAGTTGGCCAGTGCACTCCGAGCCTTCTTAGTGTCTATAAAGTTCTTTGCCTCGAATGGTGTTGCTCTAATGCACCTACATGTGCTAATTGCAACCATTTTGCATACTCATCCTCTTCCACACAACAGGATAATATCCCTTGATCAGTATGCTTGTACATACTCCCTTCCATTATATGGTACTTTTGGGCCTTTACTACCTCTCTATCTTGAGTGTTTATTACTGGGTGGTTAGGCCCATATGTCAATACTGGCACTAATGGCTTAGCCCACTAAGGTACCACTCCCAAATTAAATAAGTAAGCATCAGGAAGGTCATCTGATACTCCTTGTGTGGCCTCTCTAGATGTGAGCCTAGAGAGATGATCTGCTCTCAAATGAGTCTTCCCTTTCCTCACCACAACCTCAAAGTCATATTCCATCAGTAAGAGGAACCATCTTACTAATCTACCTGTATTGCATGGCTTGTTCACTAGATATAACAATGCTTGATAGTCAGTAAAAAATTTAAACTTATTTGCAAGCAAATAGTGCCTAAACTTCTTAACCGCATATAGCATGCCTAATCCTTCTCGTTCAGTGGTGGTATAATTTCATTCAGCTGCATTCAATTGTCTATTAGCATAGGCAATTGGAAGATCCATATTACCTTCACCAGTAGGTTGTGCAAGTACACATCCAATAGCATAATTGGATGCGTCCACGTGAACATGAAAGGGCTTATTCCAATCTGGTGTGGTCAAGATTGGTGCTGAACATAATCGCCGTTTAAGCTCATTGAAGGAATTCTCACATTCATTAGTCCACTCAAAGTTAGTCAAAAGTCCATACAAAGGCTTTGCAATGATGGCGTACATGTGTATAAAGCGTCGGTAATAACCACAATGCCCCATGAAATCTTGTACCTCCTTGACATTCTTTGGCCTAGGTAGTTCTGCGATGGCCCTCACTTTCTCCTCATCCATGGATATGCCATTCTTTGACACTATGTGTCCTAGAATCTTGCCTTGCCTGACCATGAAAACACACTTTTCTGGGTTCATGCAGACTTGATATTCTCTACATTTGTCAAAGATCTGCTTGAGTTCAGGTATGTGTTTGTCTAATGTTGGAATGGGCACATAGGTCATCAACATAGACTTCCAAATTCTTCCTCAGGAATTCTTTAAATACATGACACATCAGTCTCTGAAATGTGGCTCGCGCATTGGTAAGCCCAAATGGCATTACTCTAAAGGAAAATATGCCCCACTCTGTGGCAAAAGCGGTCTTATGCTGATCTTCTGGAGCAATGGCTACCTGATTGTAACCAGAAAACCCATCAAGGAAACTGTATACTTCCTTGCTTGCTACTCTTTCTAAGAGGTGTTCCGTGATAGGACGCGGATAGTTATCTCTAATAGTGGCTGCATTAACCTTCTTCAAGTTAATGCACACATGTAGCTTTCCATTCTTCTTGGGCACCACTACGATGGGTGATACCCACTCAGTGTGCTCAATTTCATAGATGAATCCAGCTTTGACCAAGCGATCTATCTCTTCTTTGATCTTAGCAGCATAATTATCGTTATATGTGTATGGCTTTTGTTTAGAGGGTTTGGCATCTCCGGTCATGGGAATGGTGTGTGAGCATATGTCAGGGTCTACACCTTTCAGGTCCTTGTAGCTCCAAGCGAATACATCTCTGTATTCTCTTAGCAAGGCAATCAACTCTTGCTCTTCTTCTTCCGTCAGGTCATGTCCTATGTAAGTACATCTCTCTTCTCCTTCTTCTAGGGCTACCACTATTTTCTTGGTGGTTTCTTTGTTATCATAGGCCTCTCCTGATTGTGCCTCACGTTTAGGCATTCTTATCATGTCTCTCCTATCGTCTATCTCATATTTTTTAAAGTTTTCAGGGACCTAAAACAAAGATTCTTCTTCTTTGCGGGTGGCTTCTCTCTTCTTTCTTTTCTTTCCTTCATTCTTAGCGGTCACTTGTGTGGTTAACCTTACATCATTTGTTAGCTCTTCATCTCTCTGAGGGTGAACTTCTACCTCATAGAAGTATTCTTCATCTGATGCAAAGGGTGGGTCCATAATGATTGACTCTAGATTGGAGTCACTTGCATCCTCAAACGCATCAGTGCTAGGCTCACATTCTTCAAGAACCGAATCACCCATGATTGTCTCTATTGAGAAAATTGAAATTTCATAGCCATTCTCGTCACAGTGGGGCGTCCATTGTTCTTCATTGATGGCTACATCCATTGTTGCTAAAATTTTTGCCCAGCCGTGAGGTTCAAATTCTTCGTCAAGAAATACTACAGGTGCATAGGCTGGGTCTTGAATTGATCTATGTGTCTCTTTCACACCTACCTTTCTGGCTTTTTCTCTCTTCTCCTCTTCTACTGCCACTTTGCACATCCATAAGTGGGTGTCTTCATGCATCCATGAGGATCCTGATCCTATGGAATGCACTGACTCTGTATCATCTTTGGCTCTATGGATGGGGTTCCATTGGATGGGGGGTACATCCCTATGAGAGTAATCTTGGAGATTCACTTTGGTCGTGACACCTAAGTGTTGCAAATACAAGGAATTGGTTCCCCAATCCTGTACCACCTGCAACTGTCACATAAATGGTCTTCCCAAAATCATCTCATAGGCATGGTTCTTGCTAAAATCACATATGGCGAAAGTATGCTCAAACTCAACACCGCATGTAGTGAGAATTATACCCTCTAGCAAGCCTAAGGGTCTTTCTATGTGACCATCAGCCATCTGCAATTTCATTGTCGTTGGCCTAAGTGCTGGCTTGCCCCAACGCTTCCATAGGGAAGTGGTAGCAATTGCAACTCCTACACCTAAGTCCAGAATTGCCTTGTTTGTGTATCCTTGATGGGTGATGGGAAGATAGGTGTTTCCTTCTTCTCCCTCACTCATGTCTCCTATCTTGTCTAGAGGAATTTATGGCACTGTTCTATGAGAACCTACCTGGGAACGCGGTTTAGCTATCTCTGGTACCTGTTTGGCTACATGTTTCCACAGTTCTGGCCTAACCCTGAGTAACTCTTCTAAAGTGAGATTGCACTGCACTTTAGTATTCTTTACTACCTCTGTATTCCTAGGTATGACCGAATCTTCGTTTCTTACCATGACCGTGGGTGCTCTCATACAAGTATACTTAGCTTCCCATGGGCCTGTGAAGTTGGGTAATTCATGTAAAGAATTAGACTCAAAGTCTAATCTCTCTTGAGATTGTGCACTCTCCTGCTCTCCATAAATGGAGGGAATATCTTGTGGAAATTGATCATGCGCGCCATCCACAAGTTCAAAGGGAGGAGGGACTTCGCTCTCTTTAGCCCATTTTTCTTCTTGGATCTCTCGTAGGAATTCTGGTGAATACCTGTTCATAGAAGAAGAGGTGTCTGGTTCAGTGGAATTAGGCACATAAGCTTCCTTGGGGGAAATTTTTATTCTTTCGCTTGCCTTGTCCTTACTTCGAGAGGCCGGTTTCTTTTCTGATTGTGCTATTAGCCTCTCCAATCTTTCTAGCAGTCTATCAAAGTGCAACTGCGTTTTAGCAGAACTAGAGAAGTTAAAGAGGTGAGTGGCTTCAAACATGGTTTGAGCCAATTCCACCATCTTAGCACAAATTTTAGTTTGTTCAAGCTTTAGTTCGGCTCTAGGGTAACACTTTTCATGATCCGTCACATTTGGCCCTTCTTGGATTCTGGCATGATATGCTTTAAGCATCATATTCAGGTCCTCAGGAGTGGGATCTGCTAATACTGATCCTACTCTAGGGAGTGGTGGGATTGTATGAGGCGGGTTGGAGGGGGGTGGATTGGATGGAGATGGGAATGGTGGTGGTGGGGTAGTGTGAGAGGGAGTTTGAGATGTAAGTTCAATTATCCTGGCTTTTGTTTCTCTTAGGCTTTCCTCGAGTTCACTCATCTTCTTTGCCCATTGCCTTTTCATTCTTTCTCGATTATCCTTCCAAGCTCTGGTCCTTTTCTTCGTCATGCTCTCAGTCTCACTAGCCTTAGAATTATTTTCCTGGCCTAAGCCCTAGTTTTGCTGCAATGCTTGAGCTCTAGTGACCACTTCTACCAGTGCAGTGGAAGTGACACTTCCTATAGAGTCTACTACTAACCCGATCACATTGATAGGAGTGATTTTTGGCATATTATTGGGATTCTTTGGGCAATCTTGTAAGAGATGCTCTTTTTTGCAAACTTGAAAAAAACCTTGTATTGTTACTGACTAAGGTTGTGTAGGTGCAGGCATTGGGCAATCAGGAATGAGGTGATCACCCTGACATCAATAGCATGGTCCTCTAGGAAATGGGGGTCTTACTTGCCTAGGTTGAGGTCTAGAGTTGGGGTTTGCGTACATGACGTTTGCATAATCTGGCTCCCAACTAGGTTCACTCAGTTCTTCACTATAGTAGGATTCACCATGTTCAGGAGACTGCATATAGTAAGCCTGGGGGCTATCAATATGTGTAGAATCAAAGCTATGGTCACTGGGGTCACTTTCTGAAAGCAATGGTGTTACTAGCACTATGGCTCTATTCAGGTTCTCTTTTGTAGCTGCATACTTTACTGGGATCACATTGGCTAGAGCTGGAGGTTGTTGGGCTAACACAGGCTGAGGCCTTTGCTGATTTTGGTAGGGTTGTTGATAGGGTTGTTGTGGTCTGCCATATTGTTGTGGTGGGTATTGGTTCTGGTATCTACCTTGTTGTGGATAGGGCTGAGGGTAGGTTTGCCTAACCGCTTGCTTATTGTAGGGGCAACCTTGCGCGGTGTGATTGGTGTACCTCTGTTCTATGGTGCAGTATTGGCTACTAGGATTCACTTGGGGTTGAGCCATAATGGGACATACGTTTGCCATATGGTCACCTCCACAAGTATAGCACCACTTAATTGGGGCAAATCTTGGGATTTGTTTGCTAGAGATACCTAGTTTTTGAGCTACTTTCTCAGCGAGTTCCTCAATAGATGTGGATTGCGATGAAGAGAGGCTACTAGAGCTATCTGAATCCTTGTAGATTTTTGAAAGCTGTAATTCCTCCCCTAGGTTATCCTTGATGTCATGCACATGCGTACACACTCTTCTATGGTCCTAGGGTCTTTCAAGTACACATATGATCTCAAATTTGTACTTAGCAGTCCATCTAGGAATAAAGCCACTTGTTTGGTTGGTGTGGGTAACTCAGAAACAGGACATCTCTCTAGATATTGCCTAAACCTTCTTCCTGCAAGTCTAACCGTCTCTTGAGGGGTTTGCTTGAAGCTATGAATCAGTGAGGAAGTGTTATGCCTTATGCCACTCTTAGAGAATTCGGTAATGAATGCCTCTAGAAGTTGATCTATGTTTCTAAAGTGTCTCTCATTTAGTGGTTGAAACCATGTAACGGCAGTGTTCCTAAGGGTTAGACCAAAGGCATTTGTTGCGTGAATAGGTCCTCAACTTGTTCAGCTCTCAAGACTTGCCTAAAATCGGCCACATGATCATATGGATCTCCTATGCCATCGAAGTAATTCTTCATGGATTTAAATAGTTGTGTAGGTGTCAAAGTCCTTGTGTGCTCTTTAGGTCTTGGTAGAGGGAATTCATCTGCATTTCTTTGGTTTCTTGGGGCTCTAGGTCTCTCAGTTTCCACTCTATCCATCTCTGTTCTCATCCTTTCTCTTCCCATTGGGTTAGCGAAACTCACTTCTGGCCTTTCTCTATTCATGTCTCTTTGAGCTCCATGAGCTTGGAATGTTCCAGCTCCTTGGTGGCCACATGAAACATTAGATCTTGGTTGGCTGAAAATAAATTCTCCCTTCCAAGTGTAGGCATGTCTACCATGTTCTGAGACCACAAAGATCCTCTCCGAAGTATTGTCTAAATAGGTCACTTTGCCTGGGTTATCAGGATCTTTGAACTCATAGATTGTGATTGTTCCTACCTCATTTGGTTGATCAGGCTTGTACCTCCAAAAGGCTTCATCGGTCTCTCGGTTTAAGAGTAGATCAATGCTCTTATTGTCCTGGGGAATCCAATCTAGTGTGATAATTCTAGTAAGAACAGATTTGCCTCGAGGTGTTTTAGGTTCTCCACCTATGTTTCCTTGCTCTAGGTTGCCTAAATCTGTCTCTGGGATCACATTCCCAAATTCTTATGTCCTATCTAGGTGACTGGTGACTACATATATGGTTCCCTCTTTGTCCAAGTATGCTCCATTTTCAAACTTGACTGTTGGACGTTCTAGTCCAATGGGTTGATCTGGGTTTTTTATCTGGACCACAGATCTTCCTAGGCCGTCCTCATAGATGCTAGCACCTAATCGCTTGGTCCTAAGGTATTCTAGCTGCATCTTGTAGGGGCGGAAAAAGAACTCATAGGAGACGAGGAACCACATGAGAAGAGCGCCATTGTTCAAATCCAACAAAAACATTTAATTCTCTATAAAATAATGATTTTTATAACTACTTCATTGTATCAAATCCCATTTTTGTATATAGATGCTCCATTTTGTACAAGCTATTCTCACTTGAGGAGCTCAAATAGAATAGACATTTCAAATTTCATAAGTTTTGGACAGAATTTGAGCCTTCAAATGAACATTAGGAACTAATTTTTAAGTAGGCTAGATACTAGGTTCAAATTCGGCCAAAACTCACCCACAAACTATAAAAAGAGGTAGAGAGCTCATTTGAGAGGTTGTATTCTTTGTGAGAATTTCTTGGAGAAGAGATCTTGTATTCTTATGAACTAATAAAAATCTCCATTGCTCCATCGCTTTTACTCTTCCTTCTGTGTGTGTTTATGTGTGTGTGCATCTCATATGCTTCTCACCTTCACATCTACACACATCACTCATTCATGATCTTCATATCACTTTCATGTCTACATCTCTATGTATTGACAATTATGAGATGGATCTTCATCCACATTGATGCTCATCATTGTTCCATGAGTGACAAATGTTAGGAATTTTTTTTCCCTTAAGGAGTTTTTTTCCTCCAACATGTATATATGCCTATTACCCTACCAAGTCACTTATCTTTGTAAATTGAATTGGTAATACATTCAGGATCGCGTTGTTCTCTAAGCTTCTTTTTCTTCGTTGTGTTGTTTGTGTGCTTTTGTAGACCTCAAACTCCAAAACTTTACACTTTCCCCTATGACTAGCAACAAAAGCTTGAATTGGAACATGCATAATGGACGTATTCCACTTGTATTAATCTTTGTTAGAAAAATGGAAACTAGATCTCCATACATCAATGCATTTTGATTTGATTTCATTATCAATGAAACATTACAAGTAAAATTCTAATAATAACCATGATAACATTAGAATAGTCTAACTAATTGAATTGTTTTCTTGTAGTGTTATATCACCTTGTTGTTGTTTTTCATCTCATTCATGTTCCTCTTCTCTATCTGTTTTTGAACCTAGATAATTGGGTCAAGTAGCTTTAGCTTGTTCTTGTGCAGTGACCACCCTCTTGTATTGAGGAACTTCATCAACCTATTACTTGGAATCCCCTCATCTACATGGAAAGGGGTTCATGGCTTGCTCTCATGCTCATGTTTCCAAGGGGGAGTTTTCTAGAGGTCATGGGCACAATGTGGCCGATTGGATCAGCATTAAAGGCTGATCGAGGATCGAAAGCATGACAAATGTATGAGGATGTGTGGTGCACCCTACATGATTAGGGATGTTGAGGCTTCAATCCTGAGGGACTCAAACATTTAAGTTGATTTGTCGCATCAAATGCATCAGGTAGCCTAGTTGGGTGTCTTCACTCCGATGGAGGTCTTGATTGCTGCATGGGGCATTACTTTGAATGTGATCCTCTTCTTTGAGATTGGTGAGGAAGGATGATTGATCAGACCTTCACTAGAGTCTAAGATCATTGTAGAGTGCACATTTTAGTGAACTTGGGTGGTTGGCACTCATTGCAATGATCGGCACATTGGTCTTGACTCAAGAGACATTTGAGCCCACTTCGATTGGCATCTCTGGGCTTGGGAGGCTCGAACATTATCTCTCCTTTGTTGGAACCTAGGGAGTGGTAGTGGTGTGATCCTTTCTCCCCTTTAAAGGCCCACACTATTTTATTCTTTTAGTACTCAGCTTGGTTGGGGTAGGTGGTAGATCATTTAGTCACACCATCTGGTCACTCCAATAGTGGTTGAGTCTTGGCGACATGGTGGGATCATGGAGGAGTTCCTCTTGTCTTTTTGGCATCCAATTTGAGGTGCTCAAGAGTCTCATTGGGTTATCCTCTTTCAATGGTTGGTGGCCCATAGGAGCATTATTCTTGGCACTTAGTTGAGCTATGGGGGCAAGCCTCTGTACTGCACACATTGTGATTTTCACTCGAGGTCTTAGTGGCATTGCCTTTGGGATTGTTAATTGGCAGAGTATATTTGGTGGAATCTTTTGCGAATCCTTATCGGGCAGGAGGGCCATCAGAACATCACTTGGGGTGCGATTGCATGGGGCTCACTTATTGGCCTAACCATTTGCTATGATCATGAGGCAAGCAACACGGTTCTTTTGGTACAAGATGAGAGGGTTGGCACCACTCAGGATCTTTGTACTCCTCCATGGAGTGGTGTGGAGGATCCCTACTAGGAGTTGATTAGTAGCCTTACCATGCAGTTTATTTGGAGAGCTAAATGTCTATATATCTAGGGGCAACACACGATTCCTCTAGCTGAGGCTATTTGAGACTTTTGGCTAGAGTTGATTTATACTTTGCCGGGGCAACTAGAATATCTTCAGGGAGACTTTGATGGCATGTCTCAGAGGCAACTTGCCTTTCTTTTTCTTTGGAAGAAAGGCACCTTCTTTACCGTTCAGGGGGATATGATCTATTGGAGATACCCATCACCTACTTGGCTCTCGCCCCTCCCCAACATTTCCTCTCTTAGGAATCAGACTTATAGTAGTTCTTTTGATGGATCTATGGGGTGAGTTGTTCACCTTGTATTCACTTCATGGATTGTAGCCCTATGGGCATTTTTTATTAACTAATAAAAGTATCTCTATGAAAACGAAATGCTCTCCACCTGCCTTAGTGCACATGGAAGCAGTAACTAGAGCTCGGGCTTTACAACAAGCTCAACAAGTGAACCAAGAGAAACCTTCAAAGCCGAGTGAAATTGGAGAGTCTAGTAAAAAAGGCCAAGTCGTGGAAATATTTAAGAGGAAATGGATACAAAATTCACAGAGCTCGAAGGAACTTTGAAAGAAACCAAGGCAAAGATCATAGAACTAACATCACAAGAATCCATAGAAATTCATTTCCCAAAGTTAGGATTAGTCTTAGCAAACCCCGTCTTAGAGGACTTGGATATGATGTTCAAAGCCTATCATGCTAGATTGAGATAAGGATCCAACATCATAAAGCTAGACAAAAGCTATCCAAGAGAAGACATAGAAGTAGAGAGAACAAAGCTTTGCATGAAAATGGTCAAATAAGCTTAGGTCATGCTTGAGGCTTCTCAATATGTTAATTAGAGTAACCTAGTAAAACAAGATTTGCACTTCTAGGGATTGTTAGAAAGACTAGAGAGATTACCATCTAAAACCAATCATTTAGAGCCTAAGGAGGCTCATTCCATAAGAAGCACACTAGGAGAGTTCTCCTAACTCAATAGAGTGTGCAATTTCTCCTTCAATCAATAAGTACTCACAAGGATTCTCGAGAAAATTCAAGAAGAAAAATGGAGAATGGAGCAAGGAACTCCACCACCCATTCAGGAGATAGATTATCTTCACGATCAATTTCCTTAAGACATCCCTTCTATGTATGTAGAGTAGGAAGATGTTCAATCAAGCGAACGATTATACTTCGAATCCAAATCCTTGCAAGAATTGCCTCATTTCAAAGTCCCTTAGGAATGCAATTCTATTTAGATTAGAGACCCCACCGTGTTGATCATAAATGATGATTCAATTCTACCTAGAAACATCAAAATAGTCAAGAACACTAAAGTGTCGTGCCATCTCACTTTTGAAGAGCTACTTAAATTCAAACCTGAGTTTTAGAAGCATGTGGCGGATCTACTACCAGAGGTTTCTCAATCCCACTCTCATTAAGCTAGCTCTAGTACACTATGCTAAACACTTGTTCTTTCTCTCTATTAACAATATATAAGTGCTCCAAGAAGCTCTCTATTCCTCAAGAAGTAGTAGAAAGTTCATGAGATTACTAATATCCAACAAGCCAACCCTAAAAAGTGAGATATCTTTCACTTTTATAGATTTTGGAAGATCTTTGTCCACTCTATAGTGTTTGAACCATGCTAAGATTCCCAAGAGTCACAAAAGTTGGAAGGTTATCCAAATTGCAAAGTTGAAGCAACAAAAGTCTCGATATATGAAAGGCCAAGAAACAAGGAACATGAAGGGTCACTTTGGAAGATGAGGAGCCATTTGAGCTGTATTGCACAGATAAATTTGCACATAAGGACCACTCTACTCATCTCCAAGAAGAGCATGACACGTTAGAGCACCCCAATATTGTAGAAGCATCAAATCTATTCTAATACTACCCCCAAGCCTCCACTTTGTCTCCATACTCTCTCTATATTAGGTTCCTTATCAAATATGTTGTTTTGTTGAACTTGTTTCACGTAATTCCCAGAATTCCATTTTTGGAATCTTACACTTTTTTAAACGTTAATCAAGTCTACTTTCTTCAATCGAAATTCTATGTTCACTATCTAGGTGAATTAGAGATACATGAAATTCTTTGTGCATGAGCAAAGTACATTCACCATGTAACATCTAGTCTATTTTGTAGAGACTATTCAGTATAGCTAATAGTGTTCAAATTGAGGATGCTATAGCTCATTAAAAGGGTTTCTAAATGTCTCATACAGCTATAAAGATTTTAATATTCATTTGAAGTATGAGTTGAGAGAACCTTGCATTCCAATCTAACTATGTTAAAAAAAAAATATCCTACGAGGGTCCATGTAATTTTGTTGCAAATAGGAAGTGTAAAAATCTTCCATCAGCGGTATTAGAGCATGCAAATTATTTAAAAAGATTCAAGGTGGATACGAAAGCAAAGAGAAGAGCAATATGAAGATTGAAGGAGCAAGGAGTATACATTGAGAAATCAAGGGGGAGCAAGATACAATCACAACCTTAAGCTAGAAAGGAGCAAGATAAGGAGGTTATAGAGGTAATTTGGCACGTAAACACAACCCTAAGGCTACAAAGGAGGTTCAAGGGAAGTAGGAGACCATAACCTAAGGCTTTGGTTGATATTGTGCTACATGCATGAATCTAGTGATTGTGGACATAAGCTTGATTTGTGGATTTCAAAATGTGTATTGCTAGGGCATGTGTGGGAGAAAATAGAAATATGAGCTCAAACCCAAGGATTATGGAGCTCAAGGTACCTTGAGATATACAATTTTATTAGATTTCATCATTGTTGAAGATACAACATGTATTTCTCGGATCCACTTCATTTTCATCATCATTTGTATCTTTTTCTACCTTTCATTCAGTTAATAAAGCACTCTTGTATAGGTGTGTGTGAGTGCCACACTAGAGAATAAG
Organism: Ceratopteris richardii; assembly: GCA_020310875.1. Lineage (NCBI taxonomy): Eukaryota > Viridiplantae > Streptophyta > Polypodiopsida > Polypodiales > Pteridaceae > Ceratopteris > Ceratopteris richardii. The sequence continues at coordinate 74,485,850 of CM035411.1, forward strand.
TGGGATTCATTCTCCTTTCAGTTTAGAAATCCCACATAGCATGCTTTTTTGCCATTTTGTATATAAAGAGGTCTCCACCTCTTCTTTTGGGGAAGAGTTTTTTTAGAAGTAATAAGATAATGCTAGTTTGTAGTTAGACTCTTGCTTTTTTGTCGTCATGATGTGCATGCGTGCTTGTTCTCTTCTTGTCTAACGCTTGTGACATGTTGATGTATGATTACGTTGCTATTATGCTTGTCATTACGATTATGTGCATCATTCGCGATGCTCATGTTGTATCTTCTTGTTAATAACGTTGTTAATCATACATTGACGAAGCGCCATTCCCTCTACTGAGTGCTTCTACGCAAACATTTGGGTCTCATGAGATGCTTCCCGGATTGACAAGTATGAGTTGTGATGCTACAATGGCAACAACTTTTGGCACCGTTGCCAGGGAGCGTTCTCTTGTCACTTACGCGATGGTTTATGGCTTGAAGATGACATGTATGCAAGCTTTTCATGGCGATACGAGTTTTTCTTTTCATTACGCTCTTGTGAGCATTTGCGGCTTGCAAGATTTACAATAACTTGTATGGGATGAGCTATTTGTGATGGTAGGAATCTCCTCCTTGGATGATTAACCACTCACGTGTAGTGATCCATCAAGTTACAGTAAAATGATAAAGAAGAAGTAGATTAGGTTCTCCTTTTTTTGCACACTATAATTCGTAAAAAATAGATCTTTTGAATATCATGTGTAAATAAGTGTTCTTCAGGGGTTCACCAAGAACAAGAACAACGGAGTTGAAGATCATCTATAAACACGTAACGATGGAGGAAAGCAGCAAGAATCATGTAAAGCAGCAATAATCTTGTAGAGCTTTGAAAGGGACAGAGATACTCCACTGCATATCCAACTCGGAATCTCTAGCGTCATGATCGATCTAGCTGAATCTGTTCTGTTTCCCCATCTAGAGGTTGCATAACGGGAGCTCGAGCTTTTTGTGAACTTGATGACAATGGCTTCCCTCAGAACTCAGCAAAAGTACAAGGCGTGAAGCAAGGTGGTCTATCTTGCGGATCAACTTACTGCAGATAATGTGGCGTACCATAAGGCTGTGTCCAATACCATCACTACAGTAGCTCAGTAACTACTCCTCGTTTGAGGGAATGCTACTTCAGCCAGCTATTTAGAAGAACTGAAAAGGGTTTGGAATGAGGACAGGGAAGTGTCCCAAGTCTCTAGATAGGAGTTTTAATGGGGAATAAAAAACGCCCCCAAGTTTGCGTGCATTAGGCGCAAGGACTTCAGGTAGCTATTTCACAAGATCTTCCACTCAGTGCATAAATGTGTATCACATCGTGGATATCCTTGCCTTTGGAGGGATTTCAGCGAAAATGTTGCTTTATTCGTCAAAGTTCCTCTACTGATAAATGAAGGGGTGAATAGACACATGCCATTTTTGCGCACTCAGAGAATAAGTTAACGCGGATTCTATCAGCACTCAGATGACTCTAATCAGGCTTATTCACCGAAGATAATGGTTGTATTTGGGTTAACTGTAGCAGAATCATTCTAACTAGTGGAAGAGGGAAGTTTGGGTTTATTATTAGGCAACTTTATTCCTCTTGGTAATACACATTTGGGGCGAACTGTCAATACAGAATTCTTCTTCCAGGTTCTCTTCTCTCACTTACATCTCCTGTTAGTCATGAAGAATGCATGTGAAGGGTGAAGCTGGGAAGTAGAGATAATAAGTTAGCGAGAAACCGTGGTAGATGGAACCATGCATTGGATATGGATAGCGAATGATGGTAGTAGTGCAGAGCTTTTTCGTGCAAGTGGAAGTGTTTCTAAGTGACAAGCAGGAGATACACCACAAGATGTAAGATGTTGATGTGGTTGTATCCACAAGGGAGATGCCCAAATGGAAGGGTTTGCATGAGGCACTGGACGAGGTTCGAGAGGAATGCAGCTCGGCGCTTTAGCCTATCAAGATTCAACAGCATTGTTTGCTTGCAAGGATGAGCGCACCTATCCACTACTGCAACAGGCTATCAATAAAGGATCTAACAAGCTTATGAGCAAGGTGGGGGAGACGTATCTTTTGGGTAAAGCAGAGTTACATGGATACGGACCAGGAAGAAAGGATCAAATGCTTCTGCAAGAAGCAGCAGTAGAAGTGTCTTCTCACGGAGAGGAAAAAAGAGGCAGAGGAAGGGGTAGTGGCTTTCGATATAGGAAAGGATGTAATACAAGCAATATGCAGACTGATGCTGGTGGATATAACTATAGTATAAAGGTGATGCCATATGGAAGAGAATGGGGTCGAGAATGGGAAGGAGCAAAAAAATCAAGACAGAGCTTCAAATCTATTCGGGGGTAAGGAGGCCCTTTGTTTCTTTGGTGAAAAGGGGAATCAACCGCTCTGTGCAATCAAGGGAAGAAAATTCGGGGTCATTGGGCAGTAAAAGGGAGTGGAGGAAAGGGAAGGAGAGTCTATCAGTGCGGTAGCCCTCTTCGTCCTGAGATGCTGAAAGGAGAATTGTCATTATTCTCTGATTAGTAGTAGGTAGCATTCTATCAACAGAAGTAGGCAAGGGGCAGCAATGTTTGATGTAGAGAAATGAAGTTCTTTGGAAGGGAGAAGATCGACCCAAACCTTTCCAGAAAGAGAAAGGCATAGTCTCGTCTTCTTACTACGAAAGTTGAGATGGGGACTACTGCTCGCGATTCACAAATGGAACGATAACGGTTGCAAAGGGCACGGGAAAGTATTGTGTTAAGGGAAACTCAACTTTGTGCATTTCATTAAGCTGCTACGAGGCTCCAGCAAAACCAGCAAGATTGGCTGAAGGAAATGATGCGAATGTGGGAAGGTGAGGAAGACAGGGGTCATTTCCCTCATGCTGACCAGTGTCTGGAAAACCCTCAAGTAGGGATGATGATAGAGAGCAAATGAACACAAACATGGGAAGAAAATGATACTCGGTCTAGGGAAGGGCTGCCCGGATAATACATCTAGAAATATTTGCTATGCTTGGGGAGCTTCGACATTCAGCACATCAGCTGCAGGTTGAGAAAGGATGGGATGAGCGCAACAAAAATTTCAAAAGGAGTACTGGGAATTCTAAACCTGTACCATCAAGGGTGACTTTAATGGATCCTGATGAACAAATATGATTAAAGAGGGAGGCTGAAGATAGGAGACGCGTCATATTCATAGCTCACTTACAGAGGAAACTCAAGTTTGCCTTGTATAATTCTGCTATTATTATGCTGGGTGAAATCATCTGTCGGTTCAGGGTGCTGGACTGATGAATTGAGAAGGAAAGATGATAGGAAATATGAATGGTCAGAAGCTTTGCCCTTGCAGCCAGATGCGTTATCAAAAGGTGGGCTGAGTAAAGGCGGTGAAGTAAAAGTCTGCATCCAAACTGAGCCCAAAATTTGCAAGGAACCTATGGATTCCCAAGAATGGTTGCCTCAGAGGACTACTTAAGGTGGAGATATGCTCATTACATACTCAGTTTCAGTATGCCAGTGAATTTTTGTCCCAGACAAAAAGGGCACTTAACGACTATAGGTTTACTAAAGCTATGTGAAGTTATGAGTACAGACCTAGTTACTGCTTCCACAATTCTTCATATGAGGAAGCTTTAAAGGAGAGATGCACAAGAACATGCATTGAAGTATGACATCCTCCTCCTGAGCAAATGTGGTAATCCAGGATCGTTCTCAAGAAGATTCCATTTCTGAAAGGAGATGTAGCATGCTTGCAATTTTCCAAAAGGCTTACCTTGAACAAGATACCATTGTTGGGAATGGGACAGGATCATATCAAGCTTGAAACTCAATGACAGCAGTAGTTGATGCCTTAAAGGATTGAGATGGGATCTGACACAATATGCACAATGCAAGAAGTTTGAGCAGAGGGAAAAGGTCAGGCAACAACTGTGTATGAATCAACATCCGAAGAGGAAACCCTGTGATGTGCTCACAAAAGAGGAATTGAGAACACTCCGGGCCAAATTAGAAGAAAACCAATATTATCCACCTCCAATGGCCACAATGGATGTTGTACATCTGGCATCGATGGCAGAAAAGTTCAACCGCATTGTCATAAACTGGTATGAAAGTGGCAATTGGCAATGATTATGGACGGACGCTTGCAGCCAAATCCATCGGTCGGCATGCTTGAGGAGGTTTGGTGGTAAGCACTGAGCAGTAATGATCGTGAGAGAGAGAAATCTAACAGAAAAAAATCTGGTGCATCACTGCCAGATGTTCTCTATACGCTCCATTAATTTTGGGACGCTGATAACTCCATTCTTGTTTCCTAGTTTCTGAGAGGCCGCCGAGAACGAGAGAGAGTTACCAAATATAGCTTATTATAGATAGCTCCAGTAAGACTGAGGATTCAAGCATTGATTCCCTGAGAAGGCGCTGAGCAGCGGGTAAATGTGTCAGGTAATGCAAAACTTGGGGGCGGAAATTGGAGTTGTAGAACAGCGGGATAGAACATAAGCTGTTTATGCATGGGTAGTTTCCATGGGTATGAGCTCGACGATGATTCGGGGTTAGGTACGTTCACATGACCTCGCGTCGCGTAGTAGATGAGCATAAGTAAACAGGACATCATTCTCACTCTCACTCATTCATTTATTTTGCATAACGGTGACCTTAAACGAGAACCAAGAAGAAAAAAATCACTCACATTAGATCACAAGAAAGTGTCTGCGCCCGCGTACATACTGATCCTTGTGCCTGTTATTTCAATATTGACTCTAGCTATTTACGTTCTAAATAAACAAAGTAGACTGCCTGGAGTCATATCGAATAATAGGACCGTCTTGTTTCCTTCTTGAAATATATTCTTCACTACGTGAGAAATTTTTTCTAAGTGGCATAAAATGAACTATTATGAATTCCCCCCAAGAGAAGATAATTTCGAAGTGCTTTCCTTATCAAGATACTATGTCTTTGGTTTAATATATCGATGACCATGAAAATATGATTGGATGACCATTGAATTGTTGTGGAATATCTTGATTTGAGATTTTATTTGTTCCGAACTCATTTTTAGGAAAGGCTTATGTCACTGGATTTTGAAGCATTATGATACGAATAGGTTTTGGACACTTGGAATATGAATGTCCTACAAAATTCGCTTTAAACCTTATCAAATACCTTAGTGAATGTCCTTCTTTTGAATACATAATGCATCTTAGTATCAACCTATTCTTGGGAATGTGGGATTGTGATTTCACTCTCTATATTGAAATTTTATGAGCTCAAAACTCATGTTCTTATTGATTGATGGATATAGATGATTTCTTTGTCCATGCCTCTCTCTAAGAATTCATTCTATGTCCCGTGATGATCATAATAACTTTGTGCGTCATAAGAAAACAATATGTTATCATGCCTTACCTCTCTAAGTTTGTATAATAATGTAAAATAGTTCAAAACTTCGTTGTTTTCTATTTTCATTTGGTGAACCCCTAATATACACTTTGTTTGCATTTTCAAAGAAAAACCAAATCTCCAAAAACATTCAAAAGACACACAAAAACCCAAAACAAATATTAAAAACACTTTAAAAAACTAAAAATTTGTCAAAACATGGGAAAGAAAAAGGCAAAAGAAAGAAGGAAGGGGGAAAAGGTTGCACAAAAGAAGGAAGAAAAAGATGAGATGCATGCATTAATCACACATGATCAAGGTGAAACAAATAGAGAAAATTTGCAAGGGGTAGAGAAAATTGGTGGAATTTCTAAAGGGGTGGGTTCCATAGTTGCAACTAGGGAACATAGCAACACTTTTGTAACTGTATTCATTGGTCATGACCATAGAAATATGAGTGCTTACGTTAACCCTAATTGTGAGTGGAATTTAATTCATATTGATTTAGTGACTATTATTTTGGACAACATTCAACTAACCACTCATTCCTGTATCCTCATGAATGGTGAAAATTATGATTGCATCGGTCAAGTTGTGTTGCCTATTGTGGTGAATGGTATGTAATTTTTAGAAACATTTTTGGTTATGGAAGGTAGACGAAGACTTAGTCATAGGCACTCAAGGGTTTTTTGAACATCAAGGGTTTGAAGAATCTTGTCCATCTATTATATCCATCCCCACTAGTGAGTTTTTTGGAAATCCTGATGATTATCCTCATTGTATGGATTGTGGACTACCAAGGGATCCAAAGCAATAAAGCCAACACTCAGAAAAGATCCAAGGAGAAACCTCAAGGCTAAGACCAACAAAGCAAAGACATATTGGTGGCCTAAAACCTATAGGGTGTTGGACCCAACCTTGCCCAATGCACATCATATGTTTAAGATGCACACCAAGTATGCACACGAATAGGGCCTCATCCATAGGCCAAGCATTAGGCACACTTAGTTTAACCCAGGCACAAAGAGGGCACATGTACATAGATTTCAAAAATTTGCTTTTCATTTTTCTTTTTTCAGGTTGGTGGACAAAGGTATCATCCATTTCAAATGGTTGATGGAAAAGAAGCGGCTCTTGGAGTTGGACATTTGGAGAAAGCCTCATCATCGCCTCACCCTTGAGCACTTTGCTCAAGACCCATCCGTTTTTGCACCATTTTTTGTTGTATGCATTTTTTAGAGTATGCATAAGATAGGTTCACATTACAAGACCGTGCATAGGCACTTTTTTTGTTTTCCACCCATGCACCCTTAGTCCCCACTCATGCATATGGACTAAGAAGAGATGAATTAATTTCATCTATTTTGTATTGATCATCTACATTTTTTGTCATTTCCTCATCCATCCATTAAAAAAATAAATAAATAAATAAAATAAAAACAAGAAAAAGAAAAAGAAAGAAAGCATTCTAGCATATTCTTCCCATCTACATGAGGCAAAAGATGCAAGTTAAAAGACAATCAACTCCAAACGAACATACAAAAAGCAAGATGAAAAAAACTAACAAAGCAAAGCACTCCAAACAGTGCAAGGATCATGCAAATCAAAAGGAACTCCTACACGCTCTTCCACAAAAGCTCCATACTTGCAAAAGCTTTGCCGAGGATGACAAAGTCAAGGAGGGGGGGAGTGTTGAAGATACAACATGTATTTCTTGGATCCACTTCATTTTCATCATCATTTGTATCTTTTTCTACCTTTCATTCAGTTAATAAAACACTCTTGTATAGGTGTGTGTGAGTGCCACACTAGAGAATAAGTGGTATTCATTCTCCTTTCAGTTTAGAAATCCCACATAGCATGCTTTTTTGCCATTTTGTATATAAAGAGGTCTCCACCTCTTCTTTTTGGGGAGAGTTTTTTAGAAGTAATAAGATAATGCTAGTTTGTAGTTAGACTCTTGCTTTTTTGTCGTCATGATGTGCATGCGTGCTTGTTCTCTTCTTGTCTAATGCTTGTGACATGTTGATGTATGATTACATCACTATTATGCTTGTGATTACGATTATGTGCATCATTTGCGATGCTTATGTTGTATCTTCTTGTTAATAATGTTGTTAATCATACGCTGACGAAGCGCCATTACGTCTGCTGAGTGCTTCTACGCAAACATTTGGGTCTCATGAGATGCTTCCCGGATTGACAAGTATGAGTTGTGATGCTACAACGTCAACAATCATGGTATGCCCCAAATGATTCTATATAGGTAGAAGAGCATGTAGAAGACAAGGTTGTTAGCAAGAGAGAAGAACCACTAAATATCAATCTCAAAATGGAGTGAAAGGTCAAGAATCATCCCACATTCAAGCCAATAGTGATGCAAGATCTAAAGGAAATCCCAAGGTAGAAGAGGTAGATGAAGATTAACCTATGTGGAGTGAGTTGAGAAGTAACCAGAATTATGATCCCAGTTTTGCAAAAGGAAAAATCTCTAATATAGTGTGAAAATACCTAATGTGGAGGACATTAATACCTCCCAAGGTTAGCAAAATGAATTCTAAAAAGGTATTGTAAATTTTGATCTATATACATATGATTCTTTCTTTTGAACTATATACATATAATTCTTTCATTGTAAAACATGTTTCGCATATGCATAAAGTGGTGGAGAACTACGACCCATTGTTTTATGAAGATGTACGAAGGTTTTAAGAATGGAATGAAGCTACTAAGGAAAATTTGAATGAAATTGGTGCCAAGAAGTTGATGGAAGGCATTGGAAACAAATGGTTCTACAAGATCAAGAGAAATTTATATGGCTCCTTAGCAAGGCATAAAGAAAGGTTAGTAGATAAAGGATCGTTTTAAGCTTGTGTGCTGGATTTACTTCTAGAATGCTACTATAGGAAAGTCCCTCTTGAAAGTTTTGAAAGACAGATGCACCATCAACTTTGGAAATATGTCCAACGAGTACTCCCATAGAGAAGTCCATAAGCCTCCTAGGTAAGAGAACGAAGAGCCATAAGATTGGCCCCCTATTTTTAAACCTCTAGAACATTGTATTTGGAGGAGGAATGATGAAAACTAAATGGATCTCTCATGAAAGAAGATAGATTTATTAAACTACTTTGTGACTCACTCTAGCATTCTTGTAAATCTCCTTCTTTTCTTTGAGTTAAAACTTTATTTTTTTCCAAAAACGAAAATCATTGTGGGTTAGCAAATTGAATATCTGGCCGAGTAATGCATAAGTAAATCAAGCATCCAACAGCCTGCTGATAAAGAACAATATCAAATGCATCTCCAGCATCATGAAGACTCAATCGTAAACCTGTCTCCATAGGAGTGGCAATAGGCTTACAGTCTTCAAGGCCAAAATGCTGCAATAATGTGTCAATATATTTCGTTTGACACAAAGCCATCCCACCATCAACTTGCATAAACTGAATTCCCAAATAGTGATGCAAATGACCCAAATCAGATATCTCAAATGAGGCATGCAAATCAGCCTTGAAATCAGCAATATGCTTCTCAATAGGACCAGTGAGAAGCATGTCGTCAACATAGACAACAATGACCAGAAGCACATCATTAGCACGCTTAACATATAAGGTGCTTTCAGTTGGACTGTTCTCAAAACCATGTGCAACCAGATAGGCATGTATCTTCTCATACCAAGCACGTGGTGCTTGCTTTAAACCATATAATGCCTTCTTTAACCCGTATACCTGATTTTCATGCCCTTTCTGCACAAAGCCATGGGGCTGAAAAACATACACTTCTTCATGCAAGCCACCATTCAGAAATGCTGTTTTAATGTCCAATTGATGTACATTCCAACCATGGTGGGTTGCAAGTGCACAAAATGCTCCGAACAATAGTCATATGGCATGTAGGTGCAAAGGTCTCATCAAAATCAATGCCTCTTTCTTGCGCATAACCCTTTGCAACAAGCGTAGCCTTATACCTGTCAACTATACCATCAGGTTTACGCTTCAGCTTGTATACCCACTTAGTGCCAATGGCCTTCTTGCCAGGAGGCAAGTCACATAAAGACCATGTACCATTCTTCATTATAGCATCATATTCAGATTGCATAACAACCATCCAATTTTCTGAATTCTGTGCTTCATCAAAAGAAACAGGCTCATTCTCATCACAGAGACTAGACGCAGCCATAGCATAGCAATCTGATGCAAAGGAGGCACTATGAGAGCCTGAACGAGTACGATATGACATAATTTGCTATCACGCAAAGTCTGCACCAGCCATTTTGGCATAGTTTTTTGCCTACTCAATATCAGCTCTCTCATCAACAAGTGCATCATGTAAATCTGCATCATAAATGGCATGATCTGCATCATTATATGTAACCTGCAAAGCCTGAGAAGTTGCCTCATTAGGACCAGCACTACACTGTCCACCTGTAAAAAGAGGCATCAAAGTATCATACATGTCTTTGGAGCTAACAGATGTCTCCTTAGTACATGAAAGCAATGGCTGAATAGCATCTTCCACAAAGACAACATCACGACTAACCAGAATGGATTTAGTATGTGGATGATACAGACGATAGCCTTTACTTTTAGAACTATACCCAACAAAAATACATTTTACTACCTTATCATCCAATTTTCTGCGATGTTGTTCAGGCACTAGTGCATATGCCAAACAACCAAAAACATGCAGATGAGAAACAGATGGCTTGCAGTCATGCCAAGCCTCATATGGAGTGATAGACTGCAGTGCTTTAGTGGGACACCCGTTCAGTACATATGCTGCACACATGACAGCCTCAAGCCAGAAACTATGTGGTAGAGCCTGGCTTTTGACCATCCACCTCACCATCTCCATGAGTGACCTATTCTTTATTCAACAACTCCATTCTTTTGAGGTGTATACGGCACTGTACACTGGAATTTTATCCCACATTTAGCCAGAAATGCATTAAAGTCAGAAGACATATATTCCTCCCCTCGATCAGAACGGAGGGTGCCGATTTTACATGCTGATAGATTTTCAGCCAAAAACAAAAACTATTTGAAGCACATAAACGCTTGGGACTTTGCTTTGAGTGGATATACCCATGCATGCCTGGAAAAATCATCAATGAAAGTCACGAAGTAAAGGTAATTTCCAAAAGAGGGTGTCTCCATAGGACCACAGACATCACTATGTACAAGCTGCAATTTCTGAGTAGCTCAAACTGAACCATCTTTTGGAAATGAGGAATGCTGCATTTTGCCCAAAATACAGCTTTCACAAACATGTTTTCGAGGTGCCTCAAGTTTGGGCAAAGAGGACACCATTTCAGATTTCTGTAGGCGTAGCAAACTAGCAAAATTCAGATGACCAAAGTGTGCATGCCAAAGCTTTGCATCTGACATGGCCTGTCATTTACTGCACATGCCAAATCATTTTCAGATCTTTCATAGTCTATGAGCTTATACAGCCTACGACATAAAATGCCAGAAGCAATAATAACATCGCCATTTGACAGATCATGAACTGTACATCTCTCATCAAGAAATTTCATAACCAAGCCAATCTTGGCTAATGCAGAAACTGCTAATAGATTCTTCTTGAATCCTGGCACAAATAAAGCATCTGACAAAGTGAAAGAACTACCATCAGCAGTAGTCAAAATGATCTTACCAACTCCCATAATAGGATAAGAGGAGTTGTTGGCGCATGTAACAGTATTCCCTGTAGGGGCAGGGTCGAGTGAAGAGAAGAAACTGCGTTGCGAGGTAATATGTTTGGTCGCCCCATGTTGGCAGTGGTCAAGGCGGTCAATGAGAAGGTCCAAGCAGACAAAGCAGTCAAAGAAGATCTGGCAAATAGGCCATCATTTTTTCCTAAATTAATATTTTCTAAATAGTGATTTTAGTCACTCCACACCATTGTAAATACCATTCCATCTTTTTGTAACTCCATTTTGTGCAAGCCAAGGATTCCTTGAGCTTGAGGAGTATTAGAAGTACCTACCTATCAATTTTCATAATTTTCTGAGCTCGTTTGAGCCTCCAAATTAGCCTAGGAACCTGATTTTTAACTAGGCCGGACACTAGGTCTAGACAGGGCCAAAGCGAGTCAAAAACTATAAATAGAGCTAGAGAGCTCATTTTTGAGGTTAGCTTGTTGTAGAATTAAACTTGTAAGAGCACTTTTGAGTAATCTAAAGAACTCCATTGTCTCTCTCTCTTTGTTCTTGCCTTGTGTGCACGTGTGCGTGTATGTGTGTGCATGTTAGTGTGCTTCTCACTCACACACTTGTGCCATCACTTGTTCGAGGTCTTCATACCAGCCTCACGTCTTCCGGGATTGACATTAAAGGGGGTGCTACTCATCATTGAGCTATACCAATTTTTGGCACCGTTGCCGGGGATCGAGCTTTGAGGACGAGCGTGTGATGGTAAGACGTAGAGTTGTGATGTTGGCGTTGTAGGTAATTTCTTTACTTTTCCTTATTTTTCTCTTTCTTAATTCATCATCATCATCACCATCATCATCCTCAGCATCTCCCACCTCCATCTCCATCATCGCGAAAAATTTTAGTTTTTGATCATACCACCTTCTCCCTTCCATTTTCCTCATTCCACTTGTGAGAGAGAGCGAGAGAGCGATTTTGTACGCTGTTTTTGCATGTTTTTTAAGTGATCTTGCAAGTTGTAGTTGTATCATCGTCTCCAGCAGGCTGTAGAGGTACGGAAAAGCTCGGCCTTGTTTTTGTGTCGGAGACAATCGACAGAAAAATTGAGCTTTTGGTAAAACAAAGTGCAGCACAATGACAAACATGAGGAGCACATTCCAAATCACTACTTAAAATTAAAAAATTCCGTGTTTCTCTGTCAATCATGGTCGACACTGTCGATCGCGATCGACAGCCAGGATCGACAGCCAGGATCGACAGCCAGGATTGACAGGCTCTGTCAATCGCGACCGATAGACTTTGTCAATTGCGACTGGCAAACCCCGACGGACTGCCACGTAGGACTCAGTCAATCGTGATCGACACCGTCCATCGCGATCGACTGAAAATTCACGATTGACTCGAAGACTCGCGTTGCCACGTGTCCCTTACGGCGGATAGAACCTCGATTGACTAAAACCACGGCAAAAATCTCGAAAAAAGTGTCGATCCCGATTGACACCATCGATCGCGATTGACACGATCGATTGCGATTGACAGGACTCAGGACTGACAGGCCCGACAGACACCTCTGTCAATCGCGATTGATAGGCATTTTCGGCCAAATTTCTAGGGTCTTTTATTCCAAGTTTCTGGGGTAAATTTTAGGCATACTTATTAAGGAATTAGTGATTTGTGAGGTCCCTACATGTATGTTTTGAGAAAAATCCTATGAACTATTAGCCTGTTTGAACCCTGTTTTAACTCCAAAACCCTGAACTGTCATAACTTCCTCATACGAAATCCGTTCGGGGTGATCTTAGGCTCGTTGGATATAGTATTTTTAAGAGGACCATACCTAGGGGGAACAAAACTAAGGGATCTCTAGAATTGTTTTCCATAAAGACACAGTGCAAATTGATACCTGAATTACATAAATGAAAGTGATTTGTTCTGTCATTTGACTTTAAGTCTTGAGCTAACTTTGGGACTTTTACAGGTCCATTGAGAGCACTAGGGAGTATTCAAAGCAAGGGCATTCATCAAGCTTGAGAACGGGGTTCTTGAGCATCAAAGAGCAAAGGATCAGCAAGTGAGGTTGGAATATTCTCAACTCCCTCTGTCAATTCCTAGCTTAGGATAAGTGCGAGCAGTGCTAGGAGTAAGTCAGGGCGACAATAGGCATCTATCAAGTTGAAGACTACCTAAGCACTCAAGTTCAAGCAAAAACATAATCTCTCTGTGCGATCGATAACTGTAAAGGAAAAAAGAATTTAACGTGGTACGAACAACCTAAAGTGCGAAAAGTCATGCAAGTATTCCTGATGACGTGATATCAGACAAGATCATAAACACGATAATCAACTAAAAAAGAACCAAGTAACTGATACAAATTGAGTTGCAACAAGGTTGTACTTTGGGTAAAAATTGGGTTTGCTCCGTTAGGCATATGAACCTTAGATCAGGATGACACCTAGGGAGAGATAGATAGAGTCTTAGGTCTTCAGAGGCTAGTGTCAATCATACTGCTAGGTCTTGGGCCCAGCAGTTGAGCCATCATTCTCACTACCCTAGCTCTAAAACTAGCGAGTCTGAGATGTCCCACGGTATGGAGAGACCTATAGGAAGTTCAGGTGTGCCATATTTACATAGGGTAGAACATCTATCGTACCTGAACATACCTTTTTTGTTTGGAGTGTTCAATGTATTTTGTAAAATTTCTTTGGCCAATGAATGTTTGGCAATGCGCAAGCCACATGCTAGGTGTGCTTCTAAACGTTTCCATTAAAATGCATGTGGAGTATCACGTTGGTGATTTTTGTAATGTTTTGAGAAGTGGAGTGTTTTACAAGCAAAGAAATGAATTAGGTTTTTGGTTTAGAATTAAAGACTTCAGAGTGATATGCCTTGAACTCCGTGGCGAACATATCTTGATACATGTATTTATAGCACATTGGGAGGTACTTGTTTCTGTAGTGCCATGCATAGAATGCTTTCATGGGAGGGCATGGTGCTTATATCATATGCCAAGTCAAGGTTGCCCTTATGAAAGCCCCCCTGAGTTTTTTTTCCAAAAGGAAGTTTGGTGTTAGCCTACTCTCCCGCACTTTGATTAAAACAAAAGAAAACAAAACTACAGATGAACGGGCCTAGTACCCATGGGACCCCCTGAATCCCACAAAGCAAGGGAAGAACATACTGAGCTAGAGGGTATTTCAAAGGAGGTTGATAACCCCTTTGTCCCCCTCATGTGGGGCCCACTTGATTTTAATGTTCTTATTCTCAAGAAAAAACACTCTATAGTGCCTAAAAGGTGGGGACTTGTTACAATTGGATATTCTTTTATCTAGAAGGAAAATAGATTTCTCGATAGACCATTCTTTAGCAGGGTTTCCAAAATTGGAAGCACATCTCTCTCTCCATATCTGTCATGGACAAAGGAAACCATCCTGAACCTTAGATTCCATGTGAACCTTGTATCTCATGATTGGTTCAAAATTAGGAGAAACCAATGCTTCCATTGTGTCTAGAACGTGCCAAAATCCCAAGATCGACTGTCTATTTGCTAAATTCTGACACCCGGAGGTCCTGATTCAAGTCGATGACATCATGATGACATCATCAAGTCGCAACCGCCCTTTGGAACCGCCCTTGAAAACCTATATAAGGAGGGGTAGGCCACATTCATAATCAGTCTTGCCAATACTAGTCTTGGGAGCTCAAGGAGTCATGACCGCCAAGTAAGTACTCTTCAAGTTCCAGTTCTAGTTCTTGTCTTGTTCCTTGTTCTAGTCTAGTTCTTGGACATACTATCTTGTCCCCTTGTAATCTCGTAGTACGAGATCCTGTCGAGTTCTTTCGTGTATCCAGTTCATCTCCTAGAAGGGAGTTCTTGTAATCCAGACATCTTGTCTCATACTTACAATCCCGGGTTGTGGGATCTCCTGTATCATCTCTAGTTGAGTTATTCATACCTATCAGTCCCGAGTTGTGGGACATCTTGTATTAGTCACGTATTCTTGTATCATTTCCCCTTCGTGGGTGATCTTGTAATCAGAAGTGTATTTCCGAAATCTTGTCTATTGTAGTCAAAGAGCACAATCTAGTGCTCCCCTGACATTTTGGCAAGACTATCATCTATCCAAGACCAGGCATCATGGAGAACGCTTATGAACAGATTGTAGCATCACTTCAGAGTCTCCAACAACAAGTCGAAGACCTAAGTTATCGACAGACACAAGTTGAGATGGGACATCCAATGCATGTAGGTGCACTCCTCCAAGAATTACAAGAACGAATCGGGAGTCTTCAAGCAAATCAAGGGAGTATTCAAGTGAATCAACGGCCTAGTACATCATTTATGAAGGAACCCAAGATCTGCATGCCAGAAAAGTTTGATGGTGATCGCACAAAGTTCCGAGGATTCTTGCAACAAGTCAAATTGTACATGCGTATGCAGCCTGATTGATACCCTAATGATGCATCCAAGGTCGGTTTTATTGGAACCTTGGTCTATGGTCAAGCTTTATCATGGTTCGCCCCAATCTTGGAGAAGAATATGGCCGTACTTCATGACTATGAGGGGTTTCTTAGAGAGCTCATCGCCACATTTGGAGATGCAGACACAAGTCGAGTGGCGAAAACAAAACTTCGGAAGCTACGTCAAGGTAACCGCCCTGCCTCTACCTATGCATCAAAATTCAGGCAGTCGATATGTGACCTCACTTGGCACGAAGATTATTTTATAAGCCAATTTAGATGGGGCTTACGAGATGATGTGAAGGACCTTCTACTCACGATGCCAGAGGTGAAGACATTGAATGAATACATCAACCAAGCTATTCAATGTGATAACCGCCTTTTTGAAAGGAAACAAGAAAAACAAGTAGAAGGAAGACCTCACCAATGGAAACCTTTCCAACCCACTCCTAGAGATGAGTCTATGCCCGAACCTATGCAGATAGATGTAACTCGGTTCGAGCCTCTAACACCACAAGAGAAACAAAGAAGGAGGGACAACAAGTTATGCCTGTATTGTGGAAACCCTGGCCACATTGTAGTTAATTGTCCCAACAAGAGAACGAATTCCAAAGTCGCAACCACCCTTGTAGAGCAGGGAAACGAGGAAGTCCAGTTGTAAAAGAGACCATACAGTCGGACCATGATATAAGAAAGGGTCTCATCATTCCATCCACACCCGTAGAAACATGTCTTGCCCCTGTCAAGTTAATCATGTCTAAGAAGACCCTTTCCCTTATAGCTCTGGTAAATTCAGGAGCGTCCTCATGTTTCATTGATGAAGGACTCGTTAAGAAACATGGAATTCCAGTACTTCGGAAGAACAGACCAGTAGTAGCTGAAGTAGTAGATGGACGGCCTCTAGCATCAGGGAATATAACCATGGAAACCATACCATTAAGAGTACACCTTGGTGACCATGATTCACACATATATTTCAATGTAATATTGAGTCCAGTAAATATGGTTATCATCGGAATGTCGTGGTTAAAGAAACATAATCCAAAAATTAATTGGGAGAATAATAAAATCACCCGTCGAGATATCCAGAAGAACCCAAAATATGTTGGAGCCAAAGCCTTCATACAGGCAGTAAGGAAGGAACCGACATATATGATCTATGCCATACCAACTCAAGAGCCCAAGAAAGATGATTCAATGAAGCTACCTGACCAATACCAAGGGTTTGAAGATGTCTTTGAAAAAAAGAATGCAGATATGCTCCCGGAACATAGACCTTATGATTGTGCCATAGAACTTCAAGAGGGAGCACAACCACCCTTTGGGCCAATCTACAGACTATCCCCAGAGGAACTTCAAGAATTACGTAAGAATATTGATGAGAATCTAGCCAAGGGGTTTATCAAACACTCGAAGTCCCCTGCTGGAGCCCCTATCCTATTTGTAAAGAAGAAGGATGGAACTCTTCGAATGTGTGTGGACTATCGTGGTCTGAATAAAGTTACAATAAAGAATAGATATCCTCTACCACTTATATCAGAACTCTTGGAACGCCTCGGAAAAGCAAAGCTCTTCACTAAGATTGACCATCGAGGAGCATACAATCTTGTCAGGATCAGAGAAGGAGACGAATGGAAGACAGCACTCCGAACAAGGTATGGACACTTTGAATATGTAGTTATGCCATTCGGTCTCACCAATGCTCCAGCAGTCTTTCAACATATGATGAATGATATCTTTCGAGAGTATTTAGATGATTTCGTGGTAATATATCTTGATGATATCTTGATATTCTCCAAAAATCTAGAAGATCATGAATGTCATGTGAAGATAGTCCTAGAGAAACTAAGAGAAAAAGGGTTATATGAAAAATTGGAGAAGTGCTACTTCCATCAGACAGAAGTAGAGTTTTTAGGGTACATTGTATCAGAGAAAGGAATATTTATGGACCCTAAGAAGATCGAGACAATCCTTGATTGGCAACCACCTTCGTGTGTTCGAGATGTACAATGTTCTCTAGGGTTTGCCAATTTTTATAGGATATTCATCAGAGATTACTCCAAGATAGTGACACCTCTTACCAAGCTTACAGGGAACTCCAAATTCTCATGGACCAAAGAAGCAGAGAAGGCCTTTCAGACCTTGAAATCAGCATTCACTACCGCTCCAAATCTAGTTCATCCTGATTCTAGTAAGCCCTTCTTCCTTGAGACAGATGCATCAAACTTTGCTCTAGGGGCCATTCTTTCCCAATGTGGAGATGATGGACACCTACATCCAGTTGCATATCATTCAAGGAAGTTTTCCCCTCCAGAAATTAATTATGAAATTCATGATAAAGAACTTCTTGCCATAGTAGATGCGTTTGATACCTGGCGTCACCATCTAGAAGGAGCAGCTCATAAAGTCATTGTGTATTCAGATCACAAGAACCTAAAGTATTTTATGACCACCCGGATTCTCAATAGAAGGCAATCTCGATGGAGTAACTTTTTATCGAGGTTCGACTTTGTCATCACATACCGTCCAGGACGTCATCAATGTCAGTCAGATGCCCTGTCCAGAAGATCTTACCTTGCACCAAAGAAGGGTGAAGAGGCCTTTGATCAACAAGAGAGTGTATTACTCAAGCCTGAGCATCTCCAGCTAGCAGCTATCTCTTCAACCCATCCTGAAGATTCAGCCTTGAATCATTTGATTCGTGAGAATCTACCACAAGATGAATTATTTTGTAATGTTAAGCAAAAAACTCAAGAAGGAAAAGTCCAAGAAGTAAATGAATTCAAGGAAAAGGACGGGTTACTTTTCTATCAGAACCTATTGTATGTCCCTCCAGGAAAGCCCAGGATCCAAGTACTTCAACAACGTCATGACGACCTTGCAGCAGGACATTTTGGAGTAAATAAAACCATAGAAATCATATCCAGGGATTTTTGGTGGCCTCAAATGTGGAAGGAAGTCAAAGAATATATCCGAACTTGTGACACTTGCAATAGATCTAAGGCACCATGACATAAGCCTCATGGCCTCTTGCAGCCTTTACCTATTCCAGAAAGGCCATGGGCTTCATTATCTATGGATTTTATCACAAATCTACCAAAGTCAGATAAGTATGATGCCATTCTTGTTATTGTGGATAGATTCACCAAGATGGCACACTTCATTCCAACTACAAAGGCAATCACAGGTGCAGCCACTGCTAGACTCTTTCTTAGATACATCTTTAAGCTTCATGGATTGCCTCATGATATTGTCAGTGATCGAGGTCCACAATTCATATCTAGATTTTGGAACAGTCTTCGCAAGCTCCTTGGTGTTCAAGTTAAACTATCTGCAGCAAATCATCCATAGACTGATGGACAAACAGAACGGGTGAATCAAGTCCTAGAGCAATATCTCCGTTGCACTAGCAACTATCACCAAAACCATTGGTTTGAGTTGTTACCCTTTGTAGAGTTTGCCTATAACAATAGTATTCATGCATCTACTAAGCAAACTCCCTTCTTTGCGAACTATGGACAACATCCAAGGATGGATATACAACTGTCAAATCATGTCAAGAATCCAGCTGCCAGAGACAAGGCCCAGTACCTGATGGACATTCACAAAGAACTCAAGGAAGAAATCCATAAAGCTCAAGAACAATATAAGTACTATGCAGATCAACATCGTGTCCAGAATCCATCGTATCAAATTGGGGATAAAGTATGGTTACTCAGAAACAATTTGCGAACTTCAAGGCCCTGTTCAAAGTTAGATCATCAAAGATTTGGTCCATTTACCATCTTGGCCAAGATTAATCTAGTCACCTTCAAGCTCCAGCTACCAAGTACCATGAGAATACATCCAGTTTTCCATGTATCCATGTTGGAACCATATCAGATTTCACCATTGAGGGGGGAGAGACCTAGTCCTTCACCACCTATCAAGACTGATGATCATGAAGAATTTGAAGTCGAGCATGTCCTAGATTCCAGAATATCCCGGGGAAGATTGGAATACCTTATTCATTGGAAAGGGTATGACATCAGTGATCGTACTTGGGAACCTGCAGAAAACCTTCAGAGAGCACCAATCAAGGTTCGAGAATTCCATAAGAGAAATCCAACGAAGCCGAAACCAGATAACATGACTGCTCCTCGTGGAACTCGTCGCTTGAGGGGGAGGTGATGTCATGGACAAAGGAAACCATCCTGAACCTTAGATTCCATGTGAACCTTGTATCTCATGATTGGTTCAGAATTAGAAGAAACCAATGCTTCCATTGTGTCTGGAACGTGCCAAAACCCCAAGATCGATTGTCTATTTGCTGAATTCTGACATTCCGAGGTCCTGATTCAAGTCGATGACATCATGATGACATCATCAAGTCGCAACCGCCCTTTGGAACCGCCCTTGAAAACCTATATAAGGAGGGGTTGGCCACATTCATAATCAGTCTTGCCAATACCAGTCTTGGGAGCTCAAGAAGTCGTGACCGCCAAGTAAGTACTCTTCAAGTTCTAGTTCTAGTTCTTGTCTTGTTCCTTGTTCTAGTCTAGTTCTTGGACATACTATCTTGTCCCCTTGTAATCTCGTAGTACGAGATCCTGTCGAGTTCTTTCGTGTATCCAGTTCATCTCCCAGAAGGGAGTTCTTGTAATCCAGACATCTTGTCTCATACTTACTATCCCGGGTTGTGGGATCTCCTGTATCATCTCTAGTTGAGTTATTCATACCTATCAGTCCCGGGTTGTGGGACATCTTGTATTAGTCACGTATTCTTGTATCATTTCCCCTTCGTGGGTGATCTTGTAATCAGAAGTGTATTTCCGAAATCTTGTCTATTGTAGTCAGAGAGCACAATCTAGTGCTCCGCTGACAATATCTTCCAGAGGGTGTCACCTCTTATAGCACTCCATAATGATGCCAAGCAACCAATCACCTCACCCAAAAGCGCTTTCTTCCAATTGACCTATTCTTGTAGCAGTAGGATTTTTCCAAGAATCTGCCAAATCGAGATAGATTTAGGGCACGAGAAGAAAATGTGTCCCAAATCCTCAACACTACAATGACACCTCTTACACCATGGAGGAGCCTCACAAATTTTGTTAGCCTTTATATTGGTCCAGATTCCTCAATGGAGGATTTGCCACATAAGCACTCACTTTTTTATCTCGATGAGGGGTTGCCAGAGAGACATGAACTTTAGATTCCATCGCAAGCCCATCCAAGTAATGCACCACTTCTTATTAATCATGATATGATAGTCCAAATCTCCTTGATTCTAGGAATTTTGTTCAGGCTATTACTATTGTTCCATTTGAGACCTTCATGGCGGAGAGTGTCTTGCACGATAAGGAGACAAGTTTTTGAGTGTTCCTAGGTGGTGCATCTACTTTGTACTAGCACCCATTCTTTGAAGTTCACTCTAATTTGTGGGTCGATATCCTCAAATCTAATCCATTGGTCAGTTTCTTGGTTTTAGAGGTGTTTCCAATACTAGAAACCCTTGTTCTAGAGCTTTTCAACTTTTTAGAGATTCTAGGGTTCAATGCCTCTGATGCCCTTGGTAGGGAACCAAATCGAATCATTGTGTCTGATACCTGCCACCCACTTCCAATCTTCACTAATTCTGATGAACTATTTGAGAACCAAATCTAGAGGTGTTTCCAATACTAGAAACCCTTTTTCTAGAGCTTTTTAGCTCTTTGGAGATTCCAGGGTTCAACACCTCTGATGCCCTTGATAGGGAACCAAATCGAATCACTATGTCTGATACATGCCACCCACTTCGAATCTTCACTAATTCCAGCTCTTCCATAGAGAGCAAACTAGACTGGAGCCTTTAGGAGACATTGAAAAAGGGGAGAAGAGAAGGGTGAGAAGTTCCAAGTTCTTCCAACCTGGGTAACCCACAAGCATAATAGGACTCTTATGCCTGAAGATAAGCTTGGACCAAGAGGCCTCACTATTGCACCAAGCTTTAATAAGCCATTTAGCAGCCAACTTGTTCGCCATGCTCTAAATGTTCATAATGCCTACACCCCCATGATCCTTATGGCTAATACAAGTAGTCCATTTAATTTTGGGGACACCACTTCTGTTGGGGTCACCCATCCAAAGAAAGTTTCTACAATTTCTTTCCAATTTGATTATCTCTTGAACCCTCGGTCTCTAGCAAGAGAGAAAGTAGATAGTTGATGAGATAAGGAATGTATTGATTACCATGGTGCGCCCCACTAGGTTGAACTACATATCTTTCTAGTAGGCCAGTTTATTATCGAGTTTAGAGAGGACCCAATTCCATCGTTGGTTCGTTGAAATGCCAAATCCATAAGAATACCCAATAGGAGGAAGATTTGTCCCTTGGGTATCATTTGACAGCCCTGGTCAACCAAGACTCTGGGCAGAGGTCTAGTAATGGCATTGAAAGCACATAGCGTGAGCCACTTCTGCTATATATATGTTCTTCCTCTCTGCCACCCCATTTTGTTGACGTGTATGTTGATATATTTTGGTATAGTGATGTGTTTGAATAGACTTAGGATTGTTGGGGCACTTTTGTCCCTCTTTCAGAGGTTTTTTCCCTAGCTTGTATATATGTCTATAACCCTAATGGGTCACTATCTTTTGTACATTCATTTGGTAGTACATTTAGTATTGTATGTTGTCCTCAAGCTTCTTCTTCTTCATTCTATTATTTGTGTGCTTCCTTAGACCTCAAACTCCAACAATTGGTATTAGAGTAGGTTGCCACTTTATCTTGGGAATCATCAAAATCCCTCCGATCACAATCTCAAAATTGCATAAAAATTGGTGAGCATTCTCAAGGTCATTAGTAGCTCAAAATATCTTCATTGTGTCATGTCGAAATTTTGATATGGGCTCATTTTGGCCTTTGAATGCACCATTGTAGCACCTATACAGGCAATTTTGTCCTTCTATGTGAAACATATGGACATTTTTTGGTTCTCTAGTATAAGCGCTTCGAAGTTTTCCACATGTTTAGTAGAGCTCCACAAGGTGGTTTTGTTCAACTTTTTGACATACAATCACTTTTTTTTATCAAGGTATTTAGTGAATGGCCATGGTGAAAGCAATGATGTATTTTGTATGTTGGCTATTTAGGAGAAGTTGGATGATACCAATTACCCATTATGGTTATATATGATGCATCATGTATTGGTAGAGAAATAATTAATGAATATTGTGCAAGGTATTGGAAAATGCCCTACTTCACCTGCAAATACAATTATTGAAGGTGATGTGGATCGCATTGAAGATGATGATCTTCATATTCCTATTCATGTTGTTGTTCCTACAACATCTACTATAGAGCAACTTTTTTGGGATGGTAGTGATACTCAGCCACATGCATTGTTATACTTCTCTATCAAACGGGCCATTACCCTTCATAATTGCTCTTGCAAGATAGCAAAGGATTCTTAGGATACACTTACCACTTTATATCAGGCAAGAAATGAGGCTCGTATTGCTTACCTTGAAAAATAGTCAGAAGTGAGCATATGAATGAAGGAGATTCTATGGATAGTTTTTTGACAAAGATCAAAGATTTGAAGGAACAATTGATTTTCGCTAATGAAGTCTTATCAGATAGTTCACTTGTGGAAACTATTCTTAATGCTCTTCCAAATTCATATCAATGTTTTGCTTCTATTCTTTGATTGATGATGGTGAAAGGCAATTCAAATGCCTTAATATTTGAGGAGTTAGACTCTGTTTTGTTGCATGAAGCACAGTAGAGGAAAAATAGTTCTATTGTGCATGTTGCATATCAAGATTTCTTAGCTAGTCAAAAGGCATGGAGCTTATCTACTAGTAAGCAAAAATCTATTAATGTTGTAGAGTCGAAGAAGGAAGACAAAGATGAGAAGAAAACAAAAAAGAAAAACCAATTTTGCAAATATTGTAAAGGAAATGACCATGTCATAAAGATTTGTCCAAAACTGGCTACAAAAGAGGCAAAGAAGAAATAGGTTGGAATTGTTGTTGCAGATGCCTCTACACCTAAGACAGAGTTTGCTAATATTGTGTAGAAATGGGTGTTTCACTATTGTTTGCCACTATGACTCATCGTCTCATGAACAGTGTATGTCTATAGTAGGCTCATATTTTTGGTACTTTGATACTCGGGAAACCAAACATATTACCCCATATTGCAGTTTCTTTAGTTCACTTGATGTTGTTACTACAAGGAATAATATCACATGCATCAAAAAATCCTCTTATCCTAAAATGGGAGTTGGTAAGATCATTCTGACTATTGATTTATCAGATGCTTTGTTCTTTCACATTGTTAGATACGTTTTTTGTGCCAAGGATCAAGCAAAATCTATTGTGAGTTTCATTATTAGCCCAGATTGACTTGGTTGTCAAATTTGTTGATAATAGATGTAT
This sequence comes from Ceratopteris richardii, assembly GCA_020310875.1. Lineage (NCBI taxonomy): Eukaryota > Viridiplantae > Streptophyta > Polypodiopsida > Polypodiales > Pteridaceae > Ceratopteris > Ceratopteris richardii. The sequence continues at coordinate 74,509,750 of CM035411.1, forward strand.
AGTTCATGATGTCTCAAATGGAAATGTTATTATTACTTCTAGCATTTTATTTCATGGGCTATATAAGCCCATAGACTATGCAAAATCTATGAATGATTCAGCATGTGCACTACAAGATTCTTAGGCTATCTCATATGAAAAGCTTTGGCATGCATGCTTTGATCATCTCAATTATGCTAGTTTTCCATGCATCTAGAAATCTAATATGGTGTCCTCTCTACCCAAACTTAAGGAACCTTGTAAAAGTGTCTATGAAGGCTATATTTTGGGCAAAATGCACTGTTCTTCTTTTCCTAAAGATGGTTCAGTTAGAGCAGCTCATAAATTGTAGCTTGTTCATAGTGATGTCTGTGGTCCTATGTAGACACCTTCTTTTGGGAACTATCTTTACTTCTTTACTTTGATTTTTCTAGGCATGCATGGGTGTATCCACTGAAAAAATGTTTGAAGTATTTATGTCATTCAAAACATTTCTAGTTATGACCAAAAATCTTTTAGTAAATGAATTGGCCACCCTCTGTTCTTATTGAGTGGGGTATACATTTCTTTTGATTTTAATGCATTTTTGGCTTAACATGGATAAAACATCTCTTAGCCTTCTGTTATCTAGAATGACTAAACTAAAGGGTTCTTGGATGGTAGTTCACAGAATTGATCGGCAAACTATTAACTTTCCCACTTCTTCTTATATACCAAATTATCTAGACATGTTTGCTCTCTTTCTAACAAAATCTTATATATCACTTACAAAAATAGATTCTTGCAACATTCTTCACTATTCTGATACTTCCAATAATTTATTTACTAGTTATCACTTAACGCTTAACACGTTCACTCTTAGCACATAAGATTAACAAGCATAAATCCTCATGCACTATCATACTCACTTATAACAATAAACAACATTAACAATCTTAAACTTCAAAATAACTTTGCATTTTGTCAAACTAATATAGTACTTAATCAAGTATAGTAATCAGACTTAAGAACATAATTAACAATTGATAATCACTGAATATCAAACAAGATTTATGGCAACTTGTCAGCACTTTGATCCTCCTATGTTGAACAGGTCCCTTCGGACTCATCATGCCAGACTCTCATCCATGCGACATTTCTTTGTATTTGTTGATATATTTAGGTAGTGATGTGTGTGAACACACTAGGACCACCAGGGCACTTTTTTCCCTCTTTAGGAGGTTTTTTTTCCCCTCGATTGTATATACGCCTGTTGCCCTAATGGGCTACTTATCTTTGTACATTCTCTCTTAATACATTCAGTATTGTGTGTTGTGCTCCAAGCTTCTTCTCCTTCCTTGTGTTATTCACGTGCTTTTGCAGACATCTATCTCCAACAATTGGTATTAGAGCAGGTCGTCGCTTCATCTAGGGCACCTTCGACACTCCTCCAGTTACAGTCTCAGAATCGCACAAATTTTGGTGAGCGTACTCAACATGTTTTCAAGATCTAAACTGCTTCGCTTTGTGGTGCGGAAAACATGATCTGAGCTCGTTTCGGCCTTCGAATGCACTATCGCAGTGCTTGTGTAGGCTATTTTGTCTTTTTGTGCCAAAGCTATATACTAGTTTCTGTTCGCCACTATAAGCGTCTCAAAGTTTGGTACACGTCTAGCACAATTCATCTGGGTAATTTTGTTCAACTTTTTGAGATACAGTCAATTTTCTACATTAAGGTATTTTAGTCACCGGTCATGGCTGAAAGCAAAGATGTATTTTGTATGTTGGCTGTTGAGGATAAGTTGGATGGTACCAACTACCCGTTATGGGCTTATATGATGCGACATGTATTGGTTGCAAAAGGACTGTGGAACATTGTGCAGGGTGTTGAAAAACATCCTATCACACCTACAACTATTACAACTGCAGGTATAGAAGCTGATGCAAAAGGTGTCGAAGATGATGATATTCTGCATATTCCTGTTCGTGCTACGGTTTCTGTTGTGCCTACTGTAGAGCAAATTTGTTGGGATAGCAGACATGCCCAGGGACATGTATTGATAGCTTTGTCTCTCAAACGTGCCATTATTCCTCACATTTGCTCTTGCAAAATAGCTAAGGATGCTTGGGATAGACTTACCACATTGTACCAAGCTAGGAATGAGGCTCCTGTTGCTTACCTCCGAAAACAGCTGGAGAGTGAGCACATGAATGAAGGTGATTCTATGGACAGTTTTCTAACAAAGATCAAAGACTTGAAGGAACAGTTGATTTTTGTTGATGAGGTTATACCAGGTAGCTCACTTGTGCAAACCGTTCTGAATGGTCTTCTTGATTCATATCAGAGTTTTGCTTCTACTCTTCGGTTAATGATGAAAGGCAATCCAAATACCTTGTCATTTGAGGAGTTAGTCTCTATTCTATTGCAGGAAGATCAGTCCAGGAAGAACAGGTCCATTATGTATTTTGCAGATCAAGCTTTCCTGGCTAGTCAGAAGGGCAAAGGAAAATGGAGCTCTTCAACTAGTAAGCAGAAATCTGCAAATGCTGCACATTCGAAGAAGGAAGATAAAGATGAGAAGAAATCAGAAAAGCAAAAATTGTTTTGCAAGTACTATAAAGGGAATGATCATGTCATAAAGAACTATCCAAACCTAGCTTCTAAAGAGGAAAAGAAGAAATATGCTTGAATGATTGTTGCAGAGGCCTCTACACCAAAAACAGAGTCTGCTAATCGCAACGTAGTTTCTTCTCTTGACTCGAGCGTACCCGTACAAGGAATATTGTTACATGCACCAACAACTCCTCTTATCCTGTTATGGAAGTTGGTAAGATCATTTTGACTACTGCTGATGGTAGTTCTTTCACTTTCTCAGATGCTTTATTTGTGCCAGGGATCAAGAAGAACATGTTATCAATTTCTGCATTAGCCAAGATTGTCTTGGTTGTGACATTTGTTGATGACAGTTGTATAGTTCATGATCTATCAAATGGTGATGTGATTATTGTTTCTGGCATTTTATGTCGTGGGTTGTATAAGCTCATAGACTATGAAAGATCTATGAATGATTCAGCATGTGTAGTACATGATTCTCAGGCTATGTCAGATGCAAAGCTTTGGCATGCATGCTTTGGTCATCTGAATTTTGCTACTTTGCTACGCCTGCAGAAATCTAAAATGGTGTCCTCTTTGCCCAAACTTTAGGCACCTGGAAAACATGCTTGTGAAGGCTGTATTTTGGGAAAAATGTAGCGTTCCGCATTTCCAGAAGATGGTTCAGTTCGGGCTACTCTAAAATTGTAGCTTGTACATAGTGATGTCTATGGTCCTATGCAGATACCTTCTTTTGGAAATTATCTTTACTTTGTGACTTTCATTGATGATTTTTCAAGTTCTTTTGGAAATTATCTTTACTTTGTGACTTTCATTGATGATTTTTCCAGGCATGCATGGTTATACCCATTGAAGGCAAAGTCTGAAGTGTTCATGTGCTTCAAATAGTTTTTGGTTTTGTCTAAAAATCTGTCAGCATGTAAAATGGGCGCCCTCCATTTCGATCGAGGGGGGGAATATATGTCTTCTGATTTTAATGCATTTCTGGCTCAACGTGGGATTAAACACCAGTGTATAGTGCCGTATACACCTCAATAGAATGGATTTGCTGAACGAAAGAACAGGTCACTCATGGAGATGGTGAGGTGTATGGTCAAGAGTCAGGCTTTACCACATAGTTTCTAGCTTGAGGTTGTCATGTGTGCAACATATGTACTAAACACATGTCCCACTAAAGCGCCACAGTCTATCACTCCATATGAGGCTTGGCATGATCGCAAGCCATCTCTTGCTCATATGTGTGTTTTTGGTTGTTTGGCATATGCATTAGTGCATGAACAACATCATAGACAATTAGATGATAAAGGAATAAAATGTATTTTTGTTGGGTACAATTCTGAAAGTAAAGGCTATCATTTGTATGATCCACATACTAAACGCATTGTGGTTAGCCGTGATGTTGTTTTTGCGGAAGATGCTATTCAACCATTGCTTTCATGTACTAAGGAGACATCTGTTAGCTCCAAAGACATGTATGATACTTTGATGCCTCTTTTTACAGGTGGATAGTCTAGTGTTGGTCCCAATGAGGCAACTTCTTAGCCTTTGCAGGTTTCATGTGATGATGCAGATCATTCCATTTATGATGCAGATTTACATAATGCACTAGTTGATGAGAGAGCTGATATTGAGCAGGCAAAAACTATGCCAAAATGGTTGGTGCAGACTTTGCATGATAGCAAATTAGATGCACCTTTGTCATATCATACTCATTCAGGCTCTCATAGTGCCTCTTTTGCATCAGATTGCTATGATATGGATGCATCTAGTCTTTGTGATGAGAATGAGCCTATTTCGTTTGATGAAGCACAAAATTTAGAAAATTGGATGGCTGCTATGCAATCTGAATATGATGCTATAATGAAGAATGGTACTTGGTCTTTATGTGACTTGCCTCCTGGCAAGAAGGCCATTGGGACTAAGTGGGTATACAAGCTGAAGCGTAAGCCTGATGGTACAGTTGACAGGTATAAGGCTAGACTTGTTGCAAAGGGTTATGCATAGGAAAGAGGCATTGATTTTGATGAGACCTTTTCACCTACTTGCCGAATGCTACTGTCCATAGCATTTGTGCACTTGCAGCTCATCATGGTTGGAATGTACATCAGTTGGACATTAAAACAACATTTTTGAATGGTGACTTGCATGAAGAAGTGTATGTTTTTCGACCCCATGGCTTTGTGCAAAAAGGGCTTTGTGAAAACCAGGTGTGCAGGCTAAAGAAGGCATTATACGGTTTAAAGCAAGCACCACGTGCTTGGTATGAGAAGATACATGCCTATCTGATTGCACATGGTTTTGAGAACAGTCCAACTGAAAGCACCTTATATGTTAAGTGTGCTATTGATGTGCTTCTGATCATTGTTGTCTATGTTGATGACATGCTGCTCACTGGTCCTATTGAGAAGCATATTGTTGATTTTAAGGCTGATTTGCATGCCTCATTTGAGATGTCTCATTTTGGGCATTTGCATCACTATTTGGGCATTTAGTTTATGCAAGTTGATGGTGGAATGGCTTTATGTCAAATGAAATATATTGACACATTATTGTAGCCTTTTGGCCTTGAAGACTATAAGCCTATTGCCATTCCTCTGGAGACAGGTTTACGATTGAGTCTTCATGATGCTGGAGATGCATTTGATGTTGTTCCCTATCAGCAGGCTGTTGGATGTTTGATTTACTTATGCATTACTCAGCCAGATATTCAGTTTGTTGTCTCATAGATGAGCAGGTTTATGCATTGCCCAGGAGTCAAGCATTGGCATGCCGTTAAGCGCATCTTTCGCTACTTCATTGGTACTTGGCTACTTGGGTTGTTTTATCACAAGGGGGGATCACTACAACCAAATTTTCATGCTTTTTTTTACTCTGATTGGGATGGTTGCTATGACACTCGTGTGTCCACTAGTGGCTTTTGCTTCATGCTTGGTAGCTCATGTATATCTTGGTTGAGCAAGAAGTAGCCTACTGTGGCCACTTCTAGTTGTGAGGATGAGTATAGGGCAGCTTTCACAATGACTATTGAGTGTGTGGCTCACACGCCGTATGGCTAATTTGGGTGTTGGTTAGTCTTCTGCCACCACCATCTTCACTGACAGTCAGAGCACATTGGGAGCTGCGAGGAACCCTATGTTCCATGCTCGCACTAAGCACACTGAGGTACATTATCACTATGTCAGGGAGAGGTTCTCTGCTGGGGAGATCAGCTTGGAATATGTGGCCACGCAGGAGAACATTGCAGACGTTTTCACGAAGGATCTGCCTAGGGAGAAGTTTGAAGCTTTCTGCAAAGCTTTGGGCTTACTTCCTTTTGTGGAGTGATTTCCACATAGCTTGGCACTTCCTTATACATGAGTGCCAGCTCCTTGTTCACCGCATCACTCCCAGGGGGAATTTGTTGATATATTTAGGTAGTGATGTGTGTAAACACACTAGGACCATCGGGGCACTTTTTTCCCTCTTTAGGAGGTTTTTTTCCTCAGGCTTGTATATACATTCCCTAATGGGCTGCTTATCTTTGTACATTCTCTAGTAATACATTCAGTATTGTGTGTTGTGCTCCAAGCTTCTCCTCCTTCCTTGTGTTATTCGCGTGCTTCCGCAAATGTCTATCTCCACCAGTATTAACGCTTTGAAAGATTACAATGCGGGAGATGATTACAACACTTCACAAAAATGGTTTAGAAAAATTATATATGTTTTAACAAATAATTACACTATTGTCCTAACACTGGCATGCACATTGGATCGGAATCCTAAGGAAAAAAAAATGATCTATTAATCCTTGTAGAGAAAGAGTATAGGCTTCCTCAAAACTGCACGTTATCTTCTTCCATAATACCTTTAGCAACTTCTCAATCGTATTTACATCGAGTAATTGTGCTTTTGAACTAGATGAACTGGTTGTAGCTACCTGATCAAGAATAATTTTACTCAATCCACCAAAAATTATCCCTATAGATAAAGAATTATTCTTTAACACTGCTCTACATGGGACTTTAGTTTGTTCTGCATCCTGTTCAACCTTCTTCATTTTCTCATTTTGATTGCTTAATAAGTTCTCCATCCAGTGTATTTGTTATGCTTGAAAATTAGTCATTTTGAAATACATTTGCCTTTCTTTTTGTGTTGCATCCAACTCTTTCTTCAATTGTATGGTAACACCTATCTCTCTGGTCAATGCTTGAGCCTTGGTAAAAAGTTCCCCCTTTGTAGCTGGCAGCTCAATTTCCCACTAGACAACTTTATTAGTGATTTTTGTACAAGCATTCTCCAGCACAACAACCTTTTCGGTTTGCTCTTCTAATACGGAACTTATTTTTGTCAGGGGGTCATTCTTCTCAGCTAACTCTCGTCACAAACCTACCAATTCAGTATCTTTCTCTAGCAATTGTTGCTACAACCACAACTCCTTAGTTGTGAGTCTCATAACTTCCTCATAGAAAGGGGCTATGTCCACTTTTGACAATCTCTAATTTAACTTGAAAATCCTTTTGCATATTTTGTTTCTTTGCTTCCATATTGGTTTGGATTTGACATGTAGCCTTTATCAAATACTAGCCTACTTCTATAATATTGGTAATGAAAAATTGGGACCAATCCCCAATTGGAGGAAGGACCTCGCTAGAATAGATGATGTTGCTGATGAACAGAGTGCTATTCCTTCATTAATAGGTTGGTCAAAGGTGATTGGTGGAGGTGAATAATCAAGGGAATCTAGTGGATTGATTTCCTTGGACTCATCATTAACAGGGTCAGCCTCTAATGATATAATTGGACTAGATGGCAGAGTAGGAATTGCAAGTTGAAGGAGGGTTGAGGGCTCTACGGTTAAGGAGATTTCCTTCACTTCAATCATAGAAAATTCAATGGCCTTTTCAAGAACTGGCTGCTCTAATAGTCAAGTACCTTCTTCAGTGGAGAACTTGTAAGAAATTTCGGGAGCAAATTATCATCCATCTATAGCGAGATGGAAGCTTGATCAACAACATCAGTGATCTTAACCACACCATCGCCATCAAATGTAGAAAGAATTTTTTCTACTTCTGCTACAACTAGAACCACCTTTGGCATGACCACGATTTTGGTATCAGCTTGAGCAAAATAAGAGATCGAAGCCGTAGTGTTTGTTATAGCAACACGCCTTTGTTTTTGAGAAAAACACATTAGCATAGAATCTTCTTCTTCTTCATCATCCACCATATGGGATGAGACTACGAAAGCAAGACTGATAGGGAGGATTGAGGCAAGAACTTCAGAAGGTGGATCAGGGAGAAGCAGGGAGAATATGTGTGTTCGAGCAAGACAATCATAAATTGATGATTACAAAGAGGATTGAAGAATGAAGAATGAAGAAAAGGAGAAAGAATGAAGCATAAAGTGAAGAGAAGGTTCAGAGAGAGAGAGATGGTTTGCAAACTCATGTATATTAACCTTGTAAATAGCTCATATACACTTTGTAATAGTGACAAATCTTGATATATATGCCTATATATACTTGCATATAGATGTGTCATATAGGAGGGAAGAAATATAGATGAAGAGAGGATGAGTAGATGATGTATAAGTCAGTATGAGTATGAGAATTATCCATCAAATGTATTTTCAAGAGAATAGAAGTTGTTTCTGCGAATTGTGCCTTGGTTTTTCTCCAATTTCTCCTTCTCTGTTTACCCAATTGAGAAATCCTTTTGTACATGTCTAAGTCCATAGTTGATGCATCTATGATCAAGATTTGAGAGTCTAATTGTAATCAACCTGAGAGAATTTTTGAGTAGGAATATTCATATGTGTAAAAGTGATGAGAGACTTCTGAAAGAGGTGCAACCTTGATGGTCAAAGTCAGATCTCATTGTAGAGTGTAAAGTTTTACACAAATGAGCATTCAAAATCTAAGCTCGAAATTTTCTAAAAGCATTTGATTAAACGGGTTGTAGATTGAGAGAACTAAATGTTTAAAGTTGCATATGTAAAAGTCGCTTGCAGAGAAAGCCTGTTTCAGACATAGGTTTACTTATTGAAGTAAATCTAAAGTTTTGTAAGTTCTTTTCAAGAACTTTACTTGAAATAGTTGTGCACACATTAGAGTGTTGTGTCAAAGTTTCATAGAAAACTTTAATCATGTCATTAGTCAATGAGCGAGTTTTGTGAAGCAGACTTTCTTGAGTGAAGCCATGTCTCACAAACAATTTAAGTATTCATAAATTGGTAAAGACCTCCAAAATTGGTGAAGGTTTTGAGCTATGTTTGACAAAGGGATATTCTAAACTCAAGTATAGCTTGTGTTTTGGAGATTAATCATCTCCATCAGTGATATTAGAGTAGGTTCTATCAAAATTGAAGGAAAGAGGGAACCCGACTGTTGTAAACATATAAAATTCAACATCTAAAGACTCAAAAATATAAATTTTGAAGGAAAGGCTAAAGGAAGGCACACGATAGCAATCAAGAGGGTTAGAAGGAGTAAATTTCTAAGCAAAGGTACACTCATTACTCATAAGGTTGAAGGTTTGATAGTACAGGTAAAGAAAGAATCGGAGATAATCTTCAAATTGAGAAATTGGATAGAGAGAACTATCCAACTTGGTCCATGAGGATGGAAGCTCATCTCATGAGGAAAGATCTGATGGGATACAACATAGTAGAAGAAGAAAAGCTAGAATACAAAGATCCTAGTATTCAAACTAGAGAGGAGCTTACAGATTTGAAGGTTTGGATGAAGAAGGATGCTCAAGCAAGGAGGAATAAGAAAGGGATATCCACTGTCACCTATTGCTATATGTTGACTAGAACCAAACTAACTAGTTCGAGGACATGGGACTCATTTGAGTCCACTCACATGATTTTAGGATATGGGATTCATTAGAGTCTACCTGTATATTCCATTACATACATATGGAATATATGTTTGGTTTAGTGTAGGTATGACACCATGGATTGGAAGAAGGTTCCACTGGTATGGGACAGTGGAAACGACTTCCCTTTGAGCACTCTTCTTCTATGGCTAGGGAGAAAAGGACTCATCATTCATGGCATCATGTCTTACTAGATCAGAGGAGAGTAGACATCTCCTTAGGATTGGGAGTTATCCTTCATAGTTTAGGGAAGATTTATTCTTCCAGTAGAGAATGTGATACTCGAAAATGTAATTGAAATGTTTGTAATGGTAGAAGAAAGTGCTCGGACTCCCCTAAACCCATGTACTCTATGTACATGGTCATCTCTGTGTGTGTTGTTTCCCCATATCCTTCCCCTTAAGAATTCTCATATGAGATCATCTCAAAGGTGGGAAACTGTCTAAGTGGTGCCTACTATCTCCCATGTACACTCAATTTCCGAACTATCACTCCCATAACATATAATATCATCAAAATGACCTGAGTCCATATGATGTATCCTCCTTGGAGCACTAGTATGCAAAGCAAGTGTAAGAGTGCCAAGATTATAGGCTTCTCCATATCATAATGGAGATAATAAACCATATAATCCTCTAAAATATAGAACAAAGTCCCATAACAAGTGACTTCAAACCCATCTAAGAATAAATGATGGATTTCCCTCATACTACTCTAGGTCATCCGTATCAGGGCTATACTAACGTTGTTGATACCGATGGTCATTTGGTCATCGGTATAGCCATTAGAAATAAATAGCTGGTATAGGCATCGAAAAATAACAGGTGCTAGTACATGCATCTATATAAGTGTCGAGACGAGCAGTGCTAGTTTCCTAGAAATAGCAATGCTCATACTAATGCTTACACTGATGATCATACCGACAGTGTGTTTTAACCACATGTGAGTGCAAAAGTTCAACATTTGCTTGCATTTTGAACTTAGTTCTGCTACTATCGAGTTTCCATGCACAATTGCATTGTGAGCATATTGTGTGCACACACACACCTCTCTCTTTCTCTAGATCTCAAATTTTGGTAAGTATTGCACATACTCTTGCACCCTTTCTCTTTCTTTGTGTTCTCTTTTCTAATTTCTCTTCTCCTTACTTTTGCAAGAGCTTTTTGGCATCGATTATTTGGAATTCAACGGAGGATGTTAAGTGTACTCTCATGACAATGATACAAAGAATTACATCGATGTAAGTGATTGTTTTTGTTCTCTATTGACATAGATTGAAAGAGAGAGAGACAGATGAAAGTGAGAGAGAGAGAGAGAAAGAGAGAGATCTAGAGAAATATAAAGAGAGAGAGAAAGAGAGAGATGAGAGAGAGAGAGATACATACACACTCACATACATATTACATACACATATATGCATACACACACATATGCATACTCACATGCATATGCATACATACATACACACACATATGCATTCATACATACACACACATATGAATGCACACATATTCATATATATATACACACATTTATACACACATGCATATGCATACATACATACACACACATATGCATACACACATATACATACATACATGTACACATGCACACACACTTATATATACATATGCATACATACATTCACACACATATGTACACACACTCACACACACACTCACATATACATACACATTCATATGCATACACATACATAATACATGTACACACATATATATATACATATGCATACATACATATACACACATATGCATACACACATATACATACATACATGTACACACACACACGTATACATACACACATGCATATACATACATACATATATACATACACATATGCATACACATACTCACATACATATTACATACACACATGTATATTCATGCATATGCATGCATGCATTCATATATACATATACATACACACTCACATATATATACACACTCACTCATATATATACATACACACTCACATGCATATACATACACACACACACATATGCATACTCACATGCATATGCATACATACATACACACACATATGCATACACATATATACATACATGTACGCACACACATACATACACACATGCATATGCATACATACACATAGATATGCATACACATACTCACATGCATATTACATACACACATGCATATTCATGCATATGCATATACATACACACACACATCCATACTCACACACATATGCATATTCACATGCATATGCATACATACATACACACATATGCATACACACATATGCATACACACATATACATACATACATGTACATACATACATGTACATACATACATGTACATACATGTACATACATACATGTACATACATGTACATACATACATGTACATACACACACATATACATACACATGCATATGCATACATACACTCACACACATATGCATACACATACTCACATACATATTACATACACACATGCATATGCATAAATACCCTACACACACATATGCATACACATACTCATATATGTAAAAATAGAGAAAAAATTAGAATGTGTAAATATTCTAATTAAATGTATGTAAACATTAGTGGAAAAATCAAAATATGTAAAAAATGTATAACTAAATATATGAAAAATAGATCTATAAATTTTTTAGGGTTTATATATATATATATATCTATATATATATATATATATATATGTGTGTGTGTGTGTGTGTGTGTGTGTGTGTGCGTGTGTGTGTGTCTGTGTATGTATGTATGTATGTATGTATACACACACACACACACACACACACACACATATATATATATATATATATATATATATATATATATATATATATATATATATATATATATATATATATATATATATATATATATATATATATATATATATGTATGTATATGTGTGTGTGTGTATGTATGTGTGTGTATATATATATATATAAAATTAAATATATAGAAAATTGAATTTTTGGGTTTTTACATACAAACACATCCTAAATAAAGTGGTCATGTTCAGTTAATTCTCATGTACACACACACACATACATATACATACACACATGCATATGCATACATACATACACACATATGCATACTCACATGCATATGCATACTTACATACACACACATATGCATACAGACATACATATGCATGCATTCATATATACATATACATACACACTCAAATATATATAAACACTCACTCACATACATATGCATACACACTCACATACATATTACATACGCACATGGGATTAGATGGCATCTTCATATACACCTTGGGTTGCTCATGACCATGATCGCACCAAGATATATTGTGTATGTGATGGAGCTCCGATGATGGATGCGGCTAGAAAGTCAATGTTTCAGCACATATGACAGCTTTGCTCCATAAAGTTTGGACATTTTGTCATGTTGAAATGGAGTGAATAGCAAAAGATTTCAAAAATTATATCACAGAGTCGATCTATCAAGAGTACTGGCTAGCAACTAGGCATCCTACTGTCATCTCAGAGTGGATTCAACACATGTCATGTGAGGTGATGTCGTGATGCTTTCAGAGCAGGCTTATCGAAGCCTATATGGTTAGATGCTGAGGAGTGGGAACTGATTCAGGATGAGAAGCAACATACTCCTCACCAATATCATGAGTAGCGAGATGCGGAAGCCACACATTTAGATAGAGTCAGATCATCACATTTGGGTAGCGACAGATGTGACATTGTGCATTAGGAGTTTGTAAGTATCATTTTGATTATTGAATTTGCTTGTGTTAAACAAGTCATGTATTTTCATCTAACATTTTGCATATTTATTGCAGGAGTTGGCATTGGGTCTTACTTCGACATGAATCGAGGATGCTTATGGATATCGTCATGGATTGGTTGCACTATTGGAGGACTTCGAGGGACGCAATGTGATCATCTCATGGGAGCATCCACAATAGTGATCTTATAAACTTGGTTTGGTGTTTTTAGTTGTTGTTTATAAATATCATGTCAATTTGTCTCATTTCACGCATATGCATTGTTGCAAGATTGTAGGTATAAAGGTTTTGATTCCTCAAGGCATATGTATGGCAGTGTTTTGCCACAATTTGTATTACACTCAGATATGTCAATGTTGCACCATAATTTTGTATTCAGTTCCTATATGGTAGTGCTTTGCCACATTTTGTATTTGGCTCATATTTATAAATGGTTTGCCACACCTTTGTACATGATTCATTCATGGAATATGCATGCCTTTATCACACTTTTGTACATGGTTCATGGTTCATTCTGCTCATCTCTTTTGTGTCTAATAGTGTTTTGTTTTATCAAAGTGTGTTTTGGTTGCGAGTCATCCAAATATTAGATCAGTAACCACTAGAGTACATGTTATATATACTCAGGCTTTTTGGGTAGAGTGTATTGCCTTTTGCTACAAAATAGTATGGCAATGTTACTGCAACAAGAGACAACACACTCTGTCTAAAAAAAATTTTACACATTTGATCATTGGTATAAGCATCGATATTTTGAGCCAAATATCGATGCTTATATTGACGTTTATACCGACGACCATACCGATGCTCATACTGGCGATATAGTACCAGCAAGCATACCAACTCTTATAACGACATCAAGCAAAAAATAGTGTCGTGTATTTGCACCAGTATAAGGATTGGGATGCCCCTAATATAATGTAGTGTATATATAGGTGTGTGTGTGTATATATATGTGTGTGTGTGTGTGTGTGTGTGTTTTTTTGCTTATTTTGCACACTTCCTTTATTTTGCACACTTAGGAAAATGATGCCTTGCCTTAGGAAAATGATGCCTTTCTGAGGCAAAGGTTTGAAAATTTTTATCTTCTCTTGCCTTCTCACAGCATTTCACGCAAGTATGTGGGTTCTTGCAGTTGTATTCTTTCCCTAGTCATATACATTTGGGGTTTTTTATTGATATGATTTAAGAGTCGTTTTTGGGGTTTTCACACGTTTCAAGCACATTCGTATAGTACGACATCGATCATAACCCTTAGAAAGTCTGAGGTATGACACCTTGCACTACTTTTTAGGAAGTTGCGATGCTAAAAATCATATGAAAGTACAGCCTGAGGAAGAGAGGCAAGTAGAGAAAGAGTGGGGTAAGATCCCTTAGCAAAGCTGTAGTGAAACTCAAGGTCATCAAATAATAATTCAAGAAGCTAGAAGGAACCAAGATAAATCTCAAGAATTAGTGAACCAAGAAAAAAATTAATCGCAGTTTTAAAACTTGTTATCTAAATTGATATCATAACACACTTGCTCCCATTTATAGGAAGTGCCAATTTTCAAAATTCACCAATGGAACTCATAATCAAACTATGAATAAAGAACTTTGTTCATAATATTACTCTCTTTTGTTACGATCTTCACATCACTTATCTCTTTGACAACATTCCAATGTGCAAGTATGCATCCGACCTTTGAATGCAAGTTTTTTTAGCTTTATGAACAATTAATTTGAAACCTTGGAAACCCTATGAACATGTTTTATTTCGTGTCAAATATTCCGATTTAGTTTTTTTTTAGGAGCCCATTAAATTTCATCACGACTAAATTAACGCTTTTTTTAGTTAAAAGTACTATCTTTAATAATTTAGATGTCTCTCTCCATAGATTTTCTTTCTTTTTGAAGTGGATTCTTATGCTTATCCCTTCTTGTTGTCTAGAGATCCATAAATTTATGTTATACTAACGACTTTTGACATTCCAATGTTAAGACAACATGTGTATCATGATTTCTAAGAGCTTTTGCCTTCACTAAAAATATTAACATGACCTCACCCTTGTTTTCCGAAACTTCCTAAATTAGATGTCCTTCTGGATAAAGATGATGGACAGCCATAATTTGGAATCAAATGGATTTTTGCCGTCCCCCTACCCTAACAGCGAACTAATTACAAGACTAATGTCTGTACAATCTCTCTTAGTACTTTGTTTCTGAATTCCAAACAAAAACCTGGATAAGATCTCATTGATTTGACGTAATCCAAAAATGCGTCGAATCAGATCTCTCCAACCTTTTTCCACTTTTGAAACCACACATGATCCTTGTGCTATGCCTCGCGAAAGGGAGATACCTTGAAAACTGCATCACTCTCTTTTCTATTCTTTTAATACAGATGTCCCTTTTTTTTAAGAGCAAGTTCGGCCGAAGCCTAATTTCCATTGGCTTGTATATATTGAAAGAACAATTGTATTTTTTTGAATATATTGAAAACAATTGTACAAGTGACGGGCATAGTAGCTATGGGACTTATATCCCACAAAACATGGGTTAGAATTCGAGAGCAACACTAAGAGCTGCTCAAAGGCATCATGTTTCAACAGCCCAAAGACATTATAACTGGATGGATAAATTAGTCAAATTGTTAGACTTCGAAAGCAACACTAAGAGCTGCCCAAAGGCATCATGTTTGAACAGCCCAAAGACATTATAACTGGATGGATAAACTAGCAAATTGGCCCACACATGTTTTGCAACCCCTAGGGAAGTTGAACTCACAAACTCCGCCTCAAGAAGTAGGAGTTTAGCCAACTCACCTACGAGAATGAAGAATGAATTACTCTCCAGTCACAGAGAAAAAACGCACGAGGAAGGAGAAAGCGCATTCCGCTGTAGCAGGTCTTTAGGTACTGGAGTCTGAGATGACTTCACTCTTAAGATGGTTCCTCGTAATTCATGAAAAAGCATGTATTTTTATTTCTCAATTCTCATTTTTGAAAGAAGGGAAGTGGCATAGGACACATTAGATTAGATTTGTCGAGTTTCCTTCTATGCTACGAGTTTTCTTGCCAAAACGTACAAGAACAAAGTGCATACTTTTTCCAGCCTAATATCTCCACAATCTGATTCAATGAAATCACCTGTATAAAAATTTCTTTCCTTTTTGTCTACAAAAATGTAGATCTGTTAATGTATGATTTTTCAGAGAATCGTTGTTGAGCATGAAGTTGACGGTAATCTCTGCTTCTAAAATGTACGAGCTGCGTACTAATGTCACCACAATCTTATCAAGTTTATTGGAATCATTTGTCTGAATGTTTTCATTTCCTTTTCTGTCCAGAAAAAGAAACGCAAAACTGTTCGTGTACAGTTTTTCACAACAGAGAGATTTTGGGCATGAAGGTAACGCCCATCTCTGCTTGTAACACGTATATGATCCATATATTACATGTCGAAAAAATGCTATTATGCTTACAGTTAAGCATAAATACGCGCATTGAAAAGAAAACTTTTGAAAAAAACCAAAGTTTTCAGAATTATTTGTTCGGACATCAAATCCTGATATGTATTGAGCCGCCAATGGTGTCAAACTTCAATGTCAGCCATGTCAGTTCGTAAACGATCTGTACCTTGAGTACTGTGTTTGTGCGTTAGCTTTCTTTCAAGATTTTCAAGAGGATTGAATCATTTGCAAACGTTTGACATATCAGAAGTATAATTTTGTTCTAGTGGACAACCAACAAGTAGATCACTCCGTATGTTCAAGCTGTGATCGTGAAGCAGATGCACAAACTGACGATCCGATTCTTTTGTGGGAGCACCGTCTGACACATCAATCATGAACCTCTCAAAGGTTGTTTCTTATGGTGGACGAATATCACGCAGGAGTCATGACCTCGATGGATCGAGATGCAGATGGAGAATCGAGATGGATACATGATTGAGATAAATGGTTATTAGGGAAGGAAAGGCTGCGCAGATCATAGCGCATGCGGTGTTATTATCTCTTCCACAAATATTCGGGTCTGTGTGGGGTCACAGAGAGAGAGAGAGAGAGCACGCATGATCCTTTCGCAGAGTACTAGTCTAAGACCTGAGAGAGAGAGAGAGAGAGAGAGAGAGAGAGAGGGGACCGTCTCTGCGTCCACTCTGGGAAGCTTCGGAGCTTGGGAAACTTGAAAGCAAATCTAGCGATACTCATAGCGATGGAGTGTAAAGCTTAAGTTTAAGGCTTTACCTTCCACTCCGCAAAATGCTCAGCAACAGTATGTGTAAGGAACAAGGTCGACCAGAGTCGCAATCCCCTCTAAGGTACATGAAATTTCTGACGCTGAAGCATAAATGTCGACTCTGACAGTATAGAAACATCTCGGGCCTATGCTCGCAGAGTAACAGTGCAAGACAGCAAACTAATATGTATGAGCTCATAGAGCCATTTCATCGTCTCCCTCAGCACGCATAATGCAAGCCTCCTGCTGTCGATGTTGAATATTTTAACGCCTCATCGATGGGGAAGAAGCGCATCTCGGATCGAATTGGATTCATCTGCATTCTTCTATCGCATCCTTTGCTATCACTTTGTCTAATGGATCGCACGGGCGCCTCCCCCGTATCAAACACAAGTAGTTCTACAGATATGAGCGCGCTGATGTCTTTCATAACAGGCCTGGAGGCTGCGCCGAGAGTGAATTGGCCGCTTAATGTCAGTATATGTAAGTGGCAAGGGGTCGTCTGCAATGCCAACAGACGGGTTGAGGCCCTTCATCTTCCTGCTGTCGGGTTGAGCGGTCGCATTCCTGATGGAGTTCTGAGTAAGTTATCAGAGCTACGAGTGCTCAGCCTCCGCTCAAACAAGCTTTCGGGACCTCTGCCTGATGATATTTCTAATTGCACTCAGCTTCGTAGCCTTTATCTGCAGCAGAACTCCTTCTCTGGACGCCTCCCCTCCCTCTCCGCACTGCCTCCTTTGATCCGCCTAAACCTCGCGTACAACAAGTTTACTGACGCAATCCCGCCATCTTACGCCCTCTTACATCGACTCGGCACACTCTATCTGCAGAACAACTCCCTCTCCGGGGCCTTGCCAGACTTCCTCTCCCTTCTTCCCAACCTAGTGCAATTCAGTGTCGCTGGGAATACTTTCAATGGAAGTTTGCCGACCTCCTTGCAAAACAAGTTCGATGCGACTTCGTTTCAAGGAAATAATTTTTGTGGACCGCCGCTATTCAAGCCTTGCTCTGCAAGCCCGCCGATTAGTCCACCCGCAGAAGCTATCGCACAAGGGCAGGACACTCGCAGCGAACACGGACATAAGCTCTCGAAAGGCTACATTGTCATAGCTGCAGTTGCAGCTGTTTTCGCTGTTCTTATGCTCGCATCCTTCATCGCATGGTTCATCAAGAAGAACAAGGGTTCTCCAAGGATGTCAGTTCTTCCCAATCGACGATCTTTCCTTCAAACTGGTCGCACAATGTCCGTTCAAAAAGGTGTGTCTGGGGAGTCATCAGGTAAGAGTGACCTAGGAGCGGCAAGTTCGACCACAGAGCTGGAGATGAACAAGCTGATTTTCTTCGATGGCGTGAGAAGCACATTCGATCTCGAGGATCTACTTCGCGCCTCTGCAGAGGTTCTAGGGAAGGGCAGCATTGGAACGTCATACAAAGCCGTTCTCGACGACAGCACCACTGTAGTAGTGAAGCGCCTAAGGGATGTGAATGTCGTGCGGAAGGAGTTCGAACAGCTAGTAGGAAGCTTGGGCAAGCTGCGAGATCGCCATCTTGTTCCCCTCCATGGCTACTACTATTCTCGAGATGAAAAGTTGCTTCTCCTTGAATATATGCCGCTGGGAAGTTTATCAGCCCTCCTCCATGGTAATTGGTTCTTCTTCATGTTTGCAATTGGGAATAACGTCTCTTACACAGATCACACCTTATGCGTATAACTAATATACAGAATATTGATTCCCATATCTCACGCAGCTCGCACATTTTAGAAGCATATGAAATTCCTCACTATCAGGAAAGTAATTTATTAAGGAAACTATGAATCCTCACATTAATCCTCCACCAAGTTTTCAGCAGTTGATCATCAGGGGAAATATGAACTGAACTTCTAACCTTTATAGGGCGCAAACTTTCCAAACATCATTCTAGTAGTTTTTGCAGGAATCAACGTGATTTTAGCGCAAACTACACCACACATGAGGTCTAATTTATATATTTTCTTCAGACGTTTAAACTGTAGACAGAAAGTATTATTCCACCTCAAAGAAAGTTTGTCCTATAGATTTAATTCTAGGTGTAAATTGTGCAATGGCCGATTCTCGGACTGTTTATGCTACTTGAACCATCATGCGCGATTGCGGTTCCAAATATTGAGTCCACATTGAAACTCTTGCTGCATGGGCAATAGGATCTTTTAATGCAACGATGAGAAGCTCATCCACACTGCCAAGCTGCGCAATCTCTTATACGCCTTAATAAATCAGTAGAACGCAAAAAACAAAAAGCAAAAAAACAAAAACAAAAAAAAAAAAATGCCATCTGAAGGACGTTCTTTATGTTCTGATATATGTCTGCGTATGTAAATCTGTGTGCGGAGGTCTCTGTGTACCTGTTTTCAGCACTTCTTGTGGGCATGCGCAAGTCATTTGTATGCCATCTCCACCCTTCTACCATATATTTCTAATTATTCTGGAATATACATCAGGAAACAAAGCTTCAGGAAAGACTCCTCTCGACTGGGACACTCGTGTAAAGATTGCAGCTGATGTAGCAAAGGGGATCGCGTTTCTCCACAGAGTTGGTGGCGGCATCCACTTCATCCATGGCAACGTCAAATCCTCCAACGTGCTTTTGTCAAGAAACTATAAGGCCCGCATTTCCGATTATGGCCTCGCAGGCCTCTCCAGCAGTAGTCCCGTCCCGTCACGTATCCTTGGATATCACGCTCCCGAGGTGCTAGAGACACGGTCTGTAACCAGCAAAGGGGACGTATATAGCTATGGCGTCCTTCTACTCGAGCTCCTCACTGGCAAAGTACCCTCACAAACATCAAGTGACGAAGCTGTAGATCTTCCTAGGTGGGTGCAATCCATCGTCCAAGAGGAGTGGACAGCTGAAGTGTTTGATGAGCAGCTTATACGGCACGGCAACGCCGAAGACGAGATGGTGCAGATTCTTCAGATTGCCATGGCTTGTGTGGCAGCGTCTCCTGCTCAAAGGCCTACCATGCATCAGGTAGTTGAGATGCTGGAGGCCGCCCATGTATTCGAGGCAAGTGATATCGAATGATCTTCGTTCTTTTCCAACAGGTTAAAGGAGTACATCATGTACATTCCTGCAAAATGCAATCCTTCAACCGATCTTCAAAACATGAAACTGGTGAGGGTCTAGCAGCACAACTAGATCGAATAGGCGCAATCAAAAGATGATTCAAATCAAACTATGTATTATTCGCAATTTCGCAGCATTCTTTTCATTGTAATCATATAGGCCTTCATCTTCATCTCCATTGTTTTTTTTGAGATTAAGCTCCATCACGTCATCTATTTTGGGAGCTGTTTTATGCATTATTTAGATATGTCCTGCTTGGATATACATCAACTTACGGTTGTACTTGTTTTCGAGATTGTATCAGATGTCTCATCAGATATGATTCAGGAGATATTCACAAGTGATGGCCCTTAACTTTACTATCATTTTATAGCTAGTTACTTCATCAATGATCTCACAACTTACAGAAAAACAATCTGATTTTTTTTTTTTTTAGAGTACAATGAATTGGAAAGACACACACCCGACCTCCTAAGGTAGAGGCACCCATTTTGGGGAACTCATGGACATCCATCTTTGGGAACACATGGATATGTCCAACCAAGATTTGAACTCAGAATTTTCTCCTTGAGATTCAAAGCATCAACCATTAGGCTATGCGGACTTGGAAAAACCCTTTTTTTTCTTTGAGTATAGGATTGAAACCTCTTTTAGTGTTTTTGTCCGTTCTTCTAGGTATGTGGAATGCGGCAGAGTAAATCTGGTCTTCAATTCTTCAAGCTACACTCTGCCTAATAATCAGCATTCCACCACAAAATATACTTCAAAGAAAGATATCTGAAATATTTGTGAAACTACGGTAATCCTAGGAAATATCGCACCCATAGAAATGTGAAATTTGACTTTGCTGTGCGTTCTCCGTAGTTTAACGTAATATGAAGCGTAAATAAATTGATAATCCAATGACATGAAGCTTTGAGCAATGTTTATATCTATGTTTGTCTATAATCCAAGCTTCAATGCCTCTCATATAAACCACCAGCTTCATAGTAACACAACATGGATTAAAATTATAGAGAATGTCCTACTTATATGTCAAGTGCATGGCTCTCTCCTTAAGGTTCCTAGATGTACTTCCTCTTATTTGACTTAGAAGTTTCCCATACCATCTCGCGTAAATCGGGCACTCAACATATCTGAAATTAGTGTTCATTAGGGCAAAAAACGCCCAAAAAGGGGTTGTTTGCTAATGACAGATTAAGACAATTGACAAATGGGATCTTTCCATGTGTACAAAAATATAACATTCTTGTCTCCTTTAATCCTATGAAAAAATGCTTTTTTTTAGAAAATATGCTCTAAAAGCACCGTCAATGTGATGGAATTTCTCGTATTCAGTGAAGAATTTTTTGTTTTCATACAAAAAGATATGTTTTTGCACACGACACAATGCAAATCTTTAAATTTCCAAGAGAGATGATTTTGAACATACGTTTTTGGGTTCACAAAATTCTATGATATTTCGATGACATTTCATACATCAAATGAAAAGTTTGCGACTCTCTTCTATGCATAAAAAATATTTTGTCTATAAATTCTCTTGAAGTTTTTTAATCTCAGTTTCCTAATTTGAGCATTTTCTATTATTTCTTTGAGTGTTTGAATGGCTTCTACTTCTCATCGTCCTTCCAATCGTGTAACTCCATGTGAGGTTTATAACAGAAGAGAGGATTCCTTATGGAAACCTCTTCTATGCAGCTAAATGATTGGGTGACTATGCTTCCTAGTTGTAGAGGTGCCCATAGAGTGAATCGAGTTAAAAGAGACAATAGAAAAAACCATTGGAAAGCTTTTATTCTCACTTTCAAATTAAAGAGATATGGCTGGTTTGCAAGAGCTCAACATGTGTAGACTCGTAAAGATCTAGTGGTAAACAATCATCTGCAATTCCCTTTGTACTATAACTGAAGTTAAACAATGCTCTTCTATCATTTTCATTTGTTTTTAAATTATAAGCTATATGTTTTTGTATTGCATACATTTTTCCTTCCAATGTTCAAGAGTGGCAACCTATTGATTGTTTAACAGGTACATTCAAAGTTCTTCATAAGGATTATGCAGAACTTTTGTATGCAAAAAAAAAATTGTTCCCTTTTTCAATAGCATTCTATTATTTGTGAGGGAGGCCTTATGAAAATCTTGTACATCTACCTGTTCCTTGCATCTCTTCATTAGATTGGGATTCTCCTGGTCGATGGACAGTTTCAAGTTTTCTGTGCAAAATGAAAGATGGCATTCAAAGGGCAATGTCACCAAGCTGAATTCACAAAGGATAAAGATTCCATGGTTTTTGCACGTTCACATTTTTGTAGCATGTTTTAAAAACATGGTATTATAGAAAACAAAATCAATATTGTTGAATAGGAGAGTTTTAATTTTAGAGATTGATGATGTTTTAGGTAGGGAATGGGATAGCAAAGAAGTTCGAAATCTAGGAGACATCATTTTATGTAAAGTTAGTCCAAACTCTCTTTCAATTTCATATCAGATATCTCAATAATCTCTTGTTTTAGGATGTGACTACATAAGGTAGAAAAAAAACCTTGGAATTTGGATACCCTTGGATTTAGAGGAGAGCTCTTCAGAATTGGAGTTAAAATTATTGATGCATCTAGAGTTTCAACCTAGGAAAATAATTACTGTTGCAAATTGGAAACTAAAAAATGTAAGAGAGCTCCTAGAGTTCCTTGATGAGGTTCATCCAGAGTTCAGATTCTCAATTGACAGTGCAATAGTAAACATAAGTTCAAAGAAAACATTATCTTGAATTACTTGCGTGCCACCCAAGGTGATCAAGTTCCAACCCTTAAGAATATAACCAGTCTCGCCCTTTTTCTTCCACCAAAAATTTTGAAGTAAATAAAGACTTAGTGCCAAATACATTTGTCTCTTTTGTTTATGTAAGCTCGTCATATTCATGTTGGCATTGTTTTGGTTAATATCATTGTTGTGCAAGTTTTCTATTCTACAAAGACTTACATCATTGTTGGTGAAGGTTTCTATTGTTCAAAGACTTCTCCCAAAGAATAACTAGTAAAGATAAAGATAAATAATATCTTCATATTATTGATTAGCTAAATCGAAAGCTAAATACTTCTCTTTTTTCTTGTGTAAACTCTTCATATTCATATTGGAATTGTTTTGGTTTATATCATTGTTGTGGAATATTTCTATTTCTCAAAGACTTATATCATTTTTTTTGTAATGTTTCTATTGTTCAAAGACATTCTCCCATAGATTACAAGTTGTAGCTGGCATCTATGCAGCAAAAAGGAGACAAAAAGCATATTATGATGCACATATCAAACATAAAGGACTTAGAGAAGGAGACTTAGTACTCGTGTACACACTAAAACAACATGCAAAGAAATTGCAACAATGAGGATATGGACCACTATGATAAAAAGAATTTCTACAAGTGGAGCTATCAACCTAGCTACACTTGATGGAGACATTTTTCCCAACTACATAAGTGGTTGTAGGGTCAAATGATATATGGAACCATTAACTGAAAGCATTTTAGCAAGACTTTTAGGAGCACAAATTAATAGGAAGAAAGAAGAGGAAACAATGTGAGAAGAAGCTAGAGTGGAAGCATAAGGATGAATATCGAAATGAAAGGAATGGAGCGACAACATGACAAAAGATATTTACAAGGAGAAGAACCTATCCCTATTGCAAACTACCAAACCAATTGTAGAAAAATCCTAGGAAAATTCACGACACAACCATACTTAAACCTAGGTGTAGGTAAAGATGACCACCAGTTAATGGATTCTTTGATTGAAACGGGAGCAACCTTAAGTAGCGTGCATGGCTCATTAGTAGAGCAATTAAAGGTGCATCTTATTCCAACAAAGGAAAATATGATAGGGATTGGAGGCAACATCATTGAGTGTCTAGGCGAGACTTCCATGTTTTACATCTCGAAAACAATGCCATGCAACAAAGACTCCTAGTTTGCAAGGACTCAGATCTACTGGAAGAATTAGTCCTAGGATTGGATTGGATTCTCAAACTTGAGATCACTATCACGGATACATATCGGCAAAAATAGACAATAGAGAGGTCTTTAGTTTGTTGGACAAGAAACCCCTAAAAATAGCAAGGGAAGAAAACCCTAGGAATACAAGTCTAGGTGATCGAGTTAAGAAACTTTCATCAAATTCTCTATCTTCTGATTCCATTGTTCTCCACACACCTACATCAGCCTATCCCTCCTATTCAAGAGATTCAGTGAGAGCAAACTACTAATGTCATTCAGCATAAAGGCAAATGTGAGGAGGTTACTCGGCAAATAGTCTCACAAGAAACATGGAAATGGCATGGACGCAATGACAAACAAGTATGCCCTCACAAGGATCAACTATAGCAATATGGATGCAGAATGAATTTGACAACATGCCCACACCCCAAGAGGCAAGAAAACCACAAAGATCCAAAACTACTGCATAATGAATCTTGAATCTTACAAGTATGGGTACCTACGTGATTAGCGGAAGCTCAATGATCACTGCAACAAATGTGGATCCCAAAAAAGATCAAGGAACACATGAAGAAGGAAATAAGGACCTTAGACAAAGCAACACACTGAACTGTCAATGACGTTAATACATTACCCAAAGGCAAATGACCATAGGGACAAGCAAAGGAAAAGAAGCTCCAGTGCAAAGACATGTACATATGGAGGATTAAATCCAAGGACACCCAATTGAAAGCAAAACAAGAAATGACAAAGAGGAATCAGATTACAACATTAAAGTGGAAACCGAGGGAGTGACAAGAAGTTTGAGAGAACAACAAAGAGAATCATTCTTCCACACATGCTGAGTTAAATGCATCTAAAGTATGCATGATAGGTCCACATTACAAGGCCATGCATTTGGCACATAGCTTTTTCAACCAGTGTAGTGGTGCACATTTCCTATCAAGGAATACAACTTAACTTGTATCATGATTGTTCCAGTAAAATTACTAATGTACCTTAATAAATGCTTCGGCTATGATTACAATTCATGTTTTCTTTGAGAACAAATAAAAAAAATACATATAAGGAAATGGGAACATACATCCTCAGGTATCATGCTATACTTACACTTGTGAGCAGGGAGCGGGATTGCACCACACATGATTAACAAAGGAAAGGAAGAAAACACCTCTTCAGATTGGGTTTTAACGAAAAATTCTATTTTAAGTGTAGATGGCTCCC
Source organism: Ceratopteris richardii (assembly GCA_020310875.1). Classification (NCBI taxonomy): domain Eukaryota; kingdom Viridiplantae; phylum Streptophyta; class Polypodiopsida; order Polypodiales; family Pteridaceae; genus Ceratopteris; species Ceratopteris richardii. The sequence continues at coordinate 74,535,495 of CM035411.1, forward strand.
AAGGATTCTTAAGCTATTGTGCAAGGGGAGATTATAGAGTTTCCTCTAGAAAGTGCTACCAAAGCTCGAGGGCAAAGATCAATTGACAAGCAATCACCTAGTTTTTATTACTATCAAAATCATGGATAGGGATCGTCAATTTTCCATCATGTCTCAAGATTTATGAGTGCTACAAGAAATTCCATCAACCATGGACATATTAACAAAAGTGGCATTGCAAAGTACTTTGCCTTACCAATCTATAAGCCTGACTTTGAAAGATGCACTCAAGTGATGAATATAACCTTGCATCCTCCACTCGATATGTTGTCGGTGCCCAAAGCAAAGGTGCTATATTTACAGGGAGATTGGATGACAATAAAATTCACTCATAACGTAATTAAAGAAGCATTCAGGTGGACCAAGGATAGCACTAGTGAACTCAAAGAAGAATGCTATGAAGCTAGAAAATGAGCATTGTTAGATATCAATAGGATCGATAGAAGAAGTGTGACTAGTACATCAACATTTTTGTTTTCCAAATATGCACAAATACACTGCACCCCAGAAAATAGTGGTGCAACTCCTATCACATGCAACAAAGCAAGTGGCAAATCAAGTAAATCTCACACCATATGTCTAAGAATGACTATTTGAAGCAAAAAAGCAATTGGGGTAACAAAATATTCCTCAATGGAAATACTGCATTGTCTATATTGAGTTACTAATCTCTAAAAATTTGCGAGCATCTCCAAGAAATGCCATCAATAGTGGAAATAGAAAAATATGTGAAACTAGTGAGTGTCCCAAAGAAAAGAAAACATGTAGTCCTCATAGAGGAAACTGGAACAAGTTCCAAACCTTTAACGAGAGGAGCAAAAAGATTGAGGAAGGAAACCGTAGTGGAGGCAACTCAAGTTTCAAAAATAATGCATGTACTTCCTAAAACAACATTGGAATGGCCGACACCAATCACCAAAGTGGAATTACAAGAAGCTCTACTAAAAACTCACAGGTACAAACAAGGCCAAGTGAACCTATCTCTTCAAGGCCACCATTATCGACAAACCAGTATGGTATTAAAAAACCGATCGCATAAAAGATTAACACAATTACATCAATATAAGACTTAGGGTTAGAAAATTAAGCTCATCATCTAAAGCTCAAGATGAGAATGATCAGTCCACAATGAATGTGGATATTCACACCAAAACAAATGATGATGGCAGTTGGGATGAACTTAACCAAGTGATCGACCAACATGAAGTGGTTAGCAAAGAGAGAGACATAGATAGAAACTTAATCACTCAAGGGGAACAAGAGAATAATCACCAAACTAAAAATGTATATACTGTTCAAATGAATGAAGCGACCCAAATACAATTCAAATGAATTGTTATTGACAGAAAAAAACCAATGGTACATCCTAAGGAAGAAGAAAAATGACCACAAAGAGAAATTTGAACCGATAAGGATCATGGCAGAGTCGTCCCTTATGGACGTGATTCATGAAGAACGAAGTTCCAAAAAAGATAAGAATATAGTGGTTGAGCCACAGGTACAAATTCAAATTCGGAAACTATTAATGAGAGAATACATATCAATAAAGGAAAAGATGTAACAAAGGATGAAGAATAAATGATACCACAAGCTTGGTTAAATGTGGACATGGCCCAGCTCAAACCAGTAGTGAAAAATATGATACAAACAACCATGGACACTCAAAAGCACTTGATGGAAGCGAATAAAGGATACTAACAGGTACATGTTGAAAAGGATCCTTTCAAAGTCTTGAGTGAACAATTGTCTACACAGGTAATGCAGTCTCAACATGCTCTAACAAAAAGAGAAGAAGACCTTAAAAAAGCGCTAGAGGAATTCAACCAGCTTAAAGACAAAAATGTGCACCTAACAACTCAACTAAGGGAATTCAAACAAAAATATGAGACAAATGAAGCAAAGAAGGCGCAAGTAATTAATCAAAGAAATATTTTGGAAACACAAATCAAGATACTTATGGACAAGGCAAATACACTGAGAAATAGAAATAAGGAGTTAAAGAGTTCATTTTTATTCAATCAACCTATAGCTACTACCAAATCTGCACGTGAAGATATGGTGGAACTACAAGCGCAACTAGAAAGGTATGTTGATCAAATCAAATAGGAGCAAGAATAGAGAGTGCAATGGGAATTAAAGTATATGCATGATATAAATGAGTTAAGGAATAAACGGAAAGAAGCAGAATCACAATACATAGAACAATGCAAAGAAGATGCCGATCAAATGGCTATACTCGGTGAAAGCAAAATGAAAAATGATCAAGCAGTTACAGTAGCAAGAGAGAAAATAGAAGACAAAGATGCACTTATCTACAAGCTCAGCTAGAGAAGTAAGAAAATATGGGGACACCAATAATTCCAAGCTCTCATGCAGCTACTGTGGAGACTGAGATACGACCTCTTTCTTCCCCCATCATTAGTTAACCTACACATATTTAGGTGGGGGTACAAATTGATGATCAAGCAATGCCAAACACTGCAAAAGTAAGCCAAAGAGAGCAGAACCTACTATTGTCCTAGCTAATGCAACATTTTGAAGATACAATAGTGAAAGTAATGAAAGGAGCAAAAATCAAAAGCAAGGATTCAAATCAGATTATAAAGCCCTTCAATGTACCATATGGGATACTAAAAGAAGAGACATGTCAATATATCAAAAGGGCTACATAGAAGGAGCTAGACCAGCAATCAAACTTTAGGGCTGATACATTTTCATACACACACAAAGAATTTGAAAAAGGTGATGCGGTCTGGAGATGCAAATTTTTCGAAAAGAATCCTACATTACAACTGCACTGGCAAGATGCACCATATTTACTCTAGGTAAATCCCTCTTTTTTCCCCATACATGACGAAGGCCATGGATGCAGGTTCGGGAAGCAAAGTGTATTGGCACATTAAATAATCAATGGATAAATTATCCATTATTACCAAGCCCACCACATGATTATTTACCAACAGAAGATTACATGGTGTGGACTATTGAATTGTGGGTATCAAGGTATGCATCATTCCTAGATTTAGCAGTCAAAATGATGAATAAAGTTCAGAGAATGAATATGATAGTTTTGAAAGTGTTCAGACATGGGGAGTACACATTTTTGAACTTTATTGGTATTAACAAAGGAACAAATGGTTTGAGTTTTTATCTTTTTGTCACACTAGGTCACCTAACCTTAATGGCTATCTATTCTAGACTAATGTTTTTGCCAAGTCCCTACATGTAGATGCTCAAAGGAGCCTTTTTTTTTGGATTTTTTGAAGTGGATTCAAAAATATTGTTGAAGATGTCTACCAAATTAAATGCTAGATTAGTAGCATACGAGTTAAGTTTTTTTGTTGACCACTGCCAAGCACCAAACGATGGACATATTGACGAAAGCTAGCATTGTAAAATACTTTGCCTTACCAATATTTAAGCCTGACTTTGAAAGATGCACTCAGGTGATGAATACCTTGCATCTTGCTCTGGATATGCCGTCAGTGCCCAAAGCAAAGGTGTTGGATTTACAAGGAGATTGGATGAAAATAAATTTCACTCATGACCTAATTAAAGAAGCATTCAGGTGGACCAAGGATGGCACTCCTGACCTCAAAGAAGAATGCCATCAAGCTAGAAAACAAACATTCTTAGATATCAATAGAATCGATATAGAAGAAGTGGTGCGGGTAGTACATCAACATTTTTTTTTCCAAATATGCATAGATACAATGTGCCTTAGAAAATAGTGGTGCAACTCCTATCACATGCAACAAAGCGATTGGGCAATCAAGTAGATCTCACAACATATGACCAAGAACGATTATTTGAAGAAAAAAAGTAATTTGGTAAACAAATAATTCCTCAATGGTAGTACAGCATTGACTATATTGATTTATCATACTCTGATCATTAGGAAACATCTCCGAGAAATGTCATCAATAGCGTAAATGGAAAAATATGTGAAATCAGCAAGTGTCCCAAAGAAAAGAAAGGCTGCACTTCTCATAGAGGAAACTGGAATTAGTTCTAAACCTTTTATGAGAGGAGCAAAAAGATTGAGGGAGGAAACTAGAGTGGAGGCAACTGAGTTTCAAAAAGAATGCATGTACTTCCTAAAACAACATTGGAATAGCCGACACCAATCACCAAAGTGGAATTACAAGAAGCTCTACTACAAAATCATATGTACAAAGAAGGCCAAGTGAACATATCGGCTCAAAGCCACCATTATCAACAGACCAGTAGGATACAGCAAAACCGGCCAGGTAAAAGATTAACACAATTATATCAATATAAAGAATTGGGATTAGCAAATTTAATCTCATCATCTGAAGCTCAAGATGAGAATGATTAGTCCACAAATGAACATGGATATTCACACCAAAACAAATGATGATGGTGGATGGGATGAACTTAACCGAGTGGTCGACCAACACAAAGTGGTTAGCAAAGAGGCAAACACATAACTTAATCACCCAAGGGGAATAAGAGAAGAATCATCAAACCCAAAATGTATATACTATTCAAATGAATGAAGCGACCCGGATACAATTCAAAGAAATTGTTATTGAAGGCAAAAAACCAATGATACATTCTAAGGAAGAAGCATAAGAAGAGGCGAATGAACACAAGGGGAAATTTGAATCGATAAGGATCATGGCCGAGCCATCTCTTATGGATGTAATTCGTGAAGAATGTAATTCCAAAAATGATAAGAATACAAAGGCTGAGCCCCAAGTACAACTTCAAATTTGACAGCCATTTAATGAGACAATACATATCAATAAAGGAAAAGATGTAACAACTGACGAATAATGAATAATACCACAAACTTGGTTAAATGTGAACATGGCCCAGGTCAAACTAGTAGTGAAAAATATGATACAAACGACCATGGACACTTCAAACCCACTTGATGGAAGTAGATAAAGAATATAATCCGGTACATGTTGAAAAGGATCATGGTGGAACTACACGCACAACTAGAAAGGTATGTTGATCAGCTCAAACAGGAGCAAGAACTACAAGCACAATGGGAATTAAAGTATATGCATGATATAAATGAGTTAAGGAATAAATGGAAAGAAGCAAAATCATAATACATAGAACAATGCAAAGAAGATGCTGATCGAATGGCTATACTCGATGAAAGCAAAATGAAAAGTGATGAAGCACTTAGAGTAGCAAGAGAGCAAATAAAAGAAAAAGATGCACTTATTTGGAACCTCAGCTAGAGAAGCAAGCAAACATGGGGACACTATTAGTTCCAAGCTCTCTCGTGGCTATTGTGGAGACTGAGGTACACCCTCTTTCTCCCCCCATCACTAGTTCACCTACACATATTGAGGTGGACATACAAACCGATGATTAAGCAATGCCAAACATTGCAGAAATAAGCCAAAGAGAGTGGAATATACTGGTGCCCAGCTAACACAACATTTTGAAGATACAAGAGTGAAAGTAATGAAAAAAGAAAAAATCAACAGCAAGTATTTGGATCAGATTATAATGCCCTTCAATGTACCATACATGATACCAAAAGAAGAAACACATCAATATATCAAACGGACTACACAGAAGGAGCCAGACTAGGAATTAAACTTTAGGACTGATACATTTTCATACACACAATAAGAATTTGAAAAAGCTGATCTAGTTTGGAGATGCAAAGTTTTGGAAAAGAATCCTACATTGCAAGTGCACTAACAAGATGCATCATATTTACTCCAGATAAATCCCTCTTTTTGCTCCATACCAGGACGAAGGCCATGGATGCAGTTTTGGGAAGCAAAGCATTTTGGCACATTAAATAATCAATGGCTAAATAATCCATTATTATGGAGCCAATCACATAACTATTTACCAACAAAATATTACATGGTGTGGACTATTGAATTTTGGGTATCAAGATATGCATCAGTCCCAGATTTAGTAATCAAAATGACAAATAAAGTGTTGAGAATGAATATGGCAGTTTTGAAAGTGTTCAAACATGCGGAATACATATTTTTGAACTTTATCCATATTAACCAAGGAATAGATGCTTTGCTTTTTTATCTTTCTTTCACACCAAGCCACCTAACCTTAATGGCTATCTATTCTAGACTAATGTTTATGCCAAGTCCGTACATGCAAACACTCGAAGAAGCATTTTTTACAAGATTTTTTGAAGTGGATTCAGAAATATTTTTGAAGATGTCCACCAATTTAAAGAGCATACAAGTTAAGTTTTTTGCTGACCACCACCAAGCACCAAACGATGGAATAAAAACAGGTTAATCGAAGGAGCTCTATCTCCTTCTCCAAGAGCTTGCATATGTGTATGTGGCTTGGAATGTGTGCCTAGAGGTGTTATCTAACCCTTCCCCATCTATTTTCATCATTGTAGTGTGTGTGTGTGTGTGAAGCTCAATGAGCTGTGGAGTGGAATTGGTGTTTCCCACCACTTAATATTGTTCTCATAACTCGTAGCGGGTTTGGTAGATTATGATGAAAATACTACCATTGGATGTGTCTCATCAAGCCTTTGAAAGAAAACCACTATTGACCATATTTGGATATCAAAACTAAGAGAAAAGGTTTGTGCTTACTACTACAATAAGTATCACGATACGCACTTTTAGAGAAACAGGTAACTTGAGAGGTTCTTCCACCTAATTTGCACACATTATCAGCTCATCCACTTCATTCATTATCATTTATGCATATCTCCTCATACACTTGATATGTCTATGTTCACATATTGAAAAATTAACGTGTGTGTGTCAATCAACCACTACACGCACTTGTTAGTGATTGAGGTATAGTCTCAGTTATCACAAGTCCCTTCTCAAGCAGATGATGACATGTTTAAGATCATTCTTATATATATATATATATATATATATGCCAAGGGAGCAAAGTTTTCCATATGTCCAGCTCACATGGATACCTAATAAAGGTCTTTACATGGATTTCTAAGTCAAGAAATCACATGCGATTAGATAAGACCACATGGGATTGTTAGATATGATCAATACTCCACCCTCATGTGACCACAAATGATCGAATGGTGCTCTAAGTTGTAAGGCCCCCATTATGAGGAGAAGCCATTCTGAGAGCCGAGACATTTGTGGAACCCTAACTTCCAAGTTAGATGAGTTCTATGTGTGACCGTTGATGGTTGTAGACGATCTTTGTGAGCCTAGCCATTAGGTTAGGTAAGGCATAACTTCCAGGCCATTGAGTTTCCATTTAAGGTGAAAATAAAGGCCCTCTAGCATCGCACGATTTCTTCATAGAACCTTAATGGGGGGAGTGCAGAGGGGGGCTTGGCCCCTTCTGCGGGGTCCGAGGGGCCTATCCCCACGGCCCATATGTGGAGAATGAGTTCTTCTATGCGCAACGGAAATGTGTAGTGAAACCTTGTATGTCCAGCACTTGGACTGCACCTTAGATAGCTTGCTGCTCTCAATACAAAACTCAAATGGACTTGATCCTTTAGTGAATCAAAGTAGACAAAGAGAGCTTTCTAACAAGCTATAAATAACTTAATTTGGACAAGTTTTGATTAAGAAACACAACTAACAAAGATGAACTACCTGTCCACACAGTGAAAGTAGATGCCAAGAGCTTTCCAAAAAGACAAACATCACACAATTTGGATATGTTTTGGTCAGGAAACATAACCGACCAAAATAGACTACCTATCTACATAGGTATACTGAAAACCTGGACTTCACTCTTTCACTGATATCTCACGAATTACATACGCTTTCAAAGAGATATTTGGTATGCAGAACGTACATGAGATAAACTTTCCAATGAATGTTTAAATGCACAAAATGGTTACATATGCACTGAGACATGAGCTCTGCAACAGAGCTGTGTACAAACTAACGTGCGGCTAGAAGGAGTCTAAGGGAAGACAAAAATGACAAAATGGCTAGATCCGACTACTGGGAGCTCTTGCCTCTTTGTCTCCTTGTTTTGAATGTGCTCCCACTTTACTTTTACAACCAATGAGCATGTGAAGAAGTTTGTGCCTCCTTCTTAACTCACCACTTTCTCCACTACATGCTACTAACTACAAGGCAAGATATCGTATCTCTTACTCATCATGAAGTTTTGACTAGACTTTTTCTTTTATTATTTTTTCCTTTTTTCCTCTACTTTTCATTTATCTTTATATTTGATAAATTTATCCAAGCATGGCTCATATGAAAATGAGCTTGTAGATTTATCTTCAACACTCCCCCTCAAGCTCATTTGGGAGTTATCTTCAACCATGTCCTTCAAATTTATCACATCCTTGAAACCTTTGAGTTTAGAAACATCCAAGAACTTTGTAAACATATCTGCAAACTGCTCTTTGGTTCTGATGAACTTTATCTTTACATCTTTGCTCAGCACCTTCTCCCTTACATAATGGTAGTGGACCTCTATGTGCTTGCTCCTTGCATGAAACATAGGATTGCTTGCCAAGTAAATACTTGACATGTTATCACCGTATATAGGGATGGTTCCAACTTGCACTCCAAGATCAGCCAAAATCTTTTTAATCCACATTGCTTCACATGTGGCAAAGGCTAATCCTCTATATTCAGCCTCCATAGATGAAAGTGCAACAGTAGGTTATTTCTTTGAGCTCCATGTGATAGGTTTGCTTCCTATCATGAACACATAACCTGAGGTTGATCTTCTATCTTCCTTTGAACCTGCCCAATCAACATCACTAAAGCCTTTGACCTGTAGTTCTTCATCAAACTTATAAAACAAAGCATGATTAATTGTATGCTTTATGTATCTCAACACTCTCTTGGCTGAATTTAAGTGTTCACTTGTCGGGGCTTGCATAAACTGAGAAAGTACACCAACAACATAAGACAAATCAGGTCTTGTAATGTTTGCATAGATCAATGATCCTACAATGCTTCTGTATGTCGTTACATCTTCCAATGGTTCTCCATCATTTGAACAAATCTTTGTATTTGTGTCCATGGGTTGAGAGTGGTTTGCATTCACTCATTCCAAATCTGAAAAGAACATCCAACAAGTACTTCCTTTGCATCAAGTAGATGCCACTCTTTCCATAAACAACTTCAATTCCTAAAAAATATTTCAGCTCTCCAAGATCAGAAATTTTAAACTCCTTACCAAGCTTCCTTTTGATATCTTATAATCCCTGTAACATCATTTCCTGTTATGATGAGGTCATCGACGTATATGCAAATATATACCTCTCTATTTTCTTCCTTCTTCATGCACAATGAAGGATCTGCACTACTTGGGTTGTATCCACACTTAGTTAGATACTCTACCAATCTCTGATTCCATGCTCTTGGTGCTTGCTTCAAGCCATAAAGTGCCTTCTTCAACCTGCAAACAAAATCTGAATTGTTTTCATCTTCAAATCCAACCGGTTGACTCATGTATACCTCTTATTGTAGTTCTCCATTAAGAAAAGCATTTTTGATGTCGAGTTGATATAATGGCCATCTCCTTGAAGCACCAATTGCGATTAATGTTCTGATAGTTCCATCTTTGCAACAGGGCTGAAAACTTCATCATAATCTATGCCTTGTGTTTGTTTAAATCCTTTAGCAACTAATCTAGCTTTATATCTAGCTAGTGAACCATCATAATTTCTTTTTACTTTAAACACCCATTTGTTTGGAACAATCTTCATACCTTCTTTCTTTGGCACTAGCTCCCATGTGTGATTATCTTTGAGCTTTGATCTCCTCTTTCATAGCTTGCTTCCATTCCTTTTGTGTGCAACCTTCTTCATATGTCTCAGGATCTTTTTCTTTGATAACCTGCATCATGTATGCAAACTGTGTCGCCATAAAACTATCATAACTCAACCTTTGAGTTGGATACCTTGTCCTTGAAGATCTTCTTTCATTGCCTTTAGAAAGTTGCTTCTTTAACCTATTCAACTTTACCATCGGAGTGATTACCTCTTCATATTCTTCTTCACTTGCATCTACCTCACTGTTTGGAGAAGTGCTTGCTTCTTCGGCTCTACTATGAGCTGAATTTGGAGACAAAGAATGACTCCCCCTCCATGTTGAACATTCTTCATTTGATGTAGATGCCTCTGGACCTGAAACCTTTGTGCTTGATTGTTGAACTTCTCTTTGATTTGTTCCTGCATAATCATCACAATCTTCTTCAAGAATCCTTTCCTTTCCTTTATCTTCATACCATGGTCTTAGTTCATCAAAGACCACATCTCGTGAGACTCTTAATTCCTTTGTTCTAGGGTTGTAACACTTGTATCCTTTTTGCTTCATCGATTAGCCAATGAAAATGCATTTTTTTGACCTTGGTTCCATCTTTGTTCTAACTTCTTGTGGAATGTGAACAAAGCAAACACATCCAAACACTTTGAGGTGTGTAAGATTAGGTTTCTTACCGGAATATACCTCTTCTGGAATCAAGTGATGTATTCCCAATGTTGTGCACCTATTCATCAAGTAAATGGCGGTTGTGGTAGCGTCAGCCCAATAGTACAATGGTACCATCATCTCGTTTAGCATGCATCTTGCAATTTCAGCAATTTGCCTATTTTTCCTCTTAGCTACTCCATTTTGTTGTGGTGTATACCTACAAGTGAATTGCCTTTTGATCCCATTATCTTGTAGAAAATCTAAAAATTCTTTGGAGAAGTATTCTCCTCCACCATCGGACCTTAAGGTTTTGATAGATCTTCCTGTTTCCTTTTCAACTTCAAAGTTGAATCTTTTGAATATAGAAAACACCTCTGATTTTTGCTTCATACAAAACAGACATACCTTTCTTGAGTGATCATCAATGAAGGTGACAAAAAATCTATTACCAGTCATTCATGCCTCTTGGGTTGGTCCCCATACATCCGTATGTATCAAGTCCAAGACATTTGGAGCCACATAATTGCTCCTCTTGAATGGCTGCCTCGTTTGCTTTCCTAGTTGACAAGCTTCACATAACTCATGTAGTCCAATGGTATTAAATTTTGGAAGACCTCTTACCACTTCATGTTTGCTCATGTCCTTCAGCTTTGGAATGTTGATGTTTCCTATTCTTTTGTGCCATAAGTTCAGCTCTGAAATCTTCTTGTTCCCACATTGAATGTACATGACCTTTCCATGTGGATGTTGGACGTCCAAAGTGAACATCCTTCCTTCTCTTCTACCTCGAGCAATGACCTTGAATCCTTCCTTTGGATTCTTTATGAAGCACCCATTCTCATTGAATATGACATGATAACCTTTCTCTACCATTTGTCCTACTGAAATCAAGTTCTTTGAAATTGTAGGAACATGAAGAACATTAGATAGTACCTTTGCTCTACTTGTATCTCCAAGCCTTATATCTCCAATATGTTCAATCATGTGTTGAGTATCATCACCTGTTTCAACACATCCTTTTCCACTTGGTACCTATAGATTAGTGAACAAACTCCCTTGGCATGACATATGGTTACTACAACCTGAATCAATGTACCATTTTTTGTCATCTTCACAAGAACTTCTATACTCATGTCTCATTGCAAGTAGTGTGTCCTTGCTTCCTTCACTTGAGGTGCTTGCATAGTTGCTTTGGTTCCTTTGATTGCCTCCATTTGGTCTTCCATTCTTCAGCCAACAATCACTAGCATAGTTTCCTACTTTACCACAATGATAGCATGTTATACCTTTATGAGAGTTGTAGGAGCTTTGGCCTCTTCCTCTACTTCTACCTCGACCTCTTCATTGTGTGTTGGCGTTTCATGCATCCTTGTTGTCTTCCGAATTGTTTTGATTGTAGTTGGAGTGGTTGTGACCTCTTCCTTTTCCTCTTGAGCCTCCTCTTGAGTTTCTTCCTTTAGCTCGACCTGCATATAACATTTGGTTGTGGCTATCCTTTCCTTTGGGACCATTGAAGCTAAGCTCTTTTGTGACAAGATGAGGGATTAGTTGTTCAAAACCTGGATATGCATCTTTCAAGTTAATGGAAGTTATAAAAGGCTTCCATCTTTCATCTTCTCTCAATCCATTGAGAGTATAACACACAAGATCTTTGTCTTCAACTGTTGTGCCAATAGAAGCTAAAGCATTGCTTAGCTCCTTAATCTTCAAAGTATATTCAGCTATGGATTGACTCGAACTTTTCTTGATTGTGTTCAACTCATTCTTGAGTTGAATTTTCCTAGCTTTGGTATTTGTTGAATACATCCTTTCAAGAGCTTCCCAAGCATCCTTAGCTTTCTCTAGATGTTGAATATGCCCTACCATGGCATTAGTAATGACTTGCGAAATGAGGAACATGAATCTCCTATTCCTCTCTTCCCATTATTTTGCTTGCCTCCTTTGGACTTCGATGGCCATAGCTTGATTGATTTGAGGTTGAGCATCATCGCCGCTCACAATACCCCATAAGACTTTGCCCATTAGGTATTTGGTCATTCTAAACCTCCACATGGGATAGTTATCCTTATCCAACTTCTCTACTTGTTGACCCAAGTCAGCCATTGAAGAGTATCAAAGACTTTGAGAGTTACCTCGAATAGTTATAGTCCTTTGCTCTTGCGTTTGTGAAGCTCCTCTTTGTTTGATAGCTCCTCTTTTGCTTTTCTTTATCTCTAGCTCTGTTGATGAAGCTTCAGCACCAAGTTTGCTCTGATACCAATTGTGGAGAATGAGTTCTCCTATGCGCAACGGAAATGTGTAGTGAAACCTTGTATGTCCAGCACTTGGACAAACATCTGCACATTAGAGAGCTTGCTGCTCTCAATACAACACTCAAATGGACTTGAGCCTTTAGTCAATCAAAGTAGACAAAGAGAGCTTTCTAACAAGCTATAAATAACTTAATTTGGATAAGTTTTGATTAAGAAATACAACTAACAAAGATGAACTACCTGTCCACATAGGTATGCTAAAGAATTGAGCTTCACTCTCGGACTGATAAGTCTCTGAATATATATCCTTTGAGAAAGATATTTGATACAGAAAAAGTAGACACAAAAAGCTTTCCAACAAGCTAAAAAACACGTAATTTGGATGCGTTTTGGTTAGGAAACTCAACTGACCAAAATAGACCACCTGCACACATAAGTACACTATAAAATTGGACTTTACTCTCTGACAAATATCTCACAGAATATAAATGATATGAATAAGCTATTTGGGATAGTGAAATTAGATGCCAAGAGCTTTCCAAAAAGACAAAAAGCACACAATTTGGATATGTTTTGGTGGGGAAATTTAACCGACCAAAATAGACTACCTATCTACATAGGTATACTAAAAACCTGGACTTCACTCTTTCACTGATATCTCACAAATTACATAAGCTTTCAAAGAGATCTTTGATTTACAGAAAGTACACAAGATACGCTTTCCAATAAATGTTTAAACGCACAAAATGGTTACATATGCATGGAGATATGAGCTCTACAATAGAGTTGTGTACAAATTGACGTGCGGCTAGAAGGAGTCTAAGGGAAGATAAAAATGACAAAATGGCTAGATCCAACTACTGGGAGCTCTTGCCTCTTTCTCTTCTTGTTTTGAATGTGCTCCCACTTCACTTTATAACCAATGAGCATGTGAAGAAGTTTGTGCCTCCTTCGTAACTCACCACTTTCTCCACTACATGCTACTAACTACAAGGCAAGATATTGTATCTCTTACTCATCATGAAGTTTTGACTAGACTTTTTCTTTTATTATTTTTTCCTTTTTTTCTCTACTTTTCCTTTATCTTTATATTTGATAAATTTATCCAAGCATGGCTCATATGAAAATGAGCTTGTACATTTATCTTCAACACCATAGGGCCGAGATGGTAGGACTTCTGGTCATGGAGATATTGTTGGATCATATATTTTACCGACTATTTTGTATCTCTCGACTACCTTTATCTATATCGAACCGCCTTGTAAAAGCTGTATAAGCACGACCCAAGTTGAGCTTTACATAGCATTGCGCACTAGTAAGCCCTTCATCTAGAGTCTATTTAGATCGCCATCTAAGCTCCACATTGGGAGCGCACATGTGGATAGCACCATCATTGTAATTGCATTACGCTCAACAATCTGAGAATTTGAGTTCTCTATCTCTCAATCTGCGTCTATCTTTTTCTGCGTTTTTTCTCTCAACTCTGTCTATAGGTCTATTTTGCTGTGCTATTATTTTTTCTTATAGATATCACATGGGATGACATGAAAGAACATGGCTACTTAAGTGAGCAGCTCTAGAATTGCACATATACCCTCAAGGTGTCTCGAAATAAATATTTGACCCAAATCTATAGCTTCACACCTTAGAAAAAAAAATCACAAGGTTCAAACCATTCAATTGGAGTGACTTTACCAAGGTTTTCTCAGTTAAACCTAAGGGTTCTCCAAAGGATTTTGAACCTCTAAACCCATGTAAATTAACCTCCTGAGCCCATAACTATACAAACTTCTTTTCCCTTAAAACATCTTTATCCTCAAACATATGTATAGGTATATCACGTGAAGTATTCCCCCATGCACATGATCGGTCTCATTGATCATGGAATCACTCTCAAGGATCTACCTCTTCTTTAGGTTTTGAAAAGAGGGAAATCTTTTGTTGATGAAATCTATAGATTTCCAAGTGGCACTTTCCTATGTCATATCCTTCCATTTAACTAGACACTCCCTAGAAGAATTATTTCTATTCTTTTTATCTTGAGGGCATAGTACTTTCTCTCTCATTCATTAGGAACATTATGTAATCAAGCAGGTTCAAATCTTGTATCTGGGGATACAAGAATCTCGTGTTCAGCTAGTTTCTTTTTCGATCCACTAATATGAAACATTGGGTGAAGTAGATAGTCTTCTAGAAGCTTTAACTCATAATCCATAGTCCCAAGCTTTCTAAGAATTATAAAAAGGCCACAATATCTTGGAGGTAGTTTTGGACAGGGTCTTGATTTTAGGGTTTCGTGTTTCTCAAAAAATCATAAATAACTTCTTCTCCAACTTGAAAGAAATTTCCCACCTCTTGCAATTGCTACACATTTTAGCTTTATCTTGGGCTTTCCTCAAGTTTTCTTTAGCTATCTTCAACTTGAATTTCATATCTTCCAAGAAATTTTTAGTAGCTTTGACTTTTTCCTTTTGCAATCTTATCGCGTATATGGCTCTAAGCTAGAACCCATACATTAACATGAATGGAATATACTATGTTGAAAAATTACTTTGGTTTGAAGATACATATGCTCTTACCATATCTTCAGGTATTTGATTGCCTCTTTTGGTTTCTCTATGCAACTATGGACATTTAGCAGTACTCATGCTCAGTGTCATCCTCAATCAATTGAAAATGGCTCTCTAGAAATGACTAGTAAATTTTATATCTCTGTTAGACACTATGTCTTGATGTAGACCATAGATTTGATAGAAATACTCAAGTAACTTTGCTAATTTTATACTTTTAATTGCGGTTCAAGTAGGATTGAAGCGAGCCAAAACTCTGTAGAGATTCTTTCCCACTTTCCACTTTGAATTTCCAAAGGAGGTAGTAGGCCACCAAGCTTAAACTTGTTAGGGGAGCATTATTTGATCACTTTGTGGTTGGCATTTCTTCTCAAAAAAATCACTTAATTAACGTTCAAATGAAAGCCTCATAGAGGATACTATGAAAGGGTATGAGATCCATACAAATGGGTGCCAAAGGAGAGAAAAATCACAAAATCTGTATAAATAACTCAATACTCTAATAGACAAGTATGCGCATTAGGATTCAAGTCTCTTTGATCAGTTGCCAGGTAAGTTTCTTGTTTGTCTCTAGCTGTTTATACATGTTCCTACACATCACCTTCTTCACATGGCTATGACATACATGTATAGAATCCGTTGCGAGTGGATTAATCCCTCGTTAACACATGGAACACCCATAGCACTCGCAATCCACAATCCCTCACGTCCATAGAGCAGGCTTGTGCTAGCAAGGTCCGATGACAATGTTTGTGCCTCTGTTGCTCATTGGCGGAGTCTTCTTATGATGGCATCATATCGTGGTGGTGTGCGGATGTCCAAATGTGCCTCTACTGATTCTACTCCCACCACCGGTTCCACAAGCCCTTGTTAATGGGATTCTCCCTATTTGATCATATCCATCATGTGTTATCATGGTCAGAAGATTCTATGAATTTCGGTTAATTTGCTGTAATGAATAATCATTGACATGATTGTGGCCCACTTTAACCCCCTATTTTAGTTGTGTGGTATGCTCTGCAAGCTCCTCAACCATTTTTTATGTCTCTGATGCAGTGTTGACTACTTAAGTATTGGTACCAACTTTGACTCATTTGTCATGGCTAGATACTCTCATGATTGCCAACTGCCTTCATTACCATTTGGTCAGCATACTATGTGTAATAAAGTAATTCTATGATCTAAGGGTCTAGCCGATTCAAACAGATCTGAAATCAGACATCGTTTGGTCACCCGTGTGTATAACCAAAGATCTCGACTTACTAGAAGGTCATTTACTCTTGTAACCAAGTGATCCAATTAGCTTAGTGATTAAGTCTCAAGGGTGTGAAGGAGGAGGTCTTGGGTTCAATCCCCATGGGGTACATGGGGAGAGTATTTTGCCCAAAGAGCTCTAGAGCCTTCCAGAAGCATCCACTTCAGTTAACTCTAGTCAACTGGGACACTTGGTGCACATGTAGTTACATGGTTGACACTTGGATGGTTAGTATCCACCTTCCCAAGAAGGCAGTCCCCTAGAGAGATCTATATATAGAGGCATTTGGTTGGGAGGAGAGTCAACTCTCTAGCATGTGGTAGTTGTTCTCTTACATTGGTATGAGAGCAAGCTTTGATGGTGACCTTGGTGGCTCATCATCTTCCTTACAAGCATCCATGGAGGCTCATTTTCTTTATCTTTATGATTGTACATAATTGTGATATCTTTATTCACGTATGTTTCAATATTCCTTGCGAAGGAATTTACGTGAATCTTTCATAGCTCTCTGCCTCCCGAGTTCTTCCCTTAGCTCTGCAAAATGTAATGTGCCATTTACTTGATGTAGTGTGCAAGTTTTGATCCCGTTGTGGAGGTGATCGCAATCCGGGTGGATCGTTTTCGGTCATGGCACACATAGGGTGTATGAAGCTAATGAATGTTGGAAGGTTTAAGGACGTGAAAGTGAAATTAATGTTGAGTATGGAGAAGAGGGAGATGTTGTAATGATTATGGGAATGGGAATGTAAGAGTGCAAGTTAGATTTATGAACATGAATGATAAGAATGAAAGAGAACCATACACACAAATCAAATTGGGAAGGAAGAATGGTCCATTGAAGGAGCTTCTTAAACACTTCCTAATTCTAATCTATATGCATAGTCTTCTTTGGATGATATGTATGCATGACGAGAACAGATAGAATCCTTACACATAAATCAGTTTCGAAAGGAAGAATGGTCCAATATTGGAGCTTCTTATACACTTTCAGAAACTAATCAATATGTATGGGTATGTATGGATTATATGCATGCAAGTAAATTATGATGATAGAGTTTAATCACAAGCTCAATGAAACATCCTCACTGGTTCAACGCAATACTGTGGAGCCTTCTCGCACAGAGAAGAAAATAGAAGACATGTAAAAATACTTAAGAGACTGAGAGACAAGAGACAAGTGACAAGTGACATGAATTAAAAGGATTTGAATTAAGATACATGTATAAGATCGTCGTGATACGTCAAGCTAAGCAGTCTACTGATCAAAGGCGGTTCCGACCCTCAAACCATGACAGTTCAACCGAATGTCACACGTAAGAAGATGAGTTCCACTTCATTGACCCTATGTATGTCTAGGCTCGTAACATCTAACTAAAGAAGTCTAAGACTCATTAAAACAAGCTCTAACTCACTCACACGCTCCATCGAGGGTGATTCAAGATAGAGATGCTGGTTTCAAGAGCCTATCCTAGATAGGAGTTCTAACTTAAATTTGAAACTAGGTACTATACTCATATTAGCCCACCTTGGATCCTCACTCGCTCAACCCAGGGTGATCGTCTCAAGGAAACCTTAAGCTAGCAAGAGCCCTATGGATGCCTAACAATGATGCTCTAGGAGTTTGGAGGGGGGTTTATATAGTTTTTTGAATGAATTTGGGCCCTTGGATCTAGAGAAATCAACTCTCAACTCTAGGATCACTACTTTCGATTAGAACCATTTGATTAATCAAATCAATGGCTTGGAATTGTTCTTTCTATCAAATCTAGTGTAAAGGAGTGAAATTTAGGTGTCGTCATTCTCCACCATTGGATCTAGGGATGATCTGGGCTGTCGGATCAGTGCTGACATCAATTCGGATAAGATATGCCACTATTTTTAGAGAAAAGTTGCATTATTGATCTTTAACTATCAAAAAAGTCTTCTTTGATGAAAAAAACTCGTGGATTCTCCTTGCTTTAAGCATAAGTTCATCTCCACCCTTGAATATGAGCTCATCTTGATCGTACAACATGGCTCAATCAGCTTTCACCATGTGGCAGCCCTTCAACCCTTTAATTTGCTTAAACTAGAAAATTGTGGTGACCTTGAAAACTGGACTTTGTGCTCTTTGACCCTCCAAAAAGGCTTTGATGAAGATGAAACTTTGTAGGACTATGTTTCCAAAGATCTCCTTTAGGAATATGCAGAAAAAAAATTTATCTAAATCTCCCTTATACAAGTTTGACTACATTTGGAAGCTTGCAAGGTGGCATTTAGGTGTCTAGGAAACTCTGATAGCCTTGAAACTTTGTACAAATATGTAGCCACATATGTTTTTATACATGCCAAACCATATGGCTAACAAAAATTCCTATACAAGATTTTGTAGGGTCTAAGTGGAAAAATTACATTTTTTACAAAATGCACATGGCATATCAATGTGCTAGAAAATCCATTTTCATGTGAAATTTAGGCTATAGACTACCTTTGATAGGCTTTACAAGTATATGAATTTTCATGTGATTTGGAGATATTGAAAATTTTGCCCTAATTTCCAAAATTTGACCAGCTTTGACCGCTACCCTGGATTTGCTTGATTTCTTCCAAAGTTTGCATGTGAACTCCCTTTGACATCCTTGATGCATCTTGGACTTCTCAGGAAATTCTAACTACCTTCACTGAATGTGTTTCATGTAGGCCTTCATGAGTGAGAGAGGAGAGAAAATCTTGACGACACCGTTACCTGGTTTCCATCAAAGATGAGTTCATCCACTATGCTAGGACATGCGCTTGGACATGAGTTTCTGGAGAATAAAAACAAAATAAATTATTTTGTTCGCCTGTCTGTTGCATGAAGATCTGAACTCAGAAGCCAAACAAGGTTGCGTAAGCAGGTGATGTGTAGAGGCAAAAGCTACCGATTCTCTGATGGGGTCGCATCAGTGGGACTTGATCTCGTGACTTCATCCAAGAGTTACCTTCCTTGTATCCAGCAAGCAAGACTGCTCCCGTGCATAAGGTGTGTACATCAGACACATAAAAGGAGATTCAAATTCTCTTAGATGGCATGCTAGACGGGGTTTGATCCTTTCACATCCTGAAGCATAGACCTCTATCATTCCTGCTTTCATACTCCAAACGAATTTGCTTAGAATCTTTGTCATCCACGCTGAAGAAGTCACAAGCAAAAGAGACTTTATATGATCTGCATATGGGAGTCGAACCCACGACATGACGCTACTCGAGCTTTGGACTATCCGCAAGATCAAACACCATTCTTGGCATTATACACAGATGCAGAAGATTAACAAATATTACATCATGAAGCAGACGGAGTTGAACTCACATCCTTTGCTTGGGGAGGCGGAAGTTCTAGCTAGTAAGCCAGTAATGTCATAGTAATCAAAAACCATATCAACATGGCTTCAAGTTCATGTATGGGACTCGAACTTTTATCTATGTTGTGGTTAACGGATGGGTTTGCCAACCTGCCATATATTGATTGAAGATACATGCATGCCTTCTTATAAGGCACATGGATGACTTCGTAGAAAAAAGTCATAAAGAAGAATTGAACCCGAGATGCAAGTTGGAGTTGTATACTCATTTGGTTGAGCTAATCATGTGTTTTGCATGCTTAAAAAGAAACATACGTTTCTTGTGGTTTGTACGGATCAAGGAATTGAATCCATCACACCTTCGAAGCTTACAAGCTTATTGAAGTCAGGTGAAGCCAAAGTTCAAAGCAATCAAGAAGGAGTATGTACTTTTTCTCATGGACCAAAGGATAGAAAATGGCTCTTCTTGAGGCTCAATGGAGGGACGTAGCTCTATTTAGAGCTAAGTACTTTACAAATTGATGTTTTTATTTCAATATTTGCTTTGTTATTTGCTTTCATATAGAATGCAGTGATGTTATCATTGAAGTAGGAAAGAATCTTCAATTTTGAAAGCATTGTATGCAGCTTAATGAAAGCAAAATAGGAGAGCATCAAAGTATGGAAACACTTATCATGCATAGCCATGAATCTACGAAAGAATGTTTTCGTGCACAAAACATGTTTTCTTCTTGCTTGAAAAAGCTATTTAATGCTCAGGTTTATGCACATGAACACTTATATCTTTTTTTCTTAAGCTAGCAAGAATGTTTGTGCATGGATGATTGGGAACATGCATTTTCAAGCTCAAGAATTGCTTGATTTAAGTTTGGTGCATGAAAGGAGAATGGCAACATGTGCATGCACTCACATGCATTTGCATGCAAGAATAGGCATTTGCATGCAACAACAGGCATTCGCATATGCATGACTATTTGTTAAAGTAGTTGAATAATTGTACTTTCGTTATCTCCTTTTTCTAATTCGACTTAGAAAACTAGGAAAAAGATCAAACTAGATAGTTTCAAGGCTCCTAGCTACCATGCAACTCAAGTAGCTAGTTTGTTTTTCCCAAACGTGATACTTAGGTATCACAAATTAGGAGTCTTGATTAAGAAAAGTAGACACTTTGAAAGTCAAAGTGTTCGCTTTTCTTGCTCATTGGAATGGCAAGAAAATAAGACTACTTTCAAATTTCCTTAATGACTCTAAGTTTAGGAGAAAACTTAGAGAATCCTAACGACACACTTAGATGTAGTCGTTAAATTGGATTTGAAAAATCATGCATTCAAGTAGGATTGATGAAGTTTTCTTTAGATTTTTTATTTGATTCTATCCCAAGGTGTGATCAAAATCAAATAAAATTAATTGGAACTTAAATCAATTGAGCTTTCAAGTTCAAAGGATAGTTGATATGTTCCAAATTTGAAAAAAATCATGGAACTATTGAAGTCTTTTCTTGTCATTGTGACGAGTGATGAACTTCAAAGAGGTGAATAAACTTTAGCATCACATGAACTTTAGTGTTCAATAGTTGGATGCTAGGTTCCATGAGTACATCTCTAATCAAGATGCAAAGCTTTCAAAAAGCATGGAAACTTTATTAAGCACTTTTTTGAGGATGAGAAAAGTATGCTTGGTTTTGTTTAAGCTAATTAGAGCTTAAAGAAGAAACCCAAGTCAAAGTAATCTTTGGGATTTAAGCTACCTCCTAAAGATAAGCCAATAAAATGAAATAGTCTGGTTAACTATTTCATTGGTTAAAACAAAATATCTTTTGGACCAGCAATAAAGCTTCAAATCTTGATCTTTTCCAAAAGTGAGGAATTTCTTTTGAAGATTTTTCAGTAAAGCAAAATATTCCAAGACCAATCATTGGATTAGTGTTACTCTATTCCTTGGTAGGAATCTAAAGTTCTTGAAATAAAAATCTCCCTAGATGTAAAACTGGAATCTTTCAAGTAAGTTTAATAGCAAGTAGTTCCTAGCAATTCCCAAACTACCGGTATGGGTACTTAAGTCCAAATATTCATATAAACCAAAGGTTTATCAAAGATTCTTAGCTTTTTTTGATGTGTAAAACACCACAAGAAATGAATTAATGTGACACTAGAACACCTCTATGGTCACCATTAACTCATTTCCACTCCAAACTTTGAGGAATGATAGCCAAAACCAAGAACTTTACTTCTTCATAACTTTCCAGTCACTGAAATGACATACCTTCAGTATTTTGCTAATTTCTCTTAGCACAAAAACTATTTCTCCAAGATATTTTGGTGGAGGAAAATAGAAGAGTAGATCTTTCCAACAACCTATTATTTGCAAGAAATGGATCTCTAGAACTCAAGTTATGGCCTTCACAAGATCACCCTATATGACTTCCCAAAACTAGAAATTTTGCCTCTTTTAGTAATTCTGAGTGTCTAAAAATGAAAATTCGATGCCTACCATCGACTTGCAACCAAAAGTCGATGCCAGGCATCGACTTGGTGCTTTTTCAACCAAAACTCAATGACAGGCATCGACTTATAAACCCTTGAGGTTGTTCCATGTATACCTCATTTGATATGTATCCATTCAAGAATGCATTCTTTATATCCAATTGACTTAGGGTCCATCATTTTGAAGCTGCAATAGCAATGATTGTCCTTATAGTTGACATCTTAGCTACAGGATTGAATGTCTCATCATAATCTATGCCATAGGTTTGGGCATAGCCTTTCACCACCAGTCTAACTTTGTATCTGGGTATACTTCCCCATTTATTTCCAATTAGCTTCTTACCATTTGGTTTAGGAACAAGTTCCCATGTCTTGTTCTCCTCTAGTGCATTAAACTCTTCCTTCATTGCTTCTTCCCATTGCTTCTTACCTTTAGCTTCATCATAGTTCTGAGGTTCTTCATCATCTTTGACCATATATGCATAGTTCTTCTGAGTTATGTAAGAAGTATCATAAGAATACCTTTCTGGTTGTCTTCTAGTCTTGCTTGACCTTCTTGGTTCACATTCTTCATATGTGTCTGGATACACCTCTTCATCAAATATAGGAGCTTCTCCATTTCTTCTTGCTAATCCACTTCTGGGTGTACTTGCTTGCATATAGTCTTCATCTCTATTCACCTGCACAATTGATTTTCCTTTCTCACATCTTCTTACCTCTTCTTCAAATTCTTCAGCTCTATGACTTTGATGTGCGTACCAACTTTTCTGTTCATCAAATGTAACATCTCTGGAAACAAGAAATTGTTTGGTTAGAGGATTCCACAACCTGTAACCCAACTGCTTTTCATCATAACCAATGAGCACATATTTTTCTACCTTTGTTTCAAGTTTATGTCTAAGTTGTGATGGCACATAAGCATATGCAATTGATCCAAATACTCTACAATGATCTAGTGTTGGTTTCTTACCCCACCAAGCTTCATATGGAGTCATACCATTGAGAGCTGCACATGGTAATCTATTCACAAGATATGTAGCTGTATTTACAGCCTCCGCCCAAAGATAATTTGGACAAGCTTTTGACCTGTGACTCTCTCTGCATATGCATGAAAATGCTTGAAGGCTCCAAACACTTCTGATCTTTCCTTCAAAACATATAATGTTATCCATCTTGTAGCATCATCAATGAAAAGAACATAATACCTTGAGCCACTGATAGATCCTTCTTTTATTGGGCCCCATACATCTGTATGAATGAGCTCAAGTACTCCATCATGTTTGAATCCTTTCTTCTGAAATGGTAACCTGTGTGCTTTTCCCATTTGACATGCTTCACATTTATAAACCATATGTTGACTCTGCACATTTGGTAGTCCTAGTACAGACTGATTAGCAACCATAGCTTTAATTCCTCTTTCATTGAAGTGACCTAATCTCTTGTGCCAGAGATCAAGTTCTGTAATCACTCCTTCACCATGTGTGAGCAAAGCTTGACCAATGTTCCCTTGCACTCTTAAAGTAAAGAGTCTACCTTCTTTCTTACCAGAGACAATCTGATTATATCCATTCTCTGGATCTTCAACAAATACTCCTTCATTTGTAAACCTGAATTGAAAACCTTTTTCAACTATCTGTCCCACACTAATCAAGTTTTTAGGTATTGTGGGAACATACAAAACATTGGTTAGCAAATCTGCTCCACTCTTGCATTTCACTTTTCCAATTGAATGTACACTATGTCTTGTATTATCACATGTTTGAACACTATGACTAGAAATGCCTTTTGCCAATTCTGACATCAATTCTATGTTTCTTGACAAATGATTAGAACATCCAGAGTCAATGTAAAATACCTTTAGATCTTCTTTCTCTGATGTGCTGATTGAGTTCATCATCAATCATGTATGACCTTCATTCTGTGTGTCATTTGCATAGTTGTAGTAGGTGGTGTTGCAGGATTGATTCTGTCCCCAACTTCTTCCTCCACCTCTATCATAGCCTCCTCTTTGACTTTGTCTACCTCTTTGAAAATTACTTTGATATCTTCCACCTCTGCCTCTGTTATTGTTATTTGTGATTTTGATTTGATCCTTGTTGATTATGCCAGCAGTCATGAGCCAAATGATTACTCAATCCACAAATCCAGCAAGCCTTCTTATTGTTATTTTGATTACCTCTTCCTCTTCCAAAGCCTCTTGCTCTTCCTCTACATGTGCCTTTACCTCTTGCATAATAAACTTGAGAACTCGACTCTTCTTCATCCTTTGCTTTACCTTTATCTCCTTTCTTCTTATTCTTCATGTACATTGCAGAACTTTGTCCTTTATCTCCATCTCCCTTCAAGTCTTGCTCAAATGTGAGCATCAAACCAAGCAACTGGTCCAAATCTGGAACATAATGATTTAATTAAAGTTCTGTCGATAAGACAAAAGGTTTCCACCTTTCATCTCCTCTCAAACCTGCAAGCAATTGAGCAATCAATCTGTGATCCTCAATATCTTCATCTATGGATCCAAGACTATCTGCTAGATCCTTCATCTTAGTGACATAGTCACTAATACTTTGACTTGGCTTCTTCTTGAATGTTGTAAACTCTGACCATAGACTTGTTTTCCGTGCTTTAGTAGTGCTTTGGAAATGATACTCCAATGCATTCCATATATCTTCAGATGATTCCAATCCTCTTATGTGTGGTAGCAAATGATCAGAGATCGTATTGTAGATGTAAGCTTTTGCACTTGCATCCTTCTTCTCCCAATGCTTTAAAGCATCAAGTTCTTCTTTCTTTGGTCGACTTTCATCTTCAAACACTGGCTTCTCTTCTTCACTTGTTACATATATCATGAGATCCTTACTCATAAGTAAGGCTTCCATTCTCATTACCCATACGGGGTAATTATCTCTGTCCAATTTGTTAATGGAGATATGATCTACCATACTCCTTTCGTTTTTATGCAACCTATGAGCTTAAAGGATAAAGGAAAATACCTTTTGGAGTTCTTTGTGTATGAAGATACTTTTGAAGTAACCTTTTGATGCCTTGTGACTTCAAATGCTTCACCTTTCAACCTTTAATGAAAAACTTTTCAAAACTTCTCGTACCTTTGCCGCCTTTTGCTCTTTAGGACCTTTCTGCTCTGATACCACTTGTTGATGTGTAAAACACCACAAGAAATGAATTAATGTGACACTAGAACACCTCTCATGGTCACCATTAACTCATTTCCACTCCAAACTTTGAGGAATGATAGCCAAAACCAAGAACTTTACTTCTTTAGAACTTTCCAATCATTGAAATGACATACCTTCAGTATTTTGCTAATTTCTCTTATCACAAAAATTATTTCTCCAAGCTATTTTGGTGCATGAAAGTAGAAGAGTAGAGCTTTCCAACAAGCTATTATTTGCAAGAAACAGATCTCTAGAACTCAAGTTATGCCCTTCACAAGATCACCCTGTATGACTTCTCAAAACTAGAAATTTTGCCTCTTTTAGTAATTTTGACTGTCTAAAAATGAAAATTCGATGCCTAGCATCGACTTACAACCAAAAGTCGATGCCATGCATCGACTTACAACCAAAAGTCGATGCCATGCATCGACTTGGTGCTTTTTTAGCCTCTTTTTCGACACCTGAAATGACCGCTTGAACACAAGACATGAACAAAGCACTTTTATGCTACAAGTCAATGTCAGGCATCGACTTTATGCTGAAACTCAATGTCAGGCATCGAGTTGCTCCACAAACTTCATGTTTTTAGAAGATTCAACAACAGGTAACACTCAAAGAATGAAAACAATGACTTATCAGCCAAGGTTCGATGCTAGGCATCGACTTCCCGCATAAAACTCAACCTTTCAACATACATTCGATGCCAGGCATCGACTTGCTTGGAAAACTTCAACTTTTAAAAACATTTCACAGAAGACAAACTCTGGAGATGGAAGAAGAAGACTTATACACAGAAGTTTAATAAACTCTTTCCATAACTATGAAACCTCACAAATGCACAGGTGCTTTCTCACGCAGAGAAGCCCGACTATTCTCAGTCATACAAAATGAGTACTAACTCACTTTCTCATTGTCTTCCCCATCGCGTTAGTTGATACAAACTAACTTATATAGATTTTTTTATTCTCGTGATTTTTAAAAAACTTCTAGAACTAAAGTGAACTAACTTTACAAATATAATACACTTGTGAATTTGTCCCTTCACATAGGCATGTGGTTTTCTTCTGAAGCTTTGACCTTCAAATATATGTCCAATTAGTGAGTGTTTCTCCAACAGCTTTGGAATCTAAGAGGCATCAGTGTATGCTTGGACTTGAGTTGGGAAAAGATCTCTAAAATCCCATGGGTAAGCAAAGATGCTTTTGTTAGTCTAAGAGATCTTGATAATAAAGACTAAGTCTTTATTCTGGTTGCAAGGTCAACCAGACTTGATCAAGCTTGGCTATGATTGTCCACGAACTTGTGATTGGAACTACTTTGAAGATTGACCAAGTATTGGCAATAAAATTCCCTTTGGTAATTATTCACTCAAGTTCCATTTATCCAATGGAAAAGTGTGAAAGGAGTAAGTTGTTCCTAATGTGAATAGAGTGAAGAAATTCCAAGAATGTAGTTTGCAACCGTGAAGATGGTACTTAAGTCTGTGGAAGGTAAAACATAATGTTTGCCTATCCTTAAAGGGATTTTGGTACAAATCTAGAAAGCATGAGAGGATGCTTAGACTTAATCAGTAGAGAGATTTGTGTAATGTCTCGGCTAAGATAGGTACCTAAAGCATCAGTAAAGAAGGAATCTAAGACAAGAAGTCAAAAAACTCTTGTCACTACAAATTGGTCAAGAATAAACCAATTGAACTTGAATCTGTGAAATTTCAAGTACTTGGAATTCTGATTGATTTTCATTTGAAAACCTTAGCAAAGAAGGATGGATGCTCCATCAAAAGGTTTTCAAGTTCCTCAAGGGCAGCACAAGATCATGACATGATCATGTGAAGGGATCAAAACCTAGAATATCAAGTTAGAGGTAATGCTTGAAACTTCAAAGTTCTCATTTAGAATTGAAGAAAGAAGGTACTCTATCAAGAGATGTTTAGACTTTAGGATAAGTATCACCCACACAATAATGTGAATATAAAATAGGGTGGTATGGGACAGTAGATTTTATACTCAGATTGATGTAGGAAAGATGGTATGGGACATCAGACCATGGATGATAATTATCTTTTAGTCCTAGATTGGATCTTGAAGTTAGGTTTGAACCTCAAGGGAATTAAAACTTCAATAAGGAGTTTGAATTCAAGGAGGATAGAAGAAGTATCTCAAGCTATTTCAAGATGACTTCAAGATCAAGGAAACAGAAGATATGAAGTAAGTAACTTCCAAGATCTTCTTGAAACACTTCAAGATAAAGTGTTGTTAATTCGAAAATATTTCATAAATTTCTAAAGAATTCAAACTTTGACTTTGAGTTGATCTTTTCAACCAAGGATTTGACTAACTAATTCAAGCACCAAGTTCCTAGTGTAAGTTGGTAAATTTGCTCTTTTCACTCAAAGAAATGCACAAGAATTGCATTCTCTAGAAAGGAGTCATGAAGATTGAATATGACCTAAACTTAGTCTCTAGTGAAGCATTATTTGAGAAAAAACTCATCAATAGAACTTCAGTGGGTCGACACACTGATGTTAGAAACCACACTAGTATCTTGTGGTTGGATGATGTTTTACTTTTGCTCTGAATCTTTTTGAGAATCTAGCCTATTTCTCTTAAAGATAGAAAAATGCTTTAAAACATTGTTGAAATAGATCATTGATAAGTTAAAGTCTTGAGTCATCCAGAAATTAACTCCTCGCAAGTTTAATCTTTCGAAGTTTGAATTGGTTGAATAGAGTTTTAGTTTTTTCTTTCTGCTTTCCAAATCTTTTGGATTTGACCCAGATAGGCTATCTGATTCTTTCCTCAAAAGTCAAGGGTTAGCCGATTTGAACCAAGTAATTAAATTAAACATCCTAGATAGATGTTTTGTATAAGAACCTTTTCAAACATCAAAAGATTATAAGTTCAAGATTGACTTATTCATTTGATTTTTCTTCAAGTTATAGCATAAATGATTTCCTAGAGTCCATTATACTCTAGAATAGAGAAGTTAGGAATTGCTCAACAACTTGACAAATCCCAAGAACTTTTAGCTCAAGTCTATGAGAAAAGTGTCCTAAGTTGGACAATTTTCATTTTGAATTTGAATTGGTCAAGTTATAGTATGGTTGACTCAAAGAAAGTGGTAAACTTTCTCCTACAGTTTACATAGGATTTTTGAACTCATTAGGAGAAAGCAGTCCTCTAGTTGGGTGACAAAAATCAACTAACTGTTGGATAGGAGTAAACCATTGTACAAACTTCCAAGTTCAATGTTTGGGACAACCAAACTTCAAATTCTCCAAACAAAATTCAAGTGAATCAAGAATTCTCAAAGTCTTGTGAGGGATAAGAATCCTGCCTTAGTTACTAAGTCCATGCACTAGTCATGCCCAGAAATGGACTAGTAATCCACCTAGTTCACATGTTTGTGCCCAGATCACACATAGTAGAAACTATGAATTGGCTAGGTATGTTTTTAGATCCACCCTTATTATTCATTCACTACTTTGAACTTTGACCAGTTTATCAAAGTGCAAAGCGAGACAGTGTTTTGAATCATTTGTGTGTATGACCAAAGATCTCAAGTCTAGATTTACTAGAAGGTCATTTACTCTTGTAACCAAGTGATCCAATTATCTTAGTGGTTAAGTCTCAAGGGTGTGAACGAGGAGGTCTTGGGTTCAATCTCCATGGGGTACATGGGGAGAGTATTTTGCCCAAAGAGATCTAGATCCTTCCAAAAGCATCCACTTGAGTTCACTCTCATTAACTGGGACACTTGGCGCACATGTAATTACATGGCTGACACTTGAATGGTAAGTATCCACCTACCCAAGAAGGCAGTCCCCTAGAGAGAGCTATCTATAGAGGCATTTGGTTGGGAGGAGAGTCATCTCTCTAGCATGTGGTGGTTGTAATCTTGTAGTAGGATAGTGCGTCCATGTGATGCGAAAATGAGAAGAGAGAGGGAGAGAGAGAGAGAGAGAGAGAGCTCAAAAGAAAGAAAGAGAGAGATATATATATATATATATATATATGATTTCTATGCACTTCAAAGCTGTTACCAATTTTAGCCACTCCAAGCAAACCAAATAGAACATGCCTAAGAATAGGATATACCCATTCTCTCTCTACTATCAACTATATTTCATCCTTCATTCATGCTACTAGGATGAGGCCAAGAACATACCTTACATTCTCCATAAAGGGATGTGTCATAAGGGATTGAAAGGTGCATATCGTCCAAGCATGCCACCTATGGAATAGGGAATGCATCATGATTATAGTCTCTGTTTGCTTGTTCTTGCATTTTGCACAAACCCAAATCTCAATGATTTTTTGAAGGAAGCATGATTTCATAATGGTGTTTGTAAATGACCACCCATGCACATTTTGTGAAGGCAAGGATCATGGAGTAAGGTATTTCCTTTTTCATTCAATGAATGCATGCAAGGGAGGATGTAGTTCTCTTTGCTTTAGAAATGTTTTGAATTCTTTCCGTGAGGGTATCAAAGCTCTTACTAAAATTAAGAGGGATGGAAATGAATAACATTCACAATTAATTATGTTTAAGGATCCTCTTATGGTTGGCAAAGAACATACGAATGTTACACCTAAGGCATGGGGAAATATAATGCATGCTTCCTAGATTGTTGGATTATTTCTTGAAAGCATGTGACACACTTATGCATGAGATAATAAAAGTCATGACTTTACATTGATATATGAATGAACCATTTTGCCCCTTATGTTTGCAGTTTGATCATACTATCACATGATGTTCCTTCATTCATGGATGTAAGGACACATGTCTAGACAAAGCACATTGGTTTTACCCTTTTGCATGGGAGTTGTTTAACTTACTAAGGTTCAGCAAATATATCTTTGATGGGAATACTTTTTATCAAATAAATTTTGTGTCTATGGTGGATAAATTAAATATATATTTCCATGACATGATACATACATATGCTAAGGAACTTCATACTTGCATTGATGATCAGATGGTTACTCTATTTGATAATGCATGTGCTCTATTAAGGGATTGCATATTTTCTACTTTGCAAAATAAAACTTGTTGTGCTCACAATTTCACCATGATGCATATCAATTTGATTGATGAGCATGTATACTATAATTCTACACTATGATGAACGGAATTGTGCTTTGCAATTTAATGTCACTTCCCCTACGATGATGCATAATGCAAACAATGACGCTTCTTTCCCTCTTGGTGATGATGTACATAAGATTTCCCATAATAAGACAATACATGATAATAATGATCCATCTTTATGCTTCATTGAGAACAACATTGACATTGTGCATGAAGATTCATTGATACAAAAGGAACCTCTACTTGATCATAATGATAATGGTTCTACCTTTGACTCCATTGATGATGATATTATACTTTCCCATGCCATTGATCCTCATATTTTTTATGATAATAAAAATGATCATGATGATTCTTGTGTTTATCATCCTTCGTCTCCACCTATTTTTTATGATTATGATGATGATGATGTAAATTCTAAATGTGATGGGTATGTTGAGAAGGATCACTCTCTCTTTGATGCATATTTGGTTGGTGAGAGTGAGATAAATGATTCTTATGCTTTGATAAGCACAAATGATGTATCGTCCACATATATTCAGCATTATGTCCATGTAACTGAATTCACAAATGATGCTATGATTTTGAATGAAAGTTATGCTAAAGAATTTTTATCATTTTATGATTATGTTGCACCATTGTATCAATGCAACCCAGCAATATTTTGTTATGATGTTTGTTTAAATTACGGTTGGAAGGAGTCCCACAGGCCAATAAAATTTTCTCTTGAACAATGCATACGTTTTTTTATTCCAAGATCACTATCACCAAGGGCATCATGCCAATAAAATATTTCGTCTAAGTTTTTTATCACAAAAGTACATAAACATTCGCTTTATACAATAAATTTTCAATGTGAATACCAAAATGCTTGAACTTATCATCTAAAGATAAATTTGTACCTTGATGAACTTTCTTCCAAGCTTCTTTAAGACTTGGCTATTCTTGATACTTTTCTTTCATCAACTTAATCAAATCATTGGAGATTTGTATGAAGCTCATAGAATTCAAGATAGGCATGTGGCTTAGAGCATCTACAACCACAATGAATTTTCCTTTCTAATAGCTGAGCTCATGGTCTAACTCTTATGGTATCCCAACCCATCTAGCTTTCCTAGCTTTTTAATCAGCTTGATTCGAAAAGTATTTGATAATTGCTTGATCAAAGACTATGGTTACTTTGGTGTCAAACAAGCAATGTAAGCATTCTTTTAGAGCATGAACAATGGAATAAATCTCCTTTCCATAGGTAGAATAATATGATTCTAATATTCCACTCAATGATGACTATCAAGACTTCAACTTTTTTGAAACCTGATTCAAGTCACAAGAATATGAAAGGCCTAGCTTCCTGGCCTCACAATCATATCATGAAGAAGAAAAGGACCAAGAAAAAGCACTTGGCAACCCTCCATATAAAGACATCATCCAAATATGATATAAGAGAATGGTTGTGCTTGAAGCTTACACGCAATGCAACTAGGAATAAGGTTGTGCTTTTTGTATTAGACTTCATTGAAGTTTTCAACTAAAGCATTACATATACACATGAATTATTTGAGTGCTTCAAAGGTTAAAACAAGATGTTATCTTTTCCCAATGTAAAGAGACACTTAAGAGAGAATTTTATGGATGTATTAAGAGCCAAATCCCACAACCTTATTTGAACTCAAAATTCAAATGTAACTCATAAAAGCATGGAAGAATATTAGGTAGATCCAACCAACATTCACTTTCGGAAAAGTATACATATACATTGTTTACTTGGTTGTAAGTAATCAATCAATTGAACACACTCATTGGAGTGAACATTGTGCTTACCTCAAAGCTCTTGGAGTCCTTCAAAAATGATATCTATCATACTTTACTTAGAAATACATTTACATCAAGTTTCATCATCTACACTGCTCATTGTTGTAGTACATTTCTTTGAGTTTAACAACTTGTCTGAGTTATTGAAGTGTTTATATAGTCTGATTGTTTGATTTATCAATTGGTTCATGAAGGTAGGTCTAAAAAGAGCATGCTTGAAAAGTTTTATGGTCATTGGACTTGTGTGCATTGAGATATGAAAAAATCTTTGTGATAGTGTTTGTGCATCTTTATCCTCCTGAAAAGTCTAGATCACCCCCCTGACTTCTTGTACTTATTGATCTTGGTATAGTCTTTTAAATTCATGAAATAACTTGTCAGTTCATCTAAATATGTGAAAAAGTTCTTGGCTCAACTCCTAACAAGATGTGAGCTCTGAGCGAGTCTTTAAGTCCTTGCTTCCATAAATACAAGGTTTTCTTTACATGAGCAATCCTCAGAAGCTGTCTGTTTTGACATAAAATTTTGAGATTCATGTTTTGAGGTACCATAGAAGTATAGATGTATTATTGCATATATTAGAAGCTTCTAGAGTCCACTGAAGAGTCCAAGTGAAATTTAGGCTAGTACAGAGCAAATTTCTTCTAGGACACTCTCATCTCTACATATTGTTCATCACTCCTCATAGTGGTATCAGAGCATAATCATAGTCTTGACATTATGGGTGATGGATTCCCTTTCTCAAATGAAAAATTGGATTGAAGAAACTATTGAACTGGCAAGAATAGGCCTAATCAATTTTTTCATACATTATTTTCAATCAAAAGTGATTTTCATCACTACACCAACATTGTACAAAGTTTATACTCCATTTTCTTCAAATCGAGGAGCCCTTGAGCTTGAAGAGTACTAGAAGTAGCGACATACCAAGTTTCATAAATTTTAGGCTTCATTTGAGCCCTCAAATAAGCCTTGGAACCTAATTTTTAACTAGGTCGGACACTAGATCTAGATAGGGCCAAAACTAGTCCAAAACCTATAAAAACAGCTAGAGAGCTCATTTTTTCGGTTATCTTGGTAGAGATTAGAGATTTTGTAATAGAGATCTTTTGAAATTGAGTTCCTCTCTTTGTTCTTGCCTTATGTGTGCACATGTGTGTATGTGTGTGCATGCTAGTGTGCTTCTCACTCGTGCACTTGTGTCTTCACTTGCTCATGGTCGTCATACCAATTCTCACATCTCCACGGTTGAACATTTATGAGGTGGATCTCCTCATGTTGTGACCAAATTTGGCATTGTTGTTGGGAAGCAAGCTTCAAGGATGAGCGTGTATGGTAAGATGTAGAGTTATGATGTTAGATTCATAGGTAATATCCTTACTTTTCATTATTTTCATTATCTTTTCTTATTTTCTTCATCACCATCAGCATCATCATCACCATCCTCACCATCTCCCATTTTCATCTTCATCTTTGCTGAATTTTTAGTTTTTCGGTCATATTCCCTTCCCCACCTCATTCCCCTCATTTCATTTGTGAGAGAGGGTGAGAGAGAGCTTGCATGCATTCTGTTTTCTTGTTGTTTGTGAGCTTTTGTTGTAGCTTTTGGTTGTATCATCATCTCCAACAGTTTGTGTAGGTATGATAAACCTTTGCATAGTTTCCAAGATGTCAAACTTTGTTTATCGCGATAGATAGAGAAAGTTGGTATTTCTTGTTTTCATGCATGACACGATAAAGTGCACCAATTGAGCATTTCCAATCACTAGAAGGATCCCAAAAATTTTCATTTTTTGGCCTATTGCAATATACCAAAACCACAATAGATGATAGACATTATCTATCATGATAGACACTGTCTATCATGATAGAAAAAAACCACGATAGACACGGATATATCATGAACAACAAGACCCATGACAGACGACAGACACCACCTATTGTGACAGACACCCATCTACTGTGATAGATTGAACCCATGATAGGCACCTATCTATCTTGATAGACACCCGTCTATCAAGGCAGAAAAGACCCGACGACAGAAGATAGGCACCATCTATCATGACACAAGCCTATCTATCACAATAGAGAAGACCCATGACAGACGGCAAACACTGTCTATCATGAAAGACACTCATCTATAACGACACACTGAACCCACGATAGACACGTGTTTATCACAACAAACATCCATCTATCGTGATAAATAGGACCCCACAATAGACAGTAGACACTCTCTATCACAACAGACACCCGTCTATCACAACAACTAGAGGCCACAATAGACGAGAGACACCCATCTATCATGATAGCCATCCATCTATCACAACAAATAGCCACGCATGATAGAGATCATCTATCATGATAGACACCTCTCTATCGCAATAGACATCATCTATCGTGATAGAAAGACAATCTTAGCAAAAAATAAGGTGTTAATTTTTTGAAAATTAGGGCTAAAATTTGGCATTTTTTAAGCTCTTTTACCTACACCATTATGGAGGCCTAAGATAAATACACACATATCCTGAGAGATCCTGTTTGCCTATTTGAACCCCTAGAATCCTAATCTGACATAACTTTTTCATACAAAATCCATTCTTTGAGCTCTAGAGTGTGTTGGAAAGCTTGTTTTGAATCCCACACGATCTCAAAAAATTTTCTTAAGAATAATGCACTGATTTTCAGATAAGTTATTTTGAATTTGATCCACAAGTGGCATTAGGAAACCAAGGGAGCTCTAGGGAATTTTTTATGGATACAATGGGGAAAAAGGGGCTTTAAACAGTGCATAAATCAAAATTTTCTATCAATTAAAGTTAAAGTGTAATCTAAACTTGGGACTTTTACAAGTCCATCAAGATTCAATCAAGTGTCCAAAGGAAGGCGATGGTGTATGCAAGCTTGGGAATTCAAGTCCTAGGCATACAAGTGCAAACAAGGAGAAGGGACTTGAGGTTGGAAGATCTCTCAACCCCCTCAGTCAATTTTTAGCATAGGCTAAGTGCGAATAGTGGTTTTGATTGATTAGGGACACGATAGGAACACTCAAGTTCTAAGAGCCTTTAAATTCTCAAGTTTAAGATTAAGTTAATTGCAACCAAGGGACAACTTAAGGGCAAAGAATTTAATCTAATTGGATGAAGAACATCAAGTACAGCAAACCTAAGTGCTCTTGATGATGCCTATTTTAAGACAAGGAAATACATCTTAAAGAAATTAAAAGGAACAAGTAACTGAGATCAAAGAAATCTGCAACGTGGTTGTACAAGGGTAATTGGGCATAATAGTAGGGCATATGAACCTTAGATCAGGTAGGTAGCTAGGGAGAGAACGACAAAGTATTAGTTCATCTGAGGCAAGTGTCAACCATACAGCTAGGTTGTGGGCCCAATAGCTTAGTGATTATCCCATACTTAGTTCGAAAACAAGTGATTCAAAGATTTCCTTAAATTAACATGGAATGACCAATAGACAATGCAAGCACAACCTATTTACAGACACCAGAAGGTCCCTATAAGAAACAATTAGAATATATTAGGACCAACCAAATAGGTGCATGCATCGATGAGGATGATCTACAGCAATCAGTTGTCCAACTCAAAAATCTCGATCAACCCTTTGGACTTGAACACCTAGTGGTTAAATTCAAAGAGGGTTCATATATTGATGCAAGGCATGTATGTGGTTACCACCTTACCAAATAGGACAGATGAGTTTGGAAATGTCATTCCTGAGAATGAGATAGGAGATGTAGAGCAAGGAAACCTAGGACAAGAACCCAAGACTCCTCGAGGCAAGAGTGGGTTAACCAAGACAACAAAAGCATAGAATGATTACGCCAGCGTGGGTTCCCCAAGACAACAAAAGCATAGAACTATTCTTGAATAGAGAAATGAAGGAAGCTTTTTGGAGATTCAAGATAGATCAACTTAGTGAAATAGGCAGAGTCACCATTTATGAGTTCAAAGATCTGGAGATACTAGGCAAAGTTTCCTATCTAGATAACACGTCAGAGAGGATGTTCTTGGTAACAGATCATGGTAGGCATGCATACACTTGCAAGGGTGAATTGATTTTCCCTCCACCAAGATCTAATGTTTCCCATGGCCAACAAGGAGAAGGATCATCCCATACTCATGAAACCCAGATGGAAAGAGCTAGAGAGAGGCCTGAATTGAGCTCCCAAAACCCCCTTGGAAGAGAGTGGTCAAGATTAGATGCAGAAAGAATAGATCAAGAGAGACATAGAAATATGAGACATCAAAGAGTCTAGATGAGTTTCCCTTGCCTAGGCTTAGAGAACACCCCAAAATCTTGAGGCCTACCCAGCTAATTAAATCCATGGAGAATTACTTTGATGGCACAAGAGATCCTTACGATCATGTAGTAGAGTTTAGATAAGTTTTGAGAGTGGAATAAGTCAAGGACTTGTTCATTCAATACAATGCCTTTAGTCTAGCTCTCAAGAACAATGCCTTAACATGGTTTAAACCACTACACCAAGGTCAATTAAAAAATATAGACTAGTTGCTAGAAGCATTCATTACTGAATTCTCCAAAAGTGGCATTGTTGACCTAAGTACCAACTTAGGGACTTGTGGAGAAAGATACTATACCTCAATCCCCCTCAAGTGCATATAGTGGGGATTCACGCTTTAATTATCAATCGGATGAGTATACAAACCTAGCCGAGTGTATGAGGACATGCAATCAAGTGATGATCAATGCGAATGAACTACTCAAAGAGTGCAAACAAGGTAAAGACTAATCCAAACAAGCTTCAACTGTCGGTCATGGTGTCACGATACTTGGTGCAGCAGCCGTCAGTAATTTGGACTTTTCTCTCAGCTCCGAACTCCAAATGTAGCAAATAGCATATGCGTTTCGAAGCTCTCAAGAAGACGCATCCAATGGTGTGGTTTCACTCAATTCTGACGCTCCTACTTCAAGTTATGAGCAAAATACTGAGTCACGGGAAAAACCTTCCTACACTTCAGCACTTCCTACACTTCGCACACACCTCAACAACAGAAGGCAAACACTTTCATGGATAGACAACATTTCCTAACACTCTTTCCAAGCAATACACATGCACACAAGCTCACCAAGAAGAAGATACAGAGTGAAGAAGACACAAATTCGAATTTCTGTGCTCTTCATTCTCACAATGGCAAAAAGTCCTTAAGTCACAAATTGACTTATATACTAGTGCCCTAAAAATGGTCCTTTTACACAAGAGACCGGCACTTTATTCACTAAAGACTAATTTCCTACTAATTTACATGGGTAAGCTTCTAATCTTCTGTGGGGATGCATCTAGAGGACTCTTCTAGTGCATGTACAATGGAAAATATATTACAAGAATGGTTATAATACAACAATTGGGTGTCCAAATCGGAAAAATTTTGGGGCCCGACTTTTTCTCTGCTTTGTGTTCTCTTTAGCTCTGCAACACTCTCCCCCTCTTTGTCTCTGTCGTCCCTTGACAGGCTTTACTTCTTGTCTTCAGTTTGTTGTCCGCATGCATTTTTTGGTCAATTTTTCCTGTTCATCAGTCTTGCATTACGTTTTAGTGGTCCTCTGATTTGTCCTGGTTGCACACATCGGACCCTGTTGTATTATTCACTTTCTTTTCCCTGCACGCAACCCTTGCTCAATTTTACCTGTTTATAAAACAGGTGTTCAGTTTTGACGGCCTCTTCTTAATTCTTGTCTTACATCCTCTGGGCCTGATACTTTTGTGTTGCTTGATAAGTCGGGTTGCCACGCACGCCACCAGTGGAAGGTCTGAGGATGTGGTGCTTCAGTCTTCGATCTGGACCTGCCAAAGATCAAGAGGTTGAAGCACCCTTGTGGGCTGCGTCCTTTCCTTGGTGTGTGTGCCCCTGTGGGGCTCTGTGCAGAGATGGGTGTTGTGCCCCTGCGGGGCTTCTTGCAGAGATATATCTTCAGATATTCCTTTTTAGTGAAGCTTCTTTCGTTGTCTTCTTCTTTTCTTCCTTTTACTTGATTCTCCCTCAACACTGCCCCCTTCCTGGACTCTGTCGTCCCCGACAGGCTTTGACGAGCGACAGGCATAGGTTCTATATATTTTCTGCTCTGTTTCATTAAGCAAATTGGCTTCACGTATCATTAATTGCTTCCATTGTTCTGCCTTTACACCATCATTGGGTGGCTGTCGGTGATCTGCGAAGAAGCTAAGTTCGTATGCCACTAATCTGGCATTCAAATTAGAGGACATCTTCAAAAATATTTCTGAATCAATTTCAAAAAATCCTGTAAAGAACGCTTCTTCAAAAGTTTGCATATATACACTTGGCAAGAACATCAATCTAGAATAATAAGCCATTATTGTTGGTCGGCTAGGCATAATAGATAGGTCAAAAATGAGAATCTCTGTGCCTTGATTGATACCAATGAAGTTCAAAAATGTGTATGCCGCATGCTTAAAGACCTTCAAAATTGTAAGTATCATGCTGAGTATTTTATTTGTCATTTTGACAGTTAGGTCGGGTACTGTTGCATAATTCTGCATCCAAAATTCGATGGTTTTTACCATATAATTGTCAGTTGGCAAGTAATTATGTGGCGGGCTTGGAAGCAGCGGGTAATTCAGCCACTGTTTATTTATAGTGCCATTTCTTTGCATGTCCAAAAATTCTCTAGTATCCCTTCTGCGTGGTATAGGACAAAATGAAGGGTTTACCTGTAATAAATATGGTGCTGCTTGCCAATGCACCCGTAGTGTGGGATGTTTCTCCAAAAAATTTCTTCGCCAAATAGGTTGTGCAGCTTCGAATTCTTCTTGACTGTATGCGAATGTGTCCTGTTTAAAATTTAGCTGCTCATCTGGACTTTTCTTTGTAATCTTCTTTATATATTGTCTGGTTTTCTCTTTCAATAGTCCGTACGGAATGTTGAAAGGCTTCATGATCTTTTCCAAGTACTTACCTTTGATCTTGGCTTCTTTCATTACTTTAATGACTTCATTTTCAAAATTTTCCGTCAATCGGGACACCACTAGTGCCCGTTCCCTCTGACTTATTTCTACAGTGTATGGCATTGGATGATCATCATGTATATCCGCCATCTGCTCATGTATTGGAGAATTATAGATCGGGGGAGATAGAGGACGTATCTCTACCTCGTCAGTAGAATTTTCCTTAAGTGGCACTACTCGTGTCCCGATCGCTGCGTTCTAGTTGATTTGGATTTCTAATTGCGCGATTCTTTCATTTCTGTCTTTATTTTCTTGCATGGCTGCTCTGAGTGCTTCTTTTGCTGCAAGCAATTCATTACCAATTTCAGCTACATTGTCCATGTTTTCACTGTAGCTTGCTGCAAGTTTCCCATGTGCTGTATTCAACTGCTTTTTTAGTTCATTTATTTCTTGATTGTACTTCTGTTCCGATTCTTCTCTCACTGCGCGCTCTTGTCTCAGCAAATCTGCGTGTTGTGCTAGCTGATCTCTTAATTCTTTTTCTTTGGTTTCGGATGACTCCTGTTGCTCAATAGGTTGATCATATAATAATGACTTCATTAATTCTTTATTCCTACTTCGAAAGGTGTCATTCTCTTCCATGTATAACTTGAGCTGTGTCTCAAGTAGAGTGCTTCTAGCCTTCATTCTTTCTTTGTCAGCTTCGCTTGCATCATGTAATCTTTGTAATTTCGTGAGCTGTGCTTGCAGTTGGTGATGTTGAGTTACTAATGTATCACATTGCGTTTTTACTTCTAGCAATTCCATGTTTTTTGCTGATATCTCTTTTTGAGCCTGAATTAATTGCGATGACAATTGTTCGCTCATGATTTGGAATTGACTTTTTTCTCTCATGGCCTTATCATAATCTGCATCTATGTCCATCATCTGCTGTTGTGTATCCATAGTTGTTTGAATCATTTGCTTGACTACAGGTTTCAGCTGAGCGACATCCACATTAAGCCATGTTTTTGGTATACTCGGTTCTTCGCCGGTTGTGACATCTTTGCCCTGTGCCACATGTAATGTAGTGTCATGTGGCTGCCTAATCTAAAGTTGGATCCTTGGCTCAGCCACCATGTTTTCTTTGTTTCCTTGAGGTGTGTCATCTGGTACCTCGATTACGATTTGTTCTTTGTTTTGTAATGGTTCTGCATCCGTATTCACTGGAGTTTGTATTTCCTCTTTAATAGGTGGTTTTGCACATGGAACAGTTGTTGGAGCTTCTTTGATGCTGATTTTTGTAGTATCATTCAATTGAATGACATGTTCAGGTTCATTAGAATCTTCTACGTTCTTTTCCTTTTCTTTGTGGTTGTCCGACGTCACTTCGACTTGATTTATTTCAGTCCAATCTTCTTCTTGAGTTTCTGTCCTTATGTCAGTGTCTAGAGTGTCTTTTTCGGGACTGGATTCCGTATTGGAACTAGAATCATCTATGTCCAGTTCTTTGTATCTCCTAGGTTGTTTTGGGGTCTGTTCTTGATGCATTTGTTGTGTCTCTTGACTTACTTGTCTATAATGATGACCTTGGACATTCAAATTTACCTGCCCTTGCATATATTGATGTGTCTCTTCTAGGGCATCAGAGAGATCTCTTTTCGTAATAGGCATTTGAGTTCTCGTAATCGTTGGAAGAACATGTGTCCGCTTTGATTGGGGTGTAGCTTGGGCTTCTTCCTCTCTTAGACGCTTTGTACCCCTCATGGGTTTCTGTGAACTGGTTCCTACTTCTTCAACCATAACAATTGCCTTCTTTTTCTTAGGGACCGTAGCGGATTTTGCGTATTTGGCTAGCCCTTCTGAGGTCAGCATCTCACGTAAGCAGTGTTTCATTTCAGGAGCTTCATATATGAGTAATGTCAAAGCTGAACTTCCATTGAGAAACTTCTTCTGGCCCCACTTCTTCTGGGCTTCAAATAATCTTTCTTGGACATAGCCTGTCATATTTACTTTATTCCCAACTTGTCTCATTGCATGCGAGAGTAGCTGTACGACAATCTTTTGTGGTGTTGTATATCTGTGCATACTTGGGAAACAAAAATGTTGGTGCACCAGGCGAACAGCCTCTTCAATATCAGTCCTGTTGATATCTAAAAATGACCTCTTTTTAGGATCATGGCATTCCTCTTTGACATTAGTGATTCCGTCTTGATTCCATCCGAAGGCTCTATTGATTAGTTCATGTGTGAATTGAATAGTTTTCCATGTCCCTACTTTATCCAATACTCGTGCTTCTGGCACTGATATCTTTGTTGCTGCAGGCTGCAGTGTATTCATTACTTGTGTCCACCTTTGAAAATCTGGTAGATAAATCGGCAATTTGAGGAATGCTTCTAGGCCTGCCTGTGTCCATACATCTTTGATATGCGGTAATCCTTGTATTATAGTTTTGAACTCTTGCGACATGATAGGGAAATAGTGATCCCTATCCATGATCTTGA
This sequence comes from Ceratopteris richardii, assembly GCA_020310875.1. Classification (NCBI taxonomy): domain Eukaryota; kingdom Viridiplantae; phylum Streptophyta; class Polypodiopsida; order Polypodiales; family Pteridaceae; genus Ceratopteris; species Ceratopteris richardii. The sequence goes on from CM035411.1 coordinate 74,577,277, forward strand.
TAGTGGCCATGAAAATGAGGTCTGACACTGGTTGGTCATCCCGAAACCAGTGTCCTCTTGCTTTTGTTATAGATTCGAGTGGAAGAAGCTGGACCTCTTCCTCTTGCGTAGCTTCGGAATTAGTAGATGCCATCTGCACTCAATATAGAGTATGAATTAGTGGCCATATACTCTTAGAAATCCTCCTTTATTTGTTCGTCATACGCTTGACCTTTCTCCGAGTGAATGGTGTCTTCCCTTTCCCGTGGGTGTGAGAAAGGTAATACCTGGGTTTTTTCCATTTTTTATAGATTTTTATGTTTTCATCTGAAAGGAAAAATAGAAAAGTTAGATCATAGCCGAAGCGGTTATTATTATTTTTTTAGAGTGATTTTCTTAATGTATGTACAAGTGCTCTCCTATTTCCCAAGAGGAAAATGTGCTCGTCTATCTTGAAATAGAAGAAAGATGTGCCGAATGCTTGGCCTTGTAATGTGGCCCTATCATGCATACTTTGGATCCTGATAACTCCAAATGTGTGCAACTGAAAGTAGTTGGTTGATGCATGCAGTTTGTTTTGTCTTTCGGCACCCAAATTTGTTTCACTCTGTTCGGACGTATTGTATTCTGCACATTCCTGATGAATGTGGTGCTTCTCCTGTTGGATGGTTGCTCTTTCTGCTTTTTGGATCTCGGACTAGCTTGTGTTGTATTCGCTGACTCCTTCTTTTTCCTGTTGCTATTCTTCTTTGGCTGTTTTGCCCGTATTTCATATTGGTTCTTCTTATGTTGAGGTTCAATTTTTCGGTTTAGCACCTTTGGAGTACATGGTTTTGGAATCCATATTTGCGATCGATTCGGTTGAGCGGTTACTACTTTCTTTGGAATCCATATCCTAGCACTTCGTTGTTGACTTTAGCGCTCCAATTGATTTGCTTTCCAATTTGATTGGTTGCTCTGATTTCGATAGTGCTTCTGTCGTCGAAGATATTCCTTCGCTTGATCCCTCCTTATCCACGCTTGGTTGGTGTATGGAATAGGGTATATTTTAATAGGTACAGATTTTGGATTACTCAGGGGACTAGTCTTTCTTGTGCATGGTACTTCACTGAGATTGGCTTCAGATTGATTGACACTCTTGTGACTTGCTAGACTAGAAGATGGTATCAAAGTGTCCGCACATATAGTACTTGACGAAGGGGTTTCTATAGTGCTAGTGAACATACACTCATGACTTTGTTCATTGGAATGAACTTTTGGCTCTATACTAGCGGCTTTGATTGGTCGTTCGTCTAGTAAACTGAATACTTCATGATGTCCTATCCTGGCTGAGATGTATCCTAAAGCCAATTGAATGGTCACCTCATATTCGTAAATCCAGTCTTGACCTAACACTACCTCTTTGAGTAAGTCCTGATCATGACACACTAATAGCTTCTGTTCCATAGTGTTGTTGCCAAGATGCAGAGGTAAGGTGATTTCACCTATGCATTGTGTAATTGTTCCTCCTATTCCTATCAACTGTGCCATTGATGGACGTAATTCCTCCTTGAGTTTCTGGGTCAAAGAAAGTTTGATACAGCTTATGGCAGCTCCTGTGTCAATGAGAGCATCCACCAAGTGGTACTCCGTTTTACCTGCTCCCAAATTTAAATATGGTTGCGTTCTCTGTGGACCTAGGTTTTTAGTGGCTCTAAAATTAGCCATTGGGATGAGTTCTTCTCCTAGTCGATATCTCTCATCTCGCTCTCTCATCCACTCTTTCCGTTTCTTAATTCGTTCTAGGGCTTCCTGCCTCGCTTCTTCTCGTATCCTTTCCTCCTCAATACGTCGATTCTTGCCTTTGATTAATCGAGACATTGTTTCTTCGGTCAATGTTTCTAGATATTTTTTCACTCGACATCCGCTAATATAGTTTGGTAATACTTCCCCATCTAGGGTTGCTAAGCTGATGGCTCCACTTGTCGATATGTGATTGATGATTAATGGGCCATACCCTCTCTTCTGCAACTTCTTAGCGTGTTGTTTCAAGGTATATACCAAGACTAAATCTCCTTCCTTCAAATTTTTGTCCTTAATGTGAGCATCAAAGTAGGCTTTCTGTCGCCGTTTAGCAGCATAAATGCCTGCTACTGCTTGTAACCTAGTTTCGTGAAACTTTTCTATTTGATCCAATTGAGCCGATAGTTCATGTCCTGTCCACTCGTAAGTGGTTGCTACTCTGAGAGTGGGAATTAAGAAATCAATTGGCAAAATAGCATTTTGTCCATATACTAATTTAAAAGGAGTAGTGCCTATGGCGGTTTTGTAGGCTACTCGAAATGCCCATAAAGCATGATGTAATTGCTTATCCCAATCAGATCTACCATTGTTTACAATTTTTGTGAGAACTGTACACAAGATTTTATTCTATCTTTCTGCTTGTCCATTGGCTTGTGGGTGATAAGGAGCTGATTTCTTATGAATTACCAAGAATTCATTCATTAAGGCTTCTATAACTTCATTCACAAAGTGCGTACCTCTATCACTCACAATTTCTATCGGTAGTCCAAATCTAGTGAAAACATTCTCAAAGAGAAATTTGGCCGTAGTTCTTGCGTCATTTTTCTTGGTTGCTTTGGCTTCTACCCATTTGGTCAGATAATCTGTGGCTGCAATTATATACTCGGCATGGGATCCTTTCGCTGGTGGGCTAAGAGGTCCTATGAAGTCTATTCCCCATTTAGTGAAAGCTCTGGCACTCAACATGGGTCTCAGTGGCATCTCATCTCTTCTAATTGTATATTTTGTTCGTTGACAAGTATCACATCGTTGCACATACGTTACGGCATCTTGATGTAGAGTTGGCCACCACATTCTAGCAAAGAGGATCATTTTTGTTGTTTTATCTGCAGAGAAGTGTCCTCCTGCAGCTCCTGTATGTGCCATCTCTAAAACAGCAAGATATTCGTCTTCATGAATGCACAATCGTAATTGATTATCTCTCCCTCGCTTGAAAAGTTGTTTTCCTATAATGGCATAATCCTTGCTTTGTTCTACAAGTGCACGTTTCCTTGCTGAAGTGGCTCCTTTTGGGTATTCTTGAGTCTTTAAGAACTTTACCAGAGGCATGCTCCATCTTGGTGCTACTGTGGAATAGCATAGAGTGGAGTTCTCTTCTGGATTTTGTTCTTGATAGGTTTGGCAGGTTGATACATAGTTATGTGCATCCCTCTGCATGGTTGGCCAATATATGCCTAATCTCCTCAGGGTTTGCCATGTTTCGTTTGCATTCAAATGAGTTTTCCATTGATTTACATGTGCTTTCTGAAGCCACATTTCTTGTTCCTCTTCCTCTACACATCTCATGAGTAATCCACTAGAATCTTGGTGATACAAACTTCCTGCAATGATATGAAGGTTTTTAGTCTTCCAAAGGTCCTGGGTTTGGTTTGATGTGATCCCATCTTTAGGTCCATGCGTGAGTATAGGGATCAACTTTTCTGCCCATTGGGGACATACTTCCAAGTTAAAAAGGTATGTATCTGGCAGATCATCGGGTACTCCTATGGGTGGTTCTCCATGGGTCATTCTTGATATTTAGTGATCTACTCTTATGTGGGTATTTCCTTTCTTGACTACTACCTCAAAATCAAATTCCATTAGCAATAAAAACCATCATACTAGCCTTCCTGTATTGCAAGGTTTATTGACTAAGTACAATAGGGCTTGATGATCAATGAAGAATTTGAATTTGTTTGCCAACAGGTAATGTCTATACTTTTTCACTGCATACACCATACCTAGGCCTTCTCTCTCAGTGGTGGTATAATTGTGTTCTGCTTGATTTAATTGTCTAATGGCATAGGCTATAGGGTGGTCTAGCTTTCCTGTATCTGCAGGTTGAGCTAAGATGCAACCAATGGCGAACTTGGAAGCATCCACATGAATGTGAAATGGCTTATTCCAGTTAGGTACTCGAAGGATCGGTGCTGAACTCAATCGATTCTTTAACTCAGTGAAGGCTTTTTCACATTCTTCGGTCCAATTAAATTGAGTCAAGAGTGCATAGAGAGGTCTAGCAATTATGGTATACATATGTATAAATCTTCGATAATATCCGCAGTGTCCCATAAATGCTTTCCCCAATCTTGCACGACCTTTAGCTGTCTCATGAAAGGTCTCCCAAGTATCATTTCATAATTGCTCGGCCTTTCAAATTGACATACTACTAAGGTGTGTTCAAATTCAACCCCGCATGTGGTGAAAACTACTCATTCCAATAATCCCAAGGGTCTTTCTGTGTGTCCGTCTGTCATTTGTATCTTCATACGCATTGGTCTTAAAGCTGGTTTTCCCCATTTCTCCCAGATTTCTCTAGTCGCAATGCCAACACCAGCTTCGGAATCTAAGATGGCTTTGGTGGTATAACCCTTATAAGTAATTGGAAGGCAAGTGTTTCCTTCATCTCCCTCACTAAAATCTCCTACTTTATCCACTGGGATCTTTACTGTGTTTACTTCATCAGATATCTCTTTTGCTTCTGTCTTGATCTCCAATTGACTGGTTAATCTCTCCTTCAATTGTGGTTTAACCTTCAGCAGTTCTTCCAAAGTTAGGGTACAAGGGATTTTTACCTTTCTGAGGTTTTGTATGATATCCGATGTTTGGACTGATGGGTTCGGCTCTTTTCTCCTTATTGAGGGAATACAATACAATTCTGAATTATGTTCGTACTCTCCTGTGTAATTTTGCAAAGCCTTTACTCCGTCATCTCCTTTGTCACTTGGATCCATTGGTAAAATTTCTTGTGAATTTACTTCAGGTATTGAACCCTCGATTCCTTCTTCTGCTTCTAGTTCTTCAAGGGGTGGTTCTATTCCTTCCACTTTCTTCCATCTTTCTTCTTGGACTCTTGCCCACAAATCTTTAGGCTATTCCCCTTGGTTGCTCTAGGGGTTGTGTACATTAATGACACATAGTCCTGCTCATATCCGTAGGAATTATCTGGGACTTCCATGCCATAGGCATATGGTTCGTACAGTTGTCCATATTCTATCATTGAGCTTTCATAACTGGGATATGCTCCTTGACTATGGTCATAAGATGAGTCATATGGTTCATTACTAGCCAATGGTGTGGCTGGGACTATCGCTCTCTCTAGGTTTTCTTCAGGTTGAGCTATCTTGACTAGGACAACGTTCTAAGGATGGGGCGGTTGTTTTCCTAGTACTGGTTGTGGTTGGGTGTATCCTTGATATGCATATGGTCGTGGCACTGGTGCCTGCTGCTGATAAGTAGGGTACCTCCATGCTTCACCTCCTTGTTCTCTCTGAGAGTATCCATAAGGTCTCATATATGGTTGTGCTGGTCTTGATTGCCTATTGTAAGGGCAATTTTCTGTACTGTGATTTGTATATTTCGGTTCTACACTACAATATTGTAGAGGTCCTGGGATGGTGGGTCTATTATAAGCATAAGCAGGTGGTGGGACTACTCCCCTAGTACACAAGTGAGAAGGATGATCACCTCAGAACTGCATACATCTTCTGAGCATGGGCACTCTTATAGGGTTACTGGGGTAGTTCCTTTGTCCTTGAACATTCAGCTTCTTTGCTACCAGATCGGCTATCTCCTCTACATTGTTTTTAGGGTTTGATCTACTACTGGCCGAATCTTCACTTTTCAAGCTACCTTGAGGTATTTTCAGGTCTTCTGCTAGGTTGTCTTCTAGGTCTATACATTCCTTCATGCACTCTTGCAAAGTTTGAACTCTCTTTACGTATACCAGGGATCTTAATGATCTGTTCAACAATCCTTCCAAAAATAATGACTCCATTTTATTTTGGGTAGGTCTCTCTTCTACTGGGCATCTGTCCACATACTGCTTGAATCTTCTTGCTGCCAATCTTATTGATTTGGTAGGGGCTTGCTTAAAGCTATGGATCAAAGATGACGAGTTGTTTTTAATTCCTGACTTAGTGAATTCCTCTATCATTTCTTGATAGACTTGTTCCATGTTTTGAAAATTATTAGGGTCCAAAGGTTGGAACCATGCTAACGCAGTGTCTAACAAAGTAAGACCAAAGGACTCATATTGGATCAGGAAGTCTTCTACTTGTTCGGCTCTGATTACTTGTTTAAATTCGGCTATATGATTGTAAGGTTCACTAGAGCCATCGTAGTGGTTTCTCATGCATTTGGCAACGTGAATGGGCCTTAAACTTCTTCCTGCTTCGGGTGGTCTAGGCATTACTGGGAAAATTGGTCTTCCTATGGGTATGCCTGGTCCTCTTGCTACCGGTGGTCTGACTGGGGCAGGAATTCCATGTCTTGGGTCAACAGGTGGTTGAGGTCGGTAATTAGGGTTATTTGCAGGCATTGCAAACTGCACATGTGGTCTGACTGGGATTTGTGTTTGTTGTGTTTGTCCTGACTGTTGATATGACTCATTTTGGGATGTTCCAAGTGGGTTTCTTGAAGTAGTGGCTTGGTCCTTAGGGGGAAACACTGGAATATTCTGATATTTCAACTCCGCTCTTTCTAATTCTGTTAAGGGCCAATATCTTCTCTGATTCTTATCCAAATATGTGATGATGGTGGGGAAATCAGGATCTTGTAACTCATAGATGGTGACAGGATTTGGGGCAGCTTCCCAAATTGAAGAATGTGCTCTAAGAAGAGACTTCATCCCATTAATCAAGTACACATCCATTAGGGAGTCATCTTGGGGAATCAGGTCTCCTCTCCAAACTCTAGCAACAGCAGATCTCCCTCTAGGTGTAGTTACTTGCTCTTCATTCCCTCCTCCATTTAAGTTTGAAGCATTGTTTTCTTCCCCATGTTCATTAATGTTTTCCTGGTGTTCCGTGACAACATACTGGATATCTCTTTTGTCCATGTAAAATCCTCCTACATACTTGACTGCTGGCCTAGGCACTATGTAAGCCTCTGAAGCCTTCTTTAACCTGGCCACTGATCTGTTTAGACCATCCAAATAAATAGGGATCTCATTTTGGTTGGTGTTCATATACTCCAAGGAGGTCCGGTACTCTCCTTCAATGATTGACATCATGCCAATCATGGGTACTGTGTTCTGCATATCCTCTGAAGCCATGGGAATTTCTTCCTCTGACTCACTGGAGGTCTCCGAGTAGTGTGAATGGCTACTTGGCTCGGCTACATTACCTACAGAAGAGATTACACTTCTTCGGCTTCCTAGGGTTCTTCCTGATCTCAGGTTCATCCACTTCGCAACTCTGATCAGTCCTTGCTAACCTCTAGCTTCCAGAACTCTTCACTATGGATTAGAATTCCAGAAAAATTTTGGCTGGGAAATGACTGAAAAGAAATTTTCTAGTCACACGATACTCGACCTTTGATCACAAACGATACACAATACTTGAACAAGGACCACGATACACGATCTCTAGAAGTCCACGATACTCAATACTTCAACTACAACGATACACAATCTCTGGATGTCCACGATACACGATACTTACCAAGTATCGCGATCTGCAAACCACGATACTCGATACTTGCCCCACACAATACACGATACTTAGTGGAAACGATACTTGATACACGATACTCCAGAGGGACGATACTTCGACTACACGATACACGATCTTTGACCAAGACGATACACGATCGGCGATAAGTATCGTGATCTGTGAAGACACGATACACGATACTTGGCTCAAACGATACACGATACTTCGGAAGTATCGCGATCTTTCTTGAAACGATACACGATACTTGTACAATGCGATACACGATACACAGTAGGTATCGTGATCGGTCACAGCACGATACACGATCTTTGCAAGGTATCGTGATCTTTGCAACGCGATACACGATATCTGGGAAATATCGCGATACTCGACCACAAGAGATCACGATACTTGCTAAGTATCGCGATACTCGACCACGGGAGAAAGCGATACTTGACCCTTTGTCAAATTTTTGAGAGAGATTTTTTAAGTTTTGATTGCACCCAAGTGTTTTACAAGTTCTCCTACCCTCTCCTCACTCTCTGTATCACTCCAAGCACCCTTTTCACCCTTGATAATCCTAAACGATACCTGACGCAGATCGTTTTTGTTCTAGAAACTTGATCTACAGGTAAGAGATCACAACACAACAACAATGTGCTCACCTTGGAGGCTGTTTCAACTCTTTTATCACTCCCCCTTGCTCTGTGCAGCCCCCGATCGCCTTGTTGCTCAAATGCGATACTCGTCAGGAACTCCTTACGATACTTGCTCAGAAACACAAGTAACTTACAAAATGACACTTTTTGGCTTTTATACTTGGAATTTTCTTACTTCACAAAAAAGAAACTCCACAGAACAAAGACTGAATTCTAATCTAATGACTTGATCTACTCCCTCACTACTCCTACTCTACTCATTCCACTCACCTCCCTAGACTAACGACTCACTACACACACTCCAAGAATGAGAAGTAGTAAGTGCGGCTGAAAATGACTTACCAAAGAAGAGAAAATCACCACTCCTCCTCTCGCTTCAAAGCAAAAAAGCTACTTACCATCACACGAATGCCTCGGTTTGATTCGACACTCCCCGGCAACGGCGCCAAAAACGTGTTGACCTAAGTACCAACTTAGGGACTTGTGGAGAAAGAGACTATACCTCAATCCCCCTCAAGTGCATATAGTGGGGATTCACGCTTTAATTATCAATCCGATGAGTATACAAACCTAGCCGAGTGTATGAGGACATGCAATCAAGTGATGATCAATGCGAATGAACTACTCAAAGAGTGCAAACAAGGTAAAGACTAATCCAAACAAGCTTCAACTGTCGGTCATGGTGTCACGATACTTGGTGCAGTAGCCGTCAGTAATTTGGATTTTTCTCTCAGCTTCGAACTTCAAATGTAGCAAATAGCATATGCGTTTCGAAGCTCTCGAGAAGACGCATCCAATGGCGGTGGTTTCACTCAATTCTGACGCTCGTACTTCAAGTTATGAGAAAAATACTGAATCACGGGAAAAACCTTCCTACACTTCAGCACTTCCTACACTTCGCACACACCTCAACAACAGCAGACAAACACTTTCATGGCATTAGGGGAAAAAGTGAACCCTGAGAGGGCCTTGTAAGGATTCCTAATTTTTAGGGATTAAAATTAATCTTGTCAGTGCTTAAGGAGACATCCAAAACCACTAGTGGTATATGATAATAAAATAATGTTTCATAGACTTTTCGTTTTACATTGAAAAAGATGACATATTGTGTCCGTTGGATGCTCTTGATCAAGGGTGGCTGTAGATTTTCGTGGGAGTGGGGACAAGAACCCGAAATCGGTGCTGAGCAACTCTCTGCAAGATTCTCAGCCTTTAGATGCACCATAAATCGAATGGCGCAGCGCAAATGGGGCTGATCCCTTACCTGCAGTCCTTTTCGGCCGTCGGATCATGGTCTAGATCCAACGAATAAAGTGAAATGGTGCCTTTTCATTTTTCAGATGGATCTGGAATTGTTGGATGAGCTGAGATCCAACGTAGACTGTTCGAATGTGCCTATCTCCAACACAAACTTATCTGTACCATCGATTTCGAAGTATAATCCAAAGGTTCAAATGAATAGGTGCTTTTCTCCAACGGTTGTTTCTAAGAACCCCACGATCGAATAAGAATCCAATGGCCACGATGTGTTTGTCGCTTGACTTTTGGCAACACATATGTACCCTTGGATCAATCAAGCAATCTAACGGTTGTGATTAAAATACGTGCTCTGTCAAACCACCTATGAGAAGAAAACCACGCTTTAGAGTTGTTTTGAGACCTTTGACTTCAAAGAAACAAGGGAAGCCTAGGCCTAGTCTAGGCCTAGACTGTGGCCAGTGCTCCACTCTCATTGGTGGATGACTAATCACCCCTTAATCTAAAAGGCCCAAAGAGGGATCATTTTTTCCCCTAATGGATAGACAACATTTCCTAACACTCTTTCCAAGCAATACACATGCACACAAGCTCACCAAGAAGAAGATACAGAGTGAAGAAGACACAAATTCGAATTTCTGTGCTCTTCATTCTCACAATGGCAAAAAGTCCTTACAAAGAGTCACGAATTGACTTATATATTAGTGCCCTAAAAATGGTCCTTTTATACAAGAGACCGGCACTTTATTCACTAAAGACTAATTTCCTACTAATTTACATGGGTAAGCTTCTAATCTTCTGTGGGGATGCATCTAGAGGACTCCTCTAGTGCATGTACAACGGAAAATATATTACAAGAATGGTTATAATACAACAATTGGGTGTCCAAATCGGAAAAATTTTGGGGCCCGACTTTTTCTCTGCTTTGTGTTCTCTTTAGCTCTGCAACAGGCATCAAACACAATACTTCATCGCTTATACATAGCTTCAAACAAACACCTCAGCCCACCATTACCAAGGCCAAACCATCCACTACCCTACTACCCCACGTGATTCTCGATGGTCAATCCTTGGAGAATTTATACCACCACCTATACCACCTGGATATAGGTGGTATAGGTGGTGGCATTTGTCAATTTATCTTCCCTCGGTACCCCATCTTACTTCCTTTTGACATCCTAGATTGTTTCCAATGACTTCAAGTAGATCTTTGCCACTCAACCATTCTCCACATCATGCATAGACATTTTGAACCCTTACTCAAGCTTCATTTTTCCCACCATCACTTTCCACTAGTCCCTGCCCCAATCCCTTCAGCATTGTAACAAACCACTCCATTGTAACAAATCCCCCCTCGGAGTGATGCGGTGAACAAGGAGCTGGCACTCATGTATAAGGAAGTGCCAAGCTATGTGGAAATCACTCCACAAAAGGAAGTAAGCCCAAAGCTTTGCGGAAAGCTTCAAACTTCTCCCTAGGCAGAGCCTTCGTAAAAAGGTCTGCTATGTTCTCCTATGTGGGCACATATGCCAAGTTGATCTCCCCAGTAGAGAACCTCTCCCTGACATAGTGATAATGCACCTCAATGTGCTTAGTGCGAGCATGGAACACAGGGTTCCTCACAACTGCCAATGCGCTCTGACTGTCAGTGAAGATGGTGGTGGCAGAAGACTGGCCAACACCCAAATCATCCATAAGGCGTCTGAGCCACACACACTCAACAGTCGCTGTGAAAGCTGCCCTATCCTCAGCCTCACAACTGGAAGTGGGCACAGTAGGCTGCTTCTTGCTCAACCAAGATATACATGAGCTACCAAGCATGAAGCAAGAACCACTGGTGAACACGAGTGTCATAGCAACCAGAACAATCTGAGTCAGAAAAAGCATGCAAATCTGGTGGTAGTGATCCCCCCTTGGGATAAAACAACCCAAGCAGCCAAGTACCACTCAAGTAGTGAAAGATGCACTTAACCGCCTTCCAATGCATGACTCCTAGGCAATGCATAAACCTGCTCATCTGTGAGACAGCAAACTGAATATCTGACCAAGTAATGCATAAGTAAATCAAGCATCCAACAGCTTGCTGATAGAGAACAGCATCAAATGCATCTCCAGCATCATGAAGACTCAATCGTAAACCTGTCTCCATAGGAGTGGCAATAGGCTTACAGTCTTCAAGGCCAAAACGCTGCAGTAATGTGTCAATATATTTTGTTTGACACAAAGCCATTCCACCATCAACTTGCATAAACTGAATGCCCAAATAGTGATGCAAATGCCCCAAATCAGACATCTCAAATGAGGCATGCAAATCAGCCTTGAAATCAGCAATATGCTTCTCAATAGGACCAGTGAGCAACATGTTGTCAACATAGACAACAATGATCAGAAGCACATCAATAGCATGCTTAACATATAAGGTGCTTTCAGTTCAAGTATTCTCAAAACCATGTGCAACTAGATAGGCATGTATCTTCTCATACCAAGCACGTGGTGCTTGCTTTAAACCATATAATGCCTTCTTTAACCTGCACACCTGGTTTTCATGCCCTTTCTGCACAAAGCCACGGGGCTGAAAAACATACACTTCTTCATGCAAGTCACCATTCAGAAATACTCTTTTAATGTCCAACTGATGTACATTCCAACCATGATGGGCTGCAAGTGCACAAATGCTCCGAACAGTAGTCATACGGCATGTAGGTGCAAAGGTCTCATCAAAATCAATGCCTCTTTCTTGCGCATAACCCTTTGCAACAAGCCTAGCCTTATACCTGTCAACTATACCATCAGGTTTATGCTTCAGCTTGTATACCCACTTAGTGCCAATGGCCTTCTTGCTAGGAGCCAAGTCACATGAAGACCATGTACCATTCTTCATTATAGCATCATATTCAGATTGCATAGCAGCCATCCAATTTTCTGAATTCTGTGCTTCATCAAAAGAAACAGGCTCATTCTCATCACAGAGACCAGACACAGCCATAGCATAGCAATCTGATGCAAAGGAGGCACTATGAGAGCCTGAACGAGTACGATATGACAAAGGTGCATCTAATTTGCTGTCACGCAAAGTCTGCACCAGCCATTTTGGCATAGTTTTTGCCTGCTCAATATCAGCTCTCTCATCAACAAGTGCATCATGTAAATCTGCATCAAAATGGAATGATCTGCATCATCATATGAAACCTGCAAAGGCTGAGAAGTTGCCTCATTAGGACCAGCACTAGACTGTCCACCTGTAAAAAGAGGCATCAAAGTATCATACATGTCTTTGGAGTTAACAGATGTCTCCTTAGTACATGAAAGCAATGGCTGAATAGCATCTTCCACAAAGACAACATCACGGCTAACCAAAATGTGTTTAGTCTGTGGATGATACAGACGATAGCCTTTACTTTCAGAACTGTACGCAACAAAATACATTTTACTGCCTTATCATCCAATTTTTTGTGATGTTGTTCAGGCACTAGGGCATATGCCAAACAACCAAAAACACGCAGATGAGCAACAGATGGCTTGTGGTCATGCCAAGCCTCATATGGAGTGATAGACTGCAGCGCTTTAGTGGGATACCTATTCAGTCCATATGCTGCACACATGACAGCCTCAAGCCAGAAACTATGTGGTAAAGCTTGACTTTTGACCATGCACCTCGCCATCTCCATGAGTGACCTGTTCTTTCATTCAGCAACTCCATTCTGTTGAGGTGTATAAGGCACTGTACACTGGTGTTTTATCCCACGTTCAGCCAGAAATGCATTAAAATCAGAAGACATCCCCCCCTCGATCAAAACAGAGGGTGCCCATTTTACATGCTGACAGATTTTCAGCGAAAGCCAAAAACTATTTAAAGCACATGAACACTTTGGACTTTGCTTGAGTGGATATACCCATGCATGCCTGGAAAAATCATCAATGAAAGTCACGAAGTAAAGGTAATTTCCAAAAGAGGGTGTCTGCATAGGACCACAGACATCACTATGTACAAGCTGCAATTTCTGTGTAGCCCGAACTGAACCATCTTTTGGAAAGGAGGAACGCTGCATTTTGCCCAAAATACAGCCTTCACAAACATGTTTTCCAGGTGCCTCAAGTTTGGGCAAAGAGGACACCATTTCAGATTTCTGCAGGCGTAGCAAACTAGCAAAATTCAAATGACCAAAGCGTGCATGCCAAAGCTTTGCATCTGACATAGCCTGAGAATCATTTACTGCACATGCCAAATCATTTTCAGATCTTTCATAGTCTATGAGCTTATACAGCCCACGACATAAAATGCCAGAAGCAATAATAACATCGCCATTTGACAAATCATGAACTGTACATCTGTCATCAACAAATTTCATAACCAAGACAATCTTGGCTAATGCAGAAACTGATAACAGATTCTTCTTGATCCCTGGCACAAATAAAGCATCTGACAAAGTGAAAGAACTACCATCAGCAGTAGTCAAAATGATCTTACCAACTCCCATAACAGGATAAGAGGAGTGGTTGGCGCATGTAACAGTATTCCCTATAGGGGCAGGCTTGAGTGAAGAGAAGAAACTGTGCTGCAAGGTAATATGTTTGGTCTCCCCACTGTCAAAGTACCAAACATCTGAGTTTACTGCAGACATGCATTGATCATGAGAAGATGGGTCAAAACTGCAGACAAAAGTAAACGCCCATTCTTCTTCCTGCACAAGATTTGCAGACTCTGTTTTTGGTGTAGAGGCCTCTACAACAACCATTCTAGCCTCTTTCTTCTTTACCTCTTTAGCAGCCAGTTTTGGACAGTTCTTTATGATATGATCATTCCCTTTACAGTACTTACAAAACAATTTTTGCTTTTCTGGTTTCTTCTCATCTTTATCTTCCTTCTTCGAATATGCAGAATTAGCAGATTTCTGCTTACTAATTGAAGAGCTCCATTTTCCTTTGCCCTTCTGACTAGCCAGGAAAGCTTGATCTGCAACTCGCATAATGGACCTATTTTGCCTGGACTAATCTTCCTGCAACAGAACAAAGACTAACGCCTCAAATGACAAGGCATTTGGATTGCCTTTCATCATCAACCGAAGAGTAGAAGCAAAACTCTGATATGAATCAGGAAGACTATTCAGAAAAGTCTGCACAGATGAGCTATATGGTATAACCTCATCAGCAGAAATCAACTGTTCCTTCAAGTATTTGATCTTTGTTAGGAAATTGTCCATAGAATCACCTTCATTCATGTGCTCACTCTCCAACAATTGTTAAACTTGTTTCTCTGAGTGCACATCCCATTTTTCAAAGATCTTTTGGTTGACAGCTAAGGATGATAGCTTCAAAAGATATCACTCATGAAAAAAATTTACTCTATATTGTGAGATTTGACTCTTAGAAGATCAGACAAATGTGCACCAGAGAAAGTCGTGATTGTCAACTAACAATCATAGTGTTATGAAATCACTTAGATTTCTTCACACAAAAGGAATTGACTCAAATCGTTCTACATAGACATGTGTTTACTATTAGAGAAGATGTGTACAATGGCATGGCCTCATTCTACTCATAACCATAGAAAGATCTCCTACACTGAGTGACCTTTCATCATAATTTCTCTCAGTAAATACCAGATTGCCTCTATACTCACTTAAGACTTACAAAATCGATTTCTACTCTATTTCTTTTTTTTAAATTAATTTATATACATTTGATATATATGCTCCTAAACTCAAACACATAATTCTAGAAGTTCTAGACTATATTTGATCTCTATTTTTTCCACTACATTACATGTGTGAATTTGTCCCTTCACAAAAGGCATGGTTTTGTGAGTATCTGACTTCCATAGATCTTTGTCCTTCTTCTTTCCTCATATCTCTTCATGCCTAATTAGTGAGTGAAGCCTCAACACAAGGTACTTGCAATTTGCACGCCCACTTATACTAAACATGCATTTTAGAGTCTTCAAAAGTCTCCATTCAAATGTTGCTCAGTTTAAAGCGTCCACAATGGTTAACATTCAACAATTCTGGATAACATTTGGAATGTTTGTCTATAAGAAGAACCACTTAAGTGTTTTATGATTCTCAGATGGAACTTAAGCACACCCAACCCACCATAACTCCATTTCTGATTGCACTTTGAGAGATGGAGTATCTAGTTTCCCAAGGCTTTAGTCCAAAGCTCTATTCATTAATGCAATACTTATTCTCTCCATCTTTTGATGTTTGTTAATTTCAACTTCATCAAGTTTAATTAGAAATTTTAAAAAGCCAGAACATTCATGTTCTTTTATATCATAGAGCTAAACCATGTACATCTGAAGTCTTATAATATCTCTTTGATTGGTTCTTTAGAAGAAAACTACAAAGGAGCACATGCCAGATATCATCACTAGATAAACTATACAGATCATGTTATTAAGAATTATCACCAGATATCCCCTCCGTTTAGGACACATGGATTAAATACAAAAAAGAATGACAATTCATTCCAATGCAATGCTACAGTATTTGGAATAACTTTAAGTATTTTGGGCCACAAATACATGCGGATGCATATATAGTTTTTGAAATCATGGCATTTTTTAAATGAAAAGTAATTATTCTTCTTTCAGTCTTTTGAATGAGCTTGACTCTAGCAAATGTCCTATGTATCTCAAGTACTCTTTCCTTTTGTAGCCAACAATAGTTTATGCATCTAAGCTTTCTCCACCCAATGCATAGCTTGAATAACAGAGGAAATAACCAACTCTATAAGCATTGAATCCTCGCACATAGCCAAATATCCTGAATGTTGTTGTTCTCTCAAGAAGTAACATCCTATATGAATTAAATGGTAGTGGGGAAAAACCCATATATTTAGATAGGGTCTTCAAAGAGAACAATGCAAAATCAGGGTCCTCACTATATTTCTTATGTGCAACATAGAATAAATCTGGATTCAACTTTGGAAGATAGTGAATAACTGAATGAATATCCACTTTTCCTTTTTCTTTATTCTATAGAGCTTTCCTTATGCGCTTCCCTCTCCCAAGATACTTGTCTTCATCTAATATAGATAACTGCAAAAACAATGACAAACAACGAAGGAAACACAACAATCTTTGAATGATGATAAAGCACCGAGTCTTATATGGAAAAAGTACAAAAAAAAATTTGTTGAAAGGAATGTAGGAGATGACCAATTCAAGCAAGTAGGCTCATCAGAAAGGCTCTAATGGGCCTAATCGCTTGAATCGATCGTCTCTCCTAGAGCATCATAATTCTTACAAAAAGTGGAATATTTGTTATCAACACTAAGCAATATGAGGAATCACGTATTAAATGAGAAAAATAACTCACGAAATTGAGAAATGTAGAACATGACTGGTTCAAGCAAAAAGGCTCATCAAAAATTCTCTGATGGCCCTAATCACTTGAATCAATTGTGTCTACCAGACAATCATTGCCGATACAAATAGAGACAAAAGTGTTCATAATCAATTCATAATCATTACATAAAGTGGTATATTTGCTATCAACACTACATGACAAGGAATCAGGTAATGCATGAGGAAAATAACTCATGAAATTGGATAATATAGGACACAACCGATTCAAGTGAATAGGCTCCTCAAAAAGTCTTACATGGGCATAATCTCTTGAATCGATCGTGTCTTCTAATGGATCATTGTCAATAGAAATAGAGGTAAATTTCGTTATAATTATATAAGGGGCAAGCCAAAAAAGCCATTAAAAGGGATAATTTAGGACACAACCAGTACAAGCAAATAGGATCATCAAAAGTCTCTGATGTGCCTAATCGCTTGAATAGCTCATGTCTCATAGATGATCTTATCTGCAAGGCAAGAAATTTGGGATGTATCTTAACCTCATCCTTGTCTTGAATCAATTCCTCTCCATCAATTCGTATTTTTCCTTTGTCCTGAACAACGTCCAAAAAATAATACCTCATACAAATGAGTAAATCCCCAAGTCTTTTTGCTTTTGGCCGAAATCTTCATGTGCAAGTGTTGGATTCTCTAAAATTACTCTCTCAAAGCATCTTGAAAGAGCTTTGGATGAATCTTTAAATGCATCATTTGACAAGGACAAGTCCAAGCTAAGAAACTCCTCTTTATTTTCTTCCTTCTCATTTATAAACTTACTTGCTAGTTCTTCTCATTCAACTATTGCAGCAAGGCAATAGTCTTATCTTGGATTAAAGAGCTCTTGAATGTAATACAAAAGAATAAAGTCCTTCCTAGAGATAAAGTAATATGGGACATTTGGGAGAAGCAGTGATTTTTCTTAGATCTTCACTTGTTCTATTGGCTCTCTTATGGTTGTCTCTACTCTAAACATAGCCACATCAAAGTTCTTTACCTCTTCCTGTTCTGCTTGAACGCTTCAACAATTTATTTGACTTCAATTTCTGAATATTTCTCAAGAGAAATATCTAGAGAAGCTCTTTTCTCTTCATCAAGCTTCTGTACTTAAATCTTGTCACTTGGGATATGATCAAGCCAAATCAAAAAACCCAATGTTCAGTGGTAGTAAGCAACACTTATTGTCATGTTTTGGGCAAAATTCCATCTTTCTTGGCAAGGGGGAAGGTTTCCTACATTTTCTTGTGATTCTAGCCATGTCCAAAGGATCCTTCCCAAAACTTATTGGGTGGATATATTTCTTTCCAGAGATTATAAATTCGTATCCACTAACTATCTTTAGGAAGCTCTCCCTCTCATCCATAAGAAATCCATTACTCTTCTCCACAAGTGCTTCAAAATCAAAAGTGGGATTGAACCTTTTCATTGCATCTGGAAAATGTTTCATCCTCAACCCCTCTTGAACCATGAAATCTAGTAGTTTCTCAGATGGAGAGACACTGAGAATTGGATTCTTCTCTTCCATCTCTAAAGTAATTAGCAGTCTTCCTACTTATGCAACAGACGACCAATGCAAGCAAATAGAGGTAGTCAAAGATGGTCAAACTGGCGATCATGTATCGGATTTGAGGTATAAGTGCTAGAGTATGTATGCAGAAATTTGTTGAAGATAGAAAATGGGAAACCACCAAGGGAGCTGATATTTATAAGAGAAGAGGGGAGAGCAATGACCAAATGATGTGGTCCAATGAGTGTGCGATACATGGCAACCCCAACCTCGAAATTATAAACAATCAAACGACATGGACCAATGAGCATGTGATATGTGGCGTAGTACATTGGAATGCACAATGATCAAATGACATGGACCAATCAAAGGATGCCATGTGGCACCAATGGTCAACACAACCCAGAGACTTATATAACCTCCTCACTTCATTTGTGCCATTTTTTTTGTGACCTGCTTGCTACCCCTCACTTCTCATAGTTTTGATTCTCCAAGCCTCCTCGCAAAGCCTTCTAATGCCTCTTCTCATTGAGATCTCTTGGTGTGCAAGGTAATATGCTTCTTGTGCTAGAATTTTGTACAGAATCAATACAAATGATTAGGGGAACCAGAGATTTTCGGATGGATGTAATGTCTTGAATCGATCGGGTTTAGTCAAAAACCTATTAGAACTATTCTTTGTTTTCTAAGTATAAGAGAGAAAGATAACTTCAAGATTTCATGGAATCCACATGAATGAGACTTAGACATTGAAACTATTATTTGTTTTCTAATGTATTAGAGATACACATTACTTCAATGATTGCATGGTATTCACATGAATGAAACTAAAGTTGTTGAATAGTTTGACACAACCAATACAAGTGATAAGGGGGAACAAGAGATTTTCATATTGGCACAATCGCTTGAGTTGATCATGTGCAATGAAAACTTGTTTAAGACCTATTTTCTTAGGTATTAGAGAGAAATATTAGTTCAAGATTAGATGGAATTCACATGAACGATACTGAGAACTTGGAATTGTTTGACAACATCGATTCAAGAGATTAGAGGAATTAAAGATTTTCAGATGGACATAATCACTTGAATCGGTCGTGTGAAGTCAAAAACCTGTTTAAGAACTATTTTTGTTTTCTAAGTTATAAGAGAGAGAGTTTATTCCAAAGATCTAATAGGATTCACATGAGTCTAGATCAAAGCTTGAGTCATTTGATATGATCGATTCAAGCAATTGTAGCAATCCGAGATTTTTGAATGGCCCTATTTGCTTGAATTGGTCATCTCTTAAATTCCTGGTTTTCTTACTATGTTCTCTCATATCCATATGTTTGCTCCTCCTTTCAAAACTTTTTTCAATAGATCATGGGTAGAACAAAGAATACATCTAGGAAGTTATACACTAATGAGGAGAAAAAACAAGGGGTACCTATTCCAGAGAGCCAAGGACCTACTCTAAAGACCACAAATATCCAGAATCAAGTTGATCCTCAGAAGGGAAATTCCAAGAAAAGTGTTAAGTACCATGTGAAATCACTCAAGGAAATCTAAAGAGCTGAGAAGTTTGTGGGACTCCTCATCCCAAGAATTCCATTCATCAGAGTCATGGAAAAGATTTCTGCCAATCTCTACTCAATGTTGAAGAAAACTTCATTCACGAACGTCAAATGGCAAAACCCATGCTCTTCTATGCTTGCAAGAGGCAGTAAAAGATTTTACAATTGATTTTATGAATGATGCTTACTTATGTGCAACACATTGTCATAGGTTGACAATTATGTCCAAGGACTATGTTGTTGTGTTCAAGCTTAGATATAAGTTTGATAAATCCATTGTACCTCTTGACATGCACGATCAGAAATTCTTTGATATTCTCAATATGCCTCTAGCATGAAATCCTAAGCCACCTACAGTAAAAATTGAAGAGATCCCTTCTCATGAACATTTAACAAGAAATGCAATAGATTCTAAGGAGGAAAAAAGAAAGAAGAATTTATTATCAGAAGAAGCTATTGTCATTGAGGACATTTAGAGGTTGAGAAAAGTTAATTCAGAGCTTCTTAAGAAAGCACATGGCCACGTTGTTGTGAATGTTTCAATGCCATGGGAGGAAGACCACATGCTTGACATAAGGCCTGAAGACAACAAAATGTTAAAACAGTTCAATGTTGAGGGGTCATTCGAGTCTTACTATTATTGATTTTAATGAATATCAAGCCTTGTTTATGAATTCTCTTCAATCGCAGCATGGCATTGCAAACTATAAGTTCTAGTACACTTCCAATGCTCTACTATATCACCATTCCCATGCATTCTGATATTTTTGTAGCTTTGTAGTGCTGAAAAGATTTTGAAAATGCAGATTGACCAAAAATATGCAGGAATTTGAAAATTGAATGAAGAGAAAAAGTTTGGATACATGCAAATTCTTGTGCCAATATAGAAAGATAGTACATCATGTGGATGGAGAGTAATTTCCAATGCAATAAGTTTCTTAGGGCATAGGTTTTGTAGTCTTGATCTTAATGTATCTGATTATCCAAATCCATGGCTCCTTTTGGTCAAAGAAAAAGCAATCCATGCCATCTCCACGAGATAAAAAGACTGAAGATAAGAAGAAAGGACCTCCAATTCACTCTCCACTGAAGCATGTCCCAAAGAATAAGCACAAAATGGGGAAGAAAAAAAAGAAAAAGATGTATGGTTTTTTGTATCTATGATTATCTCTTGAGACTAAGCCCATGAATTTCCAACAGATGTTGGAAGATATTTAAAAAAATAATTTTCTACAAAAATGAACCCTTCAAAGCATTGTATGTATTGAAAAGTGTTGCCATTCTACCTTTAACTCGAAGATTGTTTGTAATGATGGAGTTCGAGCTTTACAAAAGATGTGAACAGCACAAGGAAGAAGAAAAAGCTTGGAGCACAACAGACAATACTGAATGTATTACCACTAAAATGTCCAAGGATAAGTAATCCGTTAGGTCAATAGGTGTATATACAAGATGGGGGGAAAAAACCTCGTAAAGAGGGGAAAAAAATGCTCCAATGATCCTAGTGTGTTGACACACATCACTACCTAAATATATCAACAAATCCCCCCTAGGAGTGATGCGATGAACAAGGAGTTGGCACTCATGTATAAGGAAGTGCCAAGCTATGTGGAATCAATCCACAAAAAAGAGTATGCCCAAAGCTTTGCAAAAAGCTTCAAACTTCTCCCTAGGTAGAGCCTTCGTGAAAAGGTCTGCAATCTTCTCCTACGTGGGCACATATGCCAAGTTGATCTCTCCAACAGAGAATCTCTCCATGACATAATGATAATGCACCTCAATGTACTAAGTGCGAGCATGGAACACAGGGTTCCTCACAACTGCCAATGCACTCTGACTATCAGTGAAGATGGTGGTGGCAGAAGACTGACCAGCGCCCAAATTAGCCATAAGGCATCTGAGCCACACACACTCAACAATCACTGTGAAAGTTGCCCTATAGTCAACCTCACAACTGGAAGTGGCCATAGTAGGCTTCTAATTGCTCAACCAAGATATAGATGAGCTACCAAACATGAAGCAAAAGCCACTAGTGGACACACGTGTGTCATAGCAACTAGCCCAATCAAAGTCTGAAAAAGCATGTAAATTTGGTGGTAGTGATCCCCCCTTGGGATAAAACAATAGAGTAGCCAGGTACCACTCAAGTAGCGAAAGATGCACTTAACCGCCTTCCAATGCTTGACACCTGGGCAATGCATAAACCTGCTCAACTATGAGATAGCAAACTGAATATCTAGCCAAGTAATGCATAATTAAATCAAGCATCCAATAGCCTACTAATAGACAACAGCATCAAATGCATCTCCAGCATCATAAAGACTCAATCATAAACACGTCTCCATAGAGTAATAATAGGTTTGCAGTCTTCAAGGCCAAAACACTGCAATAATGTTTCAATATATTTTGTTTGAAACAAAGCTATTCTGCTATCAACTTGCATAAATTGAATGCCCAAATAATGATGCAAATACCCCAAATCTGACATTTCAAATGAGGCATGCAGATCAGCCTTAAATCAACAATATGCTTCTCATGAGGACCAGTGAATAGCATGTCATCAACATACACAACAATGATCAAAAACACATCATTTGCATGCTTAACATGTAAGGTTCTCTCAATTGGACTCTTCTCAAAACCATGTGTCAGATAGGCATGTATCTTTTCATACCAAGCACGTGGTGCTTGCCTCAAACCATATAATGCCTTTTTCAATCTGCACACTTGGTTTTCATGCCCTTTTTGCACAGAACAAAGCCACGGGGCTGAAAAACATACACTTCTTCATGCAATTCACCATTCAAAAATGCAGTTTTAATGTCCAACTGATGTACATTCCAACCATGATGAGCTCTAAGTGCACAGATGCTACGTACAATAGTCATTGGGCATGCAGGTGCAAAGGTCTCATCAAAATCAATGCCTCTTTCCTGTGCATAACCCTTTGTAACAAGCCTAGCCTTATACCTATCAACTGTTCCATCAAGCTTACGCTTCAGCTTGTATACCCACTTAGTGCCAATGCCCTTCTTGCCAGGAGGCAAGTCACATAAAGACTAGGTACCACTTTTCATGATAGTATACATATGCTACACACATAACAGCCTCAAGCCAAAAATTGTGGTAAAGCCTCACTCGACCATACATGTCGCCATCTCCATGAGTGACATGTTCTTTCGTTTAGCAAATCCATTTTGTTGAGGTGTATATGGCACTCTATAATGATGTTTTATCCCATGTTTAGCCAGAAATGCATTAAAGTCAGAAGACATATATTCCCTCCCTTGATCAAAATAGAGGATGCCCATTTTACATGCTGACAGATTTTCAGCCAAAACCTAAAACTATTTGAAGCACATAAATGCTGCGACCTTGCTTTCAATGGATATACCCATGCATGCGTGGAAAAATCATCAATGAAAGTCACAAAGTAAAGATACTTCCCAAAACAAGGTATCTACATAGGACCATAGACATCACTGTGAACAAGCTGCAATTTCTGAGTAGCTCAAACTGAACCATCTTTTGGGAAGGAGGAACACTGCATTTTACCCAAAATATAGCCTTCACATACATCTTTACCAAGTTCCTCAAGTTTGGGAAAAAAGGAAACCATTTCAGATTTTTATAGGCATAGCAAACTAGCAAAATTTAGATGACCATAGCGTGCATGCCAAAGCTTTGCATCTGACATAGCCTGAGAATCATGTACTATCACAAATTTTTCATAGTCTATGAGCTTATACAGCCCACGACATAAAATGCCAAAAGCAATAATGACATCTCCATTTGACAGATTGTGAACTATACATCTATCATCAACAAATTTCACAACCAAGATATTCTTAGCTAAAGCTAAAACTGATAACAGATTCTTCTTGATCCCTAGCACAAATAAAGCATCTGACAATGTAAAAGAACTACCATCAACAGTATTCAGAATGATCTTACCAACTCCCATAACAGGATAAGAGGAGTTGTTGGTGCATAGGATAGTATTCCATGTAGGGGCAGGCTCCAATGAAGTGAAGAAACTACACTATGAGGTAATATATTTGGTCGCCCCACTATCAAAGTACCAAACATCTGAGTCTACTACAGACATACACTGTTCATGAGAAGATGGTTCATAACTGCAAACAGTAGGAAATGCCCATTCTTCATTTTGCACAAGATTAACAGACTCTATTTTGGGTGTAGAGGCCTCTGCAACAACCATTCCACACTATTTCTTCATTGCCTCTTTAGCGGTCAGTTTTGGACAGCTCTTTATTACATGATCATTTCCTTTATAATATTTTCAAAATAATTTTTGCTTTTTTGTTTTCTTCTCTTCTCTTTCTTCTTTCTTCGATTGTGCAAAATTAGTAGATTTCTGCTTACTAGTAGAAGAGCTCCATTTACCTTTGCCCTTCAAACTAGCAAGGAAAGCTTGATCTACAACAAGCATAATGGACATGTTCTACCTAGACTGATCTTCTTGCATCAAACAGAGACTAACTCCTCAAATGTTAAGGCATTTGGATTGCCTTTCATCATCAAACAAAAGAGTAGAAACAAAACTCTGATATGAATCGCGAAGACCATTCAGAATAGTCTCCACAAGTGAACTGCCACGCAAGACTTCATCAGCAAAAATCAATTGTTCTTTCAACCCTTTGATCTTTGTCACAAAAATTTCCATGGAATCATCTTCATTCATGTGCTCACTCTCCAACTATTTTCGGAGGTAAGCAACACGAGCCTCATTCCTTGCCTAGTATAAAGTGATAAGTGTATCCCAAGCATCCTTAGTTGTTATGCCATAGCAAATGTGAGGAATAATGGCACATTTGATAGACAAGACTATCAATGCATGTGCTTGAGCATCTTTGCCATCCAAACGAATTTGCTCTACAATAGGTGCAGCAAGAATCGTAGCACAAATAGGAACATGAAGAATATCATCATCTTCAACACCATCTGCATCACCTTTAGCAACTATGATTGTAGGTGTAATAGGACATTTTTCAACACCCTACACAATATTCCATAGTCCTTTGCAACCAATACATGATGCATCATATAAGCCCATAATGGGTAATTGGTACCCTCCAACTTATCGTCAACATCCAACATACAGAATACATCACTACTTTCAACCATGGCCACTGACAAAAAATACCCTCATGCAGAAAAATGACTATATCTCAAAAAGTTGAATAGAACTACCCTGTCAAGTTTTGCTAAACCTGTAGCAGACTTCGAGACACTTATACTGGCAAACCAAAACCTGTATATATCTTTGGCACAAAAAGATGAAATTGACTACACAAGCGCTATGGTAGTGCATTCGGAGGCCGAAACGAGCTCATATTGTGATTTTGGCACAACAACATGAAGCTCTTTTGATCTCCTAATCACCCTGAGTATGCTCACCAAATTTCATGTGATTCTGAGATTGTGACCCAAGAGGTGTTGACGATGCCCTCGATGAAGCAACGACTTGCTCTGATACCAATTGTTGGAGTTCGAGGTCTACGGAAGCATGTGAACAGCACAAGGAAGAAGAAGAAGCTTGGAGCACAAAACACAATATTGAATGTATTACCACTAGAATGTACAAAGATAAGTAACCCGTCAGGGCAATAGGCATACATACAAGCCGAGGGAAAAAACCTCCTAAAGAGGGAAAAAAGTGCCGCGACAGTCCTAGTGTGTTCACACACATCACTACCTAAATATATCAACATGTAACTCATGTTTCTTCATAGAAATCCATGGTTCAACTTAATGTTGGTAGAACTTTTCTCTGAAATGAAGCATTTGTAGTGTGCCTATTGTTCATGAGATCAACTGACATGATATGTGGTTTACCATATATGTTTAATCCTAACTTGGCGATCTCTGAACTGAAAACCTGGGCTTGTGAACTGAAATGGAGAAGATTGGAGGACATGACCGATTCAAATGATTAGGCTAGTCAGAGAATCTCCAATATCCCTAATCGATTGATTTGTTCATGTCTTCCAATCTTCTCAATTTTGTAATATTCAAACCCTTGATGTTCTATTCCTTGCCTCTCACTAAGAAATAAGTCACGAGATCAACTGACATGATACGTGGTTCTTCACTAAATATGCTTAATCTTGATTTGGTGATCTCTGAACTGAAAACTTGTGGATGTGAAGTGAGATCGAGAAGATTGGAGGAAACAATCAATTCAACCGATTAGGCCAATCGCACAACCTTCGATGGCCCTAATCACTTGAATTGGTCGTGTCTTCCAATCTTCTCGATTTTGTAATATTCCTTTCCTTGATGCTCTATTCCTTGCTTCTCACTAATAAATTAGTCACAACCGATTCAAGCGAAGAGAGTAGTCTCGGTAATCGCTTGAATCGGTCCTGTCCTTTGATAGACTGTCCATTAAGATTAAAAAGAAGTACACGACCAATTCAAGCAATTAGGGTGGTCGGAGAACCTTCGATGGCCCTTCTCGCTTGAATTGCTCGTGTCCTCCAAGATTCTCCACTTTTTAATATATCTATACTTTAGTGCTCTATGTAGCTAATCACCTACATGGATAATTTCTTTATCCTTTTCTTGACCAATTTGTCTGGGGGTACCTTTTGAACAATAGAAATCTTCCATAAAAATGATTTAAGTTTTTACCAATAGAAATATCCCACACCAATGATATAAACCAAAACAATGCTAATATGAATATGAAGAGTTTACATAAAAAAGAAAAGTATTTACCATCCCCAGGAATGATGTAGCTCTTTGCACAATATAAAACATCCAACAACAATGATATAAACCAAAACAATGCCCACATGAATATGAAGAGCGTACATAAAAAAAAAGAGATAAATATATGGAACACTATGTCTTTGATTCCTTCAAAATTTTACAGCAAGACTAGTTACATTCTTAAAGGTTGGAGTTTGATCACCTTGGGTGGCAGGTAAGTAATGCAAGATAATGTTTTCTCAGAACTTATGTTTACTATTGCACCATCAATTGAGAATCTTAATTGTGGTGAAACCTCATCAAGGAACTCTAGGAGCTCTCTTATATTTTTGAGTTCCCAATTTGTGGTGACAATTATCTTCCTAGGTTGAAAATCTGGATGCATCAATAATTTTAACTCAAATTATGGAAAGGTCTCCTCTGAATCCTAGGGTATCTAGAGTCCAAGCTTTTTTTCGCACCTTTTTGTAGTCATATACTAAAACAAGAAATTGTTGAGATATCTTATATGAAATTGAAAGAGAATTTGGACTAACTTTACATAAAATGATGTCTCCTAGCTTTTGAACTTCTTTGACATCCCATTCCCTACCTAAAACATCATCAATCTTTGAAATTGAAACTCTCCTATTCAACCACATTATTTTTGGTTTCTATAATACCATGTTTTTCAAACATGCTACAAAAATGCGAACAGGAAAAAACCATTGAATCTTTATCCTTCATGAAATTTGGCTTGGTGACATGGCTCTGTAAATGTCATCTTTCATTTTGTATAGAAAACTTGAAATTGTCGATTGATCAAGAGGATCCCAATCTAATGAAGAGATGCAGCGAGCAGGCAGATGTACAAGATTTCCATAAGCACTCCTCCCAAATTGTACTTCATAATCTAAAAAATCGAATAATAATTGAATGCTATTGAAAAATTGAATACATTTGTTTGCATACAAAAGTTCTGCATAATCCTTATAAAGAACTTTGAATGTTCTTGTTAAACATTCAATAGGTTAGCACTCTTCTGTTGATGACATGATGCTCCTACATCATCTACATTTGTATTTGCATGAGTGCATCTCCATTTTGTATACAGGAGGCACTTTATTTCCATTTTATTTCCATTTTATATTGTATATCTTTTGTATTTGGGTACTTTGCCATTTGCTTCTACCATTGTATTTATTCTCCTTTGAGGGGAATTATCCCACATGAGATGTACTTTGGAGAGCCCATCCCAAATCTATATAAGGAGGGCATCTCCCCCCATTTGTACTTGGTTAGAAGCTTGAGGAGTCTACTCCATGCTCTTGGCAAGCTCATTTCTAATCCATGTGAGTTTACCCATTTCTTGGTCTACTCACTTTGAGTCTCTCACACTCTTTCTTTTGTGATTACACTCTTCTTTTCATTTTGCTTCCATGTGTGTACTCTCTACATGGTATCAGAGAGTTAGGTGGAGGTCTTGGTGGTGCATTTGGTGGTGATTTTGGAGATGGTGGTGCTAAACTTTGGTGGTGTGGTTTCTCCTCATTGAGAGAAGCCTTCTGCCATCAATTTTTGGGACTCATTTTGCCCGTTTGCCCAACCTCCCACCCCTTTTCTTCATCACTTTCCCACATTTTATCCCCATCTTCCCCTCCCTCCCACCCTCATTGTAGATTGAGTGTGATACTTTTTCAGTCTGAAGCACTTTCATGCAGAGTAGTTGATCGTGGTTCTCATGGTTAATAGTGTTTATAAACACTATTGATATCACTTTGAAAATTTCACGACATGATTGTGATTGAAGCATGTTTTTTATGGCACATTGTTTAGTCATTAAGTAATTCATCCTTCAGCATCACTCGTACTTCTTTGTGATGAGTGTAACAATCTATTGTATGAATGAGTAGCGTTCTCTATCAAACCCACACAAGCCAACTCAGCATAGCCCACATCATGCATTCAAATCCATCATTTCTAATTCATAATGAGGTGTGCATCCACTATGTTAAGGATAACAGTATGCTGAATAGTACACTAAACAACATAAGCACTATTGTTTGATGTGTGCATGCCATACAGAGGCACGACATACAGAGTTGCAATTTTCCTACTTCACATCTCGAGGACAAAGCCATAGCCTCCATATCCAAAGTATTGGTCGGAGCAGTAGAACGGTAAAGCTCCATCACAGATTCGAGCGATTGCATTCATTGACGCAATCAATTGAACAACTTCCTTCAACTGAACTGCGAGGGGAGCTAATTCTCTGACAAAAAAGAGAACCAAAGTGCTATTGTGTGGAGCCAGTGCTAAGAGCTCAGAATGAAAAAAACTCAAGATCTACTGCTTCTCATTGTCCAACATTGTGGCAGAGAGAAAGGGTGCTCTGCTCTAGACTACGTCGTTCTGATCAGCACGCGTCGAGACCTGTGAGTAGCATGTGGCTTGTTTTTCGCAAGAGAAGAGAGAGAGAGAGAGAGAGAGAGAGAGAGAGTGCAAAGAGCACTGCTCTGCTGTATACACCTGACAGGTGAAGCTCGCACCAAGAGAGACTTGTGCCACTATATTATCTAGAGAAGGATCAAACCAATAATATCTCTTTTGATAGTTCAGATTGTGTGGAGGTGAAGCTCTACATACGACTCATGAGGAGCAAATGAGGGAATAACGCCAAAACTAGCAACCTAAATCATTCAAAAGAAGTCAGACATCTGTGCACTCCAATTTTAGCATGTTTTCTAGTTCTAGTCATCGATATGCAGCTTGGCAAGTTGGCTGATTGCCTACTCAGAGCTACACGTCTTCAGTCCATCAATGCATTCAAAATCATGCCATTCTTTAGGGATCTTCTGCTGAGAAGGCTTGCTTCCCCAAAGAAAGTTTGTGGCAAGAGAGATAACCTAGTCAAGTTGCTTATTAATAGGAGTCCAATAAGCAAGATAATAAACCAACTTAGGGAGAATGTAATGATTTAGAACAAAAGTTCTATGGGGTAGGGAGCTATTGACATCAAACTTGTTGTTTTCCTAAGACTCAAGGAGGTCTGGGTATCATTTTTCCTAAGAAAATGGCAGAAAATATGGCTACTAAATGGATTGTCAGAAGTATAAGTAGTAATGACATCTCAGCTTGCCTCCTCAAAAGGAACTATTCTAAATTTTTTTTGACTGACTACAGGGCTTGGATATTTTATTCAACTGTGGGATGTCTTGGTTTCTCCTCAGAATATAACTCCAATTGGGAGTACTTTGATGTGCAGAATGTGGAATGCCTAGTTTAAGGCCAAACAAGCCTTTTACCCATCTCTGGATATGTTGAACTCTATTAATTTTTATATGCAAGAATCTCCTTGGTTTGGCTGGCTAGCTTTCATAAACAATTGTAGTGTTGCTATTAAGGAGCACAAATGCCACAGAGCTGGAGTCTCTACTTGAAATGACTTTATGCTCAATGATATGGTAAGATCTGCCAACCAAATGAATCTGAACACTAACTTATCTAGGTCTTGTATGTAGGTATTGGAAAAATAGAAAGCATTATTGGAAGCTAAAATGGAGAACTGTCAAAGAAAGAATATATCACTAATGGAAGTTGTTGAGGCTATTTTCAAGAAGTTCAAGAGAGACAAGGGATCTGTGCAATAAAATCTGCCCAAGCTCAACTCTAGATGGCAAATCAATTGGAACGCTCAACAATGGATTTACATATTCAAATATTTGTGGGCATTTCCTGATTGTTGTAAACACTCTTTCCTTCAGTGGTTGATTATTCATAATGGTCTATGGATTGGCCCAAAAGTCAGAAAAGTTCATATTAATGGAGGAAAGTGCACCTTCTATGGCTCAGTGGAGGATGTTTCCCACTTGTTTTATGATTGTTCTCATGCCAAGAAATTATGGAGTCCTGTGAATAAGTACCTTCAATCCAATGGCTTTCCATAGTTAAGTAAAATGGAGGTCTTACTGGGTTGCTGAAGGAATTTAGATATCCTTCTCTGGAACATTTGGAGAGGATACATTCTCTGGTACATTTGGCTTAGTAGAAATGATGCTACCTTTAACAAAGGAAAAAGGAATTTCCTCATTTCCCTTCCTGCCAGGAATAAAATAGCTTTTGTAGTTTGTATCCAAAAAAATTATTTAAGCCTTCCTACAAGGGTCTGAAGTATTTGAGTAATTGTCTATAAATAAGTACTCTAGCTGGAGGGATTTAATATCTGCCCATTACTCATGTAAAAGGATTTCTATGGCATTGGCCTTGTAAATGCTCACTATGTGTGGCTCCTTCTCTAAGCACAGGTTGTAATTTCCTCTGTTAATTTATCTTTTCTATTTTCTTCAAAAGAAAGCATGCCACTCTTCGAGTAATCTGGCAGTAGATAGATTCTAACTCTGTCTAATGCTACCTATTTTTTTTTGGCCATGTAAATGAGTGACTTACATCAAAATGATGCCAATGAAGTCTTGTTATAGATCGTGACCTGGTTCAATGTTCTGAGACCCACAACCACGCAAAGAAAAGGCATCACATGCACCGTCATATTTTTGTTCACAGTTTCCAAGGTGTCTGATAATACCACTTAATTCTGTGCAAAGTCTCCATGTCTCATTTTGACTACCACAAATAATATGTCGAAGCGAATTAGTATTGGCTCTCTTCAAGTTACTTTTATTATTCAACTATCGGAGCATTCTAGGAGTAACGTGTTCCTTGGATTTAAGCCCATTATTTCTTCATATATATATTCATGTTGTTATTTTCAAAGGAACCTCAAACTTTTTGGGCATATCATTTGGTACTCCAACTTCATTGACCCTTATTGTACTCTCGAGTTGTATCACATTTCCAAAGGGTCTTAAGCCTCTTCTGCAAGGACACACTAAGGCATTACTTAAAAAGTTACTTAATAATGCTTTCCAAGGGTTGCACCCTTAGGTTTGCCACTTCAAGAACCTTGTAAGGATTTGCACTATCTTGGCACCTTTTGGCACTAAGTGTCCTCCTCTTGTAATAACAAAAATATAAGAAGTTTCTTATGTGTGTACCCTTGTGGGTTGGAGGATAGTTTAAGCCCACCCACAAAATCTCTCAAGCTCATAAGCCTACTCTAAGGCTATTTGTGTGCAACGGGATACTTTAAGCCCTCCTCTCACATCGACTCTTCTCTCTCGCTTATCCGATGTAGGGATACTCTAAGCCCCCTCCCCCATCTCCTCACTATCTATTTAACTTTTGGTACAAGTATAGGGTTAATCTAAGCCCCCCTCCACCCCTACCCAACTCAATTTTGTAAACCAATTTTTATCGCAAGTGTAGCCACTTCGTTTCAATGGCAAAAATATCAATGATTTCAAATGCCACATCATCAAGTCAATTATATTTACACTCCTTTATGCTGATATTCATGCCAAAAGATGAAAGGCTAAATGGCACAAATTACAACTTATGGCAAAGGGATCTACAAACTCGCTTGCTTTCTATCTAAGGAGTCACTTTCTAGTTTGTGGCATCAACGGTATGGCCACACTTCATATTTACCCAGGATTTCTTGATAGTTAAAGGATTGCCCAAGATCAAGCATGTCAACGATGTTTGCCAACCTTGCACCCAAGGCAAGCGACGTTGTCGTAGAGATTTACATCTCTACGTATCCACATCTTTACGTATCCACATCCAGTGTTTGATTAATCCAAATCTAAATATTTTTCTACTGAGAATGTTGCAGATATTTTACCAAAGCATTGGCTAGAAATAGTCATAAGAAGACTTGCAGATTACTGAAGATTGTACCATTATTGAAGGGGGAATTGTTGGAAAACAATGTTCCTATTGGTCCATTTTATCCAGAGTTTACAAGATGTGTACAAACTTTTATACTCCCTCCTACAAGAATACAAGCTGACGGGTGCCAACCGGATATGTAGAGTCTTTTACTAGTCTTTAAGGAAATTGCGCAGCGGCACAGATTGTACAGATTGTATAACTACGCTTACTACTCCTTCTACCACTAAAAGCTCTTGGCACGTTGGTTAGAACGTGAGTCTTTCATATAACCCACCAGGGTTCAAATCTGCTTGGCGGCAGCGCGCGACATCTTTTAATATAATCCTTTTGTTAAATAAAGCAAACGGCGACGGACAGCTCTTCGCGATTTAATTTAGCTTTTTACGATACGATCGTTATGAAGAAGATTTATGCGAACGTAGCTTTATTGATAAGCTTTTCATGGACAAAGAATACTATATAAACAAGTGCTTGGCTCACTTGTAAGGCCTTCACCAATATCCAACACAATCTATCTTCCTACAAGCTCTTGGAGGTTCTGAAGCTCTTGGAGGAGTTCTTGGAGGTGGAGTTGGAGGAGTTGGAGGAGGGGTTCTCACACTCTTGAGGAGTGTTGGTCCACATCTTAGTGTGGAGGTTCTGCTCACATGATTGAGGAGGACATCATGATTTATGATGTTTTGGTAACTTGTATCTGTTTCCGTTATCTGCATTATATTTGTATAGAAACATTATTATGAATTAATTGACTCTCCAATTTCCTCACATCTCTCTCGTTTCCAAACTCTCTTATGCTATCTGCATTATATTTGTACGAACACATTATTATGAATTAATTGACTCTCCAATTTCCTCACATCTCTCTTATTTCCGATCTCTCTTATGATGTTAATGAATTGTATGTGTGATTTGAGTTATGATTTCATCTAATTATCTGTGAGCGTCTATATTTGAGTTCTACCTCTTAAGTTGCCCGAAGCACCCTGCGTGTACCGTCTATTTGGAACACAAGCAGTTGGCCTGATCCACCCAACTGAGCCCTTCGCGACATTTGAACCCGACATGAAATTGTTCCACGGCATTTGGCAATTAGGAGGTACAATATCAAGCTCAATTCAGGTACGAGCAATTCAAGTTCTTTATTTTCTTTTACACTGGCTCGAGACGATATATGTACATTAATTGCACAACAGAAAGAAACATTAAAATATCAAGTTGCGGATATAATCAAGAAAGTCAAAGATCAGTCAAGACTTGAATATCAATTCAAAATGGAAGATTTCTTTAAGTCAATAATGAGTGAAGGTCAAGGTCAAAAGGTAGTTGAAGCAATACTTAAAGAAAAGGGAAAATTCACAGGAGTGAACGTGATTGAATACTTAGATGTTTATGAAGATCTAGCTAAACTTCATGGCTTGTCTAATGATAAAATGATTCCATATTTAAAGAGATTGGCAACTGGATCTGTGGTTGATACAATTGAAACCCATGAAAATTTAGCTTGGGAAGAGTTTAGAAAACAAATTCATATAAATTTCTACCTTGAAGACTTTAGTCAACATAGTAGAGCAGGATTTATGAAGTGGATAAGCTCACCCAAACCTCAGGTATCCATAACACAACTCCATAGTGAATTTATGAAAAGATTTTCTCAACTCCTAGAAGTGGATAGGACTGCTCTCACACCTGATATTGTTATCAATTTCCTTAAAATTTTGAGTCATGATGTAAGAGTAGAAGTTGAGAGAAGGCTTGAAGAGCCAGGAAAGAGATATGGTTTAACTGATGATTTGGCTACTGTAAAGATGGTAGTTGAAGCTGTTGCTCATATGAAACAAAGACATTCTATTCTTTATGAGCAAACACCTATTTTCCCATCTAGTATGCCACATCTAAATGAACCTAGGGAGATTCATACCACTGCAAAAGTTGATGTGACTTCTTCATCTAGATTTCCTGAAGAATTTCAATTGGCAGTCCTTTCTAAATTTGAAACTCTATCAAAAGAAATCTCATCACTTCAAAACATAGTATATTCTTCTAGTACTCAAAACCAATCAATCCAGGCACCAACTTCCTCTCAGCTAGATGTACCTCAACCTATTCAACCACCAATTCCTCACACAAATTTTGAAAGAACTTACAAACCTAATAATAGGCAAAATCCTAATGTTAGGAGATGTGTTTGGTGTGATTCAACTAACCATCTTTCATACTTATGTGAGGCTTTGAAAGAAGCCAAAGACCAAAAGCTTGTGATTGACATTGATAAAAAATTATGTGATTATAGATCACGCATACCTTTACCTGTCAATTGGGGAAAAGGGGGTATGAAGAAGCTATATGAAAGTCTTTCAAACACCTCTGCTGTAAAACTAGAAAGAATGGATAATAGTGATCAAGATTCTAACCAATCAAATGAAACTAAAAATTATTCCATTGAAGCTCTAGTCAAGGCAAGAAATGCAATCATGCAAAAGACAGCTTGGGATTCACCTGTTGACCAATTTTCTGTCCATTCTCATATTGCCAATGTAGAGGAGAAGAGGAAAAGAGATGAGAAACCAAATGAAAATGAACATGAAAGAAGAGTGACAAGAAAACAATCAAATGAAGAACCTAAAAAAGTCCATTTTGAGCAAGGAGAAGGGTCTAAATCTAGTCAACAAAGGAGAAATGAGATAAAGGAAGGTAAAAAACCTATGATGAGTGAACAACCTAATCAATCTAATGATCAAAACCTTGATAAAAATGAGAAACAAAGTGATAAGAATCAAAAGAAGCCAAAGAGAGTTCCTAAGGCAATTTTGATCTCTGAAATTGAACAAAAAGTGGATTATAAAGAAATTTTAAATGAAATTCTGTTAAAAAGCCTAGTTACAATGTCCTTAGAACAAGTCTTTTCAATTTCTAAAACCGAGTTCAAGGATAATTTTATTAAACTTATCAAAAGAAAGAGATTTCCACTTTCTCAAGAAGTTGAGATGCAAGACATTGCAGACTTAACTCAAGCTATGAATGATACTCTTACTTTTGAGTCTGAGGAAGATAATAATGACGAGGCTTATAATGTCAATAAGAATTTCCTTGGTCCAATCATGCCTGATGAAGAAACTAAACAATCTGAAAGTCATTTTAGCAAGAGTTTTTGGGCTAGAGGAACACCTGAGATGAAAATCAAACTAGGAGATAAAAAGAAATCATATTCATCTTTGGCACTTATTGACTCTGGGTCAGAGATTAATATAATTTCTAAAGAACTTTATGATAAGTTCAAATGGCCAATTGATAAAAATCATGGATGGTTGATGAGAACAGCTGATAATGGTTGTGGTTCTTTACTTGGAGCTTGTGCAAATATTCCTGTGATGATAGGTGGAATCACTGATACATTTCACTTTTTCATCCAAGAAAATTGCTCTTATGAGATTATCTTAGGTCAACCTTTCATATGTGAAACTAGAATGGAAACAAAAGTAATGGATGATAGGTCTACATATGCTCGGATTCGATCTAAAGATGATTTGCAATCACTCCAAGTAATGACTATCAACCCAAATCACTTTCGAAATCGGGAACAAATTAGAAAGTCTCCTATACGTTCACAAGAAAAGGCATATGATGATTGTCGACCTTCATTTGAGTATGGAGCAAACTTTGGCCAAAATTTTTGTTAAACCCCACCATTGAGCGGGACAATGGTGGTCAATGGATTGATGTCTCGCAAACCCTTGTACATAATTTTGAAAGCTTTTCTATTTGTTTCCCTTCTTCAATTTTACAATTTATTCATTCCAAAAATATACCCAAAAAAATCATAAAAGCTCATGAAAAAGACCTAAAGAACAAAGGATTCATTTTACCTGATGAAAACATTGAGCATGTCATTGAAACTTCATCTACTTTTTCTTTACTTGAAGAGATTCAACAAATATTACAAGAACCGCATACTTCAAGAATTGTGCTTCTTAATTCCATTGATGAATATAAATTGATTTCCAAATTTGTTGATGAACTCATAATTGAGGAAGCTAAAATTGACACAAAATATAAAACAGTTGATAAGAAGGTTAAACCCATTGCTCAACCCTTACCAAAAGGAAGTGATGAAATATTCAAGCAGGTTGCAAAAGATCCTATTTTACGTGATCAACAAAACATAGGACATGCATTCAATGATGAAACCATTAAACAAATTAAAATAGGAATTGATGATTCAATTCTATTACCTGCTGAACGAGAGTTATTTGAAAATGTCATTAGAAATCATGGAAAAGCCTTTACACTTTATCCTCATGAGATAGGTTGTGCTGATCCAAAACTAGTTCCACCAATGATCATTTTTACAGTGCCACATATTCCATGGAATCTTCGCTCCATACCAGTCCCAAAAGCTCACTTACCTGAGTTAATGAGACTGATTAAGGAGAAGATGCACATGAGAATTCTAGAGCCATCTTCAGCGCCATATTCAAATAGATGGTTCACTGTACCTAAGAAGAATGGAAAGTTGAGGTTCATTCAAGACCTACAACCTGTCAATAAAGTTACTATTAGGAATGTGGGAATTGGCCCAATTGTAGGAGAGTTTGCTGAAGCATTTGCTGGGCACTCTATCTACTCCATGGGTGATTTATATTCAGGATATGACCAATTCCAACTTGCTATTTAAAGTAGAGATATTACCACGATGAAAACTCCTCTAGGATTAGTACGTATGTGTACTTTACCACAGGGAGCTACAAATTCAGTAGCACATATGATGAATGCTATGAATTCAGTCTTGCATGATTTCATTCCTAATGTGACGATGCCTTTTATTGACGATATTCCTATCAAAGGATGTGAGGAAAAGTTAAAAGATGAAACCCTAGACTCTTTAGGATGTAGAAAATTTGTTACTGACCATATTCTTGATTGTCAGCAAATATTCAAAAGATTCGAAGAAGTTGGTCTAACATTTTCAATTGAGAAATCTGTTTTTGGTGTCAACGAGGTACTCATTGTTGGACATTTATGTGGTCACTATGGTCGAAGACCATACCCACCTAAGGTTGAGCCATAAATAAAATTTCTGAGACTTGTAATAACGTTAGGGAGGTAAGAAGATTTCTAGGAGCTTGTGTCTTCTATGCTATTTGGATACCTCACTTTGCACATGTTGCTAATTGTCTTTATGATTTGTTGAGAAAGAACAGAAAGTTCATATGGACTAATGAACATTCTAAAGCCATGAGAAAACTAAAAAAATTGCTAACTGAAGCTCCTATTTTAAAAAGAGTTAACTATTCCAAAAATAAAACCATTATTTTGACTGTAGACACTAGTCCTATAGGTATAGGATGGGTTATTGGTCAAGATGATGAAGAAGGGAAAAGATATGCAGTAAGATTTGGTGCCAAAATTTTGCATGAAACTCAACAAAAATACCCACAAATCAAACAAGAACTTTGGGGTTTAGTCACAGCTTTAAAAACTGATAAGGAATATTTCATAGGAGCCAATGTAATTGTTGAAACACATTGTTTACCACTTATTGGTATGATTACAAATTGTTCATCACCTGATATTGCAATGTTAAGATGGATATCATATATTAAATTTATAAATCCAGTTTTAGTCCATATTGCTGGAAAATCCAATACTATTGCTGATATGCTTTCTAGAGCTAAGTTTGATGATGATCTTGATAACGCAGCAGAAATTGACATAAATTTAATAAATTATGATCCACAGGTATATGAGTATGAACAATTTAATGATGATGATTATGAAGGAGAGTGGAAAGATATTGGAAGATACCTTAGTACTCTAGAAAAGTCACCTACTTGGACAACAAATAGATTCAAAGACATTAGAAAAAGAGCTTTCAATTTTTTCTTAAAAGATGGATTTATTTGGAGACATGCTAGGGGAAAAATTAAAATGCCACAAAGAGTACTAGAGAAGAAACAACTTCAATTGCAAGTTATGAAAAATTTACATGATACATTATGGGCTGGACATAAAGGGTTTGTGGCTACATATGAAAAGATTAGAGAAAGCTATTGGTGGCCAGGAATCTATGTCAATGTAAGGGATTATGTAAACAGTTGTACTACATGTCAAATGCATTCATCTGTAAAACACAGAGATCCTTTACATCCAACTTACCCACCATGTATTCATTATAAGTGGGTAGTTGATCTTGTGACCATGCCTAAAGGTATTGATAAAATGAGATATATTGTACTTGCAAGAGAAGATCTTACAAACCATGTAGAAGGCCGAGCACTACGATCTAAAACAACATATAATGTATGCAAATTCTTACTTGAGGATGTGATTTCAAGATTTGGATATATTGAAAAAGTAGTTGCTGATAGGGGAGAACTAGATGCTCAAGAGGCTAGGGATTTCTTTGCACGGCATGGAATTCGCTTATCTCTTACAACTGCTTATAACCCTGAGGCTAATGGAAAAATAGAAAGAGGGCATTCACCAATTGTGAAAGCAATCTCTAAAGCTTGTAGTGATGATTTGAAACAATGGCCAAGATATTTACCTTTTGCACTATGGGCTGATAGAATGACTTGCACAAGGACAACAGGATACATGCCTGTTGAATTAATGTATTGTCAAAAACCTATTTTTCCTATTCATACACAAATATTTACATGGTCTACTCTACCTTGGAATGATAACCTATCTACTGATGAATTGTTGGCTTTAAGAATAAAACAACTTGAACAAGGGAATGAGAAACTTGATGATGCTGTTAAAAAATTAAAAGAATCAAGACTGAAAAATAAGAAATACTTTGATAAAACACATAGACTGAGGCCTAAACAAATTCATGAGGATGATTGGGTTTTGATTTATGATAGTACATTTGATTCACAATATGATGCAAGAAGGAAATTAAAACCACGATGGTTTGGACCTTATGTTGTTTTAAAAATACATGAGAATGGAACATATGCTTTATGTGAATTAGATGGAACTCCACTAAAAACTTTGATTGCAGGTAAAAGAATAAAATTGTTCAAGAAAAGGGATGAAGATGGTTACGAGATTGATGAAAACATGATTGACCATGAAGAGATCCTTAGATAGGAAATGATAAATTGAAAAGCATGTTTTTTGATACTAACTTGATGTTTTTCCTGAGACAGGAACACACTTCTTCAAAATTATCTTTGATAATAATGATGGATGAGATTATTGAGAGTGTTTGAGTGATTTGAGAGAATTATTTGATTGAAGAGTGAGAATTGAGTGTTGAATTTAATGCATTTTTAGTCTTCTTTTCTTACTCTCCATTATTTGCACCATATTGAGTCTATTCTGCACTCAGAGTATGCATAAACCAATGTATATACACACATGTTTATTTCTTTAGCCTGCACAATCTATTTGCACTTGTAAACAAATTAAAAAAAAGGATGACATCCAATTTAAAAAACAGTTATCAAAATTTCTGAAGAACCTCATCATCGACTTCCTCTTACCTACCTTTTGCACCATGATTTTGGAACAATGCACTTAAAGTATGCATGATAGGGTCTCATTACATGACCTTGCATCCAAGCACATTTTGAGCTTTACCCATGCACTTTGAGTGATTGTAAGGATTGATGTATATGCACATTGATATGTATGTGAGTGAGTGCACAAGCTTCATCATCAAATGCCTTTTACCCTGATACTTGCACCATGTTTGTTTACTTCTGCACCTAAAGTATGCATGATAGGGTCTCATTACATGGCCTTGCATAGGCACATTTTTTATTTACCCATGCACTTTGAGTGATGGAAAGGACTTCTGTATGAAATGTATGAAAATGAGCGCACATGCTTCATCTACAAATACTAATTACCTTATCTTTTGCACCATATTTTGACCATGCATTTCCAAAGTATGCAATTGATAGGGCTACATTCTATGGCCTTGCATAGGCACAATGCTTATCTTCCCATGCACTTGATAAATGTTTTAAAAATTCAATGTTCTATGAAATGACAGATTATTTTGAAGTAGAAAAAAAGATTTGAAGATTGGCCCATCAAGGATGATGTGCAAGTTTAGTAGGGGCGAATGTCGTAGAGATTTACATCTCTACGTATCCACATCTTTACGTATCCACATCCAGTGTTTGATTAATCCAAATCTAAATATTTTTCTACTGAGAATGTTGCAGATATTTTACCAAAGCATTGGCTAGAAATAGTCATAAGAAGACCTGCAGATTACTGAAGATTGTACCATTATTGAAGGGGGAATTGTTGGAAAACAATGTTCCTATTGGTCCATTTTATCCAGAGTTTACAAGATGTGTACAAGCTTTTATACTCCCTCCTACAAGAATACAAGCTGACGGGTGCCAACCGGATATGTAGAGTCTTTTACTAGTCTTTAAGGAAATTGTGCAGCGGCACAGATTGTATAACTACGCTTACTACTCCTTCTACCACTAAAAGCTCTTGGCACGTTGGTTAGAACGTGAGTCTCTCATATAACCCACCAGGGTTCAAATCCGCTTGGTGGCAGCGCGCGACATCTTTTAATATAATCCTTTTGTTAAATAAAGCAAACGGCGACGGACAGCTCTTCGCGATTTAATTTAGCTTTTTACGATACGATCGTTATGAAGAAGATTTATGCGAACGTAGCTTTATTGATAAGCTTTTCATGGACAAAGAATACTATATAAACAAGTGCTTGGCTCACTTGTAAGGCCTTCACCAATATCCAACACAAGCTATCTTCCTACAAGCTCTTGGAGGTTCTGAAGCTCTTGGAGGAGTTCTTGGAGGTGGAGTTGGAGGAGTTGGAGGAGGGGTTCTCACACTCTTGAGGAGTGTTGGTCCACATCTTAGTGTGGAGGTTCTGCTCACATGATTGAGGAGGACATCATGATTTATGATGTTTTGGTAACTTATATCTGTTTCTGTTATCTGCATTATATTTGTATAGAAACATTATTATGAATTAATTGACTCTCCAATTTCCTCACATCTCTCTCGTTTCCAAACTCTCTTATGTTATCTGCATTATATTTGTACGAACACATTATTATGAATTAATTGACTCTCCAATTTCCTCACATCTCTCTTATTTCCGATCTCTCTTATGATGTTATTGAATTGTATGTGTGATTTGAGTTATGATTTCATCTAATTATCTGTGAGCGTCTATATTTGAGTTCTACCTCTTAAGTTGCCCGAAGCACCCTGCGTGTACCGTCTATTTGGAACACAAGCAGTTGGCTTGATCCACCCAACTGAGCCCTTCGCGACAACGTTGAGCTCCCATTCCAAAGGAGGCTTCCACAAGAGCTAGGAACATTTTAGCCCTCATCCACATGGACCTTTCTGGAGCTATGAATAACCCTTCTCTTAGTGGATCACTCTACTTCTTTCTGTTACTAGATGACCACTCCTGCTACATTTGGGTATATTTCTTGAAGTCAAAGGTACACTTTCTCTAAGTTTCAAGAATGGATCAACCAAGTTGAGGATGAAACATCAAAGACAATCAAGTCTATTCGATCCGATGGCAGTGGTGAATTTATTAATCACGACTTTGACAACTTGTTAAAAGAAAAAGGGATAAAACCACAAGTTACTCAACCACACATTGCATCCCAGAATGGAGTACCTGAGAGGAAGATCCGAAGTGTGATGGAAATGGCAAGAACCATGCTTCACAACAAAGATTTACCCTACAAGTTTTGGGCAGAAGCAGTACACACTGTTGTGCATATACTCAATCGAGGCTTCACCAGTGCATTGCACAACAGGACACCCTTTGAAGCTTACTATGGAAGAAAGCCTAATGTCAATTACTTTTGAGTATTTGGAAGTGAAGCATTTTTCCATGTACCAAAAGAAGATCGCAACAAGTTACAGTCCAAGTCTAAGAAGCATTTATTCATCGGCTATAGTGAACAACCAAAAGCATTTTGATTGTACGATCTTGAGAACCACTCCATCAAAATTTCAAAAGATGTTATCTTTAATGAAGCTTCAAGATACTCAGCCAAAGATCCAAGTACAAGTTTTTGTCTGCCCATCTACACTTTAGAGGGGGACACAGTCTTTTCAAAGCATACATCAGAAGCAAGTACTTCACATCAACCCAGAAGATCACAAAGGCTCATTGAAAAACAACAGCGAGAACAAAGTCATTATGTAAACTATGCATTGATGCATCACATCCAACAAATTACAGAGCCCTCTAACTACAAAGAAGCTCAAGGCCAACTTGAGTGGGAAGAAGCTATACAAGGTGAAATGGATGCAATCAAGAAGACTTAGACCCTTGTACGTAAGTCCAAAAATCATCAAGTCATAGGAGTTAAGTGGCTCTATAAAGTTAAGTACAAATTAGATGGCACATTAGACAAGTACAAAACAAGACTTGTAGCCAAAGGATATAAGCAATAGCATGGCATTGACTATGAAGCAACCTTTGCCCCTACTGCAAGGTTCACCACCATAAGCATCATTCTAGCACTAAGTGCACATTTCAAGTGGCCCATATACCAACTGGACATCAAAAGTGTCTTCCTCATTGGAGATCTTTAAGAAGAAGTATATGTTGACCAAGTTGAAGGTTTCAAGATCAAAGGAAAGGAAGATCAATTCTACAAGCTTCACAAAGCACGTTATGGACTTAAGCAAGCTCCCAGGCCTGGTATGAAAAGATTCATAAGTTCTTCGAAGATAAAGGATCTCAAAGAAGCAATGCCAATGCAAACTTATACATCTATAAGAATGAGTTCTTAGTGCCCATCATCATCCTCTATATAGATGACTTAATCTTGACACGCTCAAATGAAGAATGCATTTAAGTCATCATTACACAACTTCACCTTG
Organism: Ceratopteris richardii; assembly: GCA_020310875.1. Taxonomy (NCBI): domain Eukaryota; kingdom Viridiplantae; phylum Streptophyta; class Polypodiopsida; order Polypodiales; family Pteridaceae; genus Ceratopteris; species Ceratopteris richardii. The sequence goes on from CM035411.1 coordinate 74,620,416, forward strand.
AGTACTCTATGACAAATCTTGGACTACTTCACTATTTCTTGGGTATGGAAGTTTGGCAAACAAAAGAAGGCATATTCCTATCATAGAAGAAGTACTACTTTGATCTTCTTTCTAGATATAACATGGATCAGTGTCGCTCAGTATCTACACCACTTGATCCAAACATAAAGGTCACACTAGAGGATTCCCTTGTGGATGTGCATACTTATCAACAGCTTGTTGGCTCATTACTCTACTTTGCCAACACTAGACCAGATATTGCCTATGGAGTTGGTAAACAGTCAATTTGCACATCAACCTTGACAAAACCATTGGGATGCTGCTCAGAGATTACTTCGCTACCTTGCCCTCACCCAACATCATGGTATTTGGTATAGTGGGGGCATCGAACTCGTCGGATATTCAAACTCAGGTTGGGTTGGTAAACCTGATTCTCGACGGTCCACTTTGGGGTACATATTC